>SNQJ01S0001015.1:133612-156158 GCA_010110895.2 Picea sitchensis | reverse complement strand
ATTCTTCTCTTATTGCTGGTCACTTTGGTGTAGGCAAGACAGTGGCTAATTTGCAAAGGTACTGCTATTGGCCTAAAATGAATGAAAGTGTTTCAAGATATGTTAGAGGATGTTCGTTATGTGCCACAAGCAAACCTAGCAATAGAAAGTTGGGTTTGTATACTCCACTTCGGGTTCCTTCACGTCCTTGGGAAAGTATTTCCATGGACTTTGTAGGAGGTCTACCTATGTCTAAAAAAAATCATGATTATCTTTATGTTGTGGTTGATTGATTTAGCAAAATGTGTATTTTGATGCCTTGTAAGAAGCAGATTACAATTGAGAAAACAACACAAATGTTCTTTCATCATGTTTGGGTACATTTTGGATTTCCTAAATCCATTATTTCTGATCGGGATTCTCGATTTATTGGGAACTTTTGGTCAAGTTTATGGGCACTCATGGACACCAAACTGAAAAAGAGCACATCTTTTCATATGCAAACCGATGGTCAAACATAAGTGGTCAATAGAACAGTGGTGCATCTTATTCGTGGTTATTGCAGTAAGCATCCTAAACTTTGGGATGAGCATTTACACTACATTCAGCATGCTTACAACCGAGCTAAGAACTCTTCAACTCAAACATCACCATTTGAAGCATGTTTTGGCTATTTGCCCAAATCTCCTTTAGATTTTATCTTTGGGAAGGATATTTATATTGATGGTCAATATGACATTGATAGGGCAGAAAATTTCATTGAACAAATTCAGTCGATACATCAAATGGTACAAGAACAGTTGGAAAAGAGTCAAGCCAAGTACAAGACAAAACATGACAAGCATCGTGTTGATCACAGTTTCCAAGTTGGAGATGAAGTTTGGCTTTACATTAGTAAGGAGAGGCTTAAAGGAGAAGGTAAAAAACTGAAACCAATTAGATATGGTCCTTTTAAGATTCTTGACAAGATTGGTAACAATGCCTTCCGCTTGGATTTGCCTCCTTATATGCAAATGTATGAAGTTGTAAATGTTGAGAATTTGAAATTGTATGAGCCTCCTTTGATTTATGATCAAGGAGAACATGTTTGGATTCCTTATATAGATGATTTCTCCCCAGAATATCTTACAGAATAACACGAAGACACAATCCTTGACAGGAGGATGAGAACTTCAAAACGGGGAAATGTGGAATATCTTCGAATTGGTCTTAAAGGCACAAATCCAAGCAAAGCCAAGTGGATTGAGGTTGGGAAGGTGAGGGAACTTTACCCTAATATTCATATAGAATGAAATTAGAATTTTGGAGGTTTAAAAGCTTTCCAATGTGGAGGTGTGATCTAGGGGATCAAATTTTGCTCAAAAATCAAATTGCTCAGAATCACTTCAAATCAAATAGGTGCATAGGCCTCATTTCCACGAACCCAATGCAACTCGAACAGGTTCAAACGGACGTCGAATGAGTGAGATATCGCATTCTGTTCAAATGGTCAAACAGACAAAAAAAATTGCTGACAGTACAATCTGTGCAGTCCGTACAATTGTTGACATGGCAGAGTCTTACGTTGATGTGGCAGGGCCATACACTGATGTGGCAGGGTCGTACACTGATGTGGAAGGTGCTGAGTTGGAAGACAGTTGGCAGTTGTGAGGTTGAATCATATCTCGACACGTGGCACATTTTTGACAAGTGGGAAGGTGCCACGTGGCCCAGACATGGGCTGCCACATGGCACCGTTTTTGGTTTGGTTGTTAAAATTATATGGAGTCCATGGGGTTCGAACCCTGGACCTCCCGCTATGGTGGAGCACCTTCACATGGCATGGGCTACCAATAGCCCACGCATTAGTTCTTATTATATATATGGGTTTTAATATATTTAAGTTTGAACTGGTGTATATTCTGGCGCGTGGTCGGGTTGGGGATTAGCCCCAACCTGCAGTTGTGTTGTCAATACATATGACCGATGGTTAAGACATTGCATTGCAGTTTAAAATTTCCAATGGTTTAATCCATGCACCGACACTTGTCAGTTGTTCATTTGATTTTGGACTTAGCCCTTTTGTGTGTGGGGGGCACAGTCACGTGACCCATACGTCCTATGCCTTTGCGGTTAGGGGGCTAGGTTTCCTAAACATTCTACAGTTGTGCATGTGTTTTGGTTATGTGCTTGGTGCTAGGTTTAAGCACGGAAAAATGTACAGAGGCTAGGTTGGACACACAGAGGTGCATTTTGGCGATCCAGAGACAACAAGTTTGAAAGGGAACTTCTAGGAAGCCTATCTTCTTCAATTTTTGGCCAAATCAGGTGCCGAAAAATCCTAGCTAGGGGTTTTTGGATGTTCTGAAGCCATTGGAGCCATCTATTTGGAATTTTTAGCATTGTAAAGGACATATTTTAGCACTTTTATCAAGTAATATAAAATATCCATTGGAAGCTGGATCAGGAGATGTATCCCAAGAGAGGGGTGAACTTCTTTATCATTTGTTGTGTTATGTGTTTACTGTTCACTGTATTCGCTGGTTATTATTTTGCATCTTGAATGTGTAATTTTATATAAAATTTGTGTTTGCAAATTGATCCTTTTGCATAAGCACACTTAAACAAAACTTTGCAAATATTTTCAAGAATACAAGCCTTTATCATTTTCAGATCAGCGGACTAGAAAGGAGATTATCAACAACTTCAAAAAAATAATCTACTGATCTTTCGACTACCTCGGGATGGTGTGAATGAAGTTTAGGAAAATGATCGTGAGAATATGAAATATCTAGATGAGGGGGAAAAGTAAAAATTGAGGTTGGTTTCTCAAATTTACCATATGTATAGATAGGAGAAGTAATAGGGGACGAATCTGAGTATAAAAAATAATCTTCAGGTTTTTTGGAAACAAAAACTTTTACTTCCGGAAGAGAAAGAATTGGTTGTGTACTAATGATAGTAGGGATTGAAATGGATTATTTATTTTCGCTGGTAAAAGTATCTATCAATGAAATAAGGATTTTCTGGTTAGTCTCAAAATTTATTTAAGGAATAATTACTTCTGGAGTTTCTAGTTTAAATTCAGACTTACTCGTTGATGTTTATGCATAATGAACTTGTTTAAAATTAACTCACATAATTATATGGTGATAGACCTTACGTGCTGATGCAGAGGTTTGTCTGAGATATCCCTTTGGTTTCAACAATTTTTGGGGATCCGAAACTGGCACAATCTTCTTTTTTTCTAGGTTTTTCCTGGTATTCTTTCGACCGAATGCCAATTTTTCCTACAATGGAGTTTCTAGGTGAAAAATGAACCTTTTCACGTATTCAATCTTTGTTCAAAATCAAAGAACAAAATTTAACTTAGTCGTTGTCCCAAGGAAAAATGGTTTTGTTTCTCTGTCCCTAACAACGACGCAAAAAATATGTTGTTCCTAAGATTGATTCTAAGGATGTAAGAATAATGTCAAGCATCAAAGGTTTTAAATGAAGAAATTTTATGAGTGTTTTTTTCTACCTTCCATTTTCTGAGAAATAATCCTTAAGTGAAATTAATAATAAGACACTAAAGAGGTTGTATCTCATTATCCGAGTCACAATTATAATGTCAAATGGTGTAGAAATGATTTACGAAACTGTTAAAACAAAGTCAAGTATCAATTACATATAAGTCTCACCTTTTTTACAAAAGAAGAAAAGTAGAAGATGCACCCTTGAAAGGGAGATAAAAATGCAGTAATTCACACAAGTCACTGTTCTTGTTTTACTCACAGTAATAACAGAGAAAAAGTTGTTACTGAATTAACTTATGATACATTATGATCACAGTAGATATAGTACTAAATTTTAATCACTCACTCTTTAATAACTCCATAAATAAATTCAGAGAGATGGAAATAGAGAGGAAACACATAACTCAAATTGAACGAAACTTCGAATCTTTGTCTGCACTTGTATTAATATTCAAAAGTTTTTCTCTTTTACATTCAGCAAGAAGTAGCCTCGAATACATATAAAATATATCTATTTATACAAAAATTGTCTCAACTAAAAATTGTTGGACTTCCCACAATATATGCCTAAAAATAGAATACATCTGAATAAAATAACAACATGCGAATATTATTGATTTTTGGTGGTTCTTCATCTCTCTTTTTGTCTTCTTGTAGATGTGCTCGTCTTCATTTTCTCATTGAGACGTGTACACATGTCCATTAAGGCCACCATAATAATTTTTCTTACTGTCTTTTCCATTCGATTCTATTGCCATCTGTCCCTTCGAATACGTTCACTGGTATAAAGAATTGCAGTTGAAAATAGGGGGGTGATAATTGAACAGGTAGCTCAACATTGGCTCGTTATGGGTTAGCTAATAGTTACAGGGAAGAGTAATTGTTCACGAATAGGATAATGTGGGGACAAGTGTCCAACAAGGAGGGGGGATGAGTGGATGCGAGAATTTAGGTGGTAGGGTAGACAATATCAGGAGCATGGAGGGTGTGATAGGTTGGAAGGTGGAAATTAGAGTGGGTGGAGGAAGTGGACGTTATGTATGTTCCCTCATTTTCTCCCAACTACACCAACTTTTCTATGTTCATTGACTTTGGTTCACATGTCCATCAATGCTACTAAGAATCTTGAAGGCTCAATCCTTTCATTCAATTCAAAGGAAAAAATATTCTTATGTATTTGTGGAAGCTTCTCCTGGATCTTATTCACTTCTTGGACTGTGACATGATATTGTGAACTTGGATTAACCAAAAATTCATTGATTTTAAGTAAATAAATCTAGCTCATATGTAAGATGACCTCCTGAGTATCTTCCTTGTTTTTTCTGGAGCTTTGCTGGTTCATTTCTATCTCAATCTGCCCCAATGCCACTAAGATATTATTTCCTTATAACTCAATCAACTTTTTATTTATTGAAGATAATGCCTACAGAAAAGCATGTTTTACACCTTTGGAAAGTTTCTTTCCTTCTCCCATATTTGTTTCCCAGGATTTTAGGGTCATTTCGCCTTTTACTTGTTCGGAATGAGAAAGAAGGGTAAGACCAGGGGTATTATCTTTCTGCTTCCATATGATAACCTCTTGAAACTTAGACCAGCCTGTGCAGGCCTCTTTTTCCTTGACATAAATATTTTTTAGGGAAAGATCTACCTCCTACTAACATTTATGAATAACATCTACTTTCTGATAGAGCTCCCGTTGGGAAAATTCCATCTTTTCGTTGATTTCCGATGCTTGTGTTTTGAAGGAAATAATATCTTTTTTTGTTCTCTATGTTAGGGTCAATTTGGCCTGTAGTTGATCAATCAAATCATCACACTGAGTGATGAAACCTTGGCTCGTCTGTGAAGTCTAGTAGAGAAGCTCAAGTTTATCCTGTAACTGCTTTATTTTATGCTGATAACTAGCCCTAATTTGTTTAATGTCCTCATTCATCCTGCTTCTAACAATCTGTTCAGTACTATGTATCTCATTTTGTAATTTCTCTACCAAGATACATTTATGTCGTAGTTGTCCAGTTAAATTTTCCATTGACTATTGATTAGCAGTGGAAAAATACCCTAGTGAACCTGTAACTTCTTTCGCAAACTCTGGATCATCCTATTCTTTCCCATCATACGCCAATATTTTCCTTTTAGTGACTACTCCATCATTCTGGTGAGATTCTCTTTTCACAATAGCTTTTCAGTTCTTGTTGAAAAAGAAATTTAAGGGAGGCATCTCTTCAGGAAAGATAGGAGTAAGATCTCCTACAAAAATGAGTTCGGAACTAGTATTTCCAAAGCTAGTATGTAAAGGGGTTAATGATGTAATAGGAGGAATAACTGTTGTGGAATGTTCCCGTCCTATTGTATTTTGGGTACCAACATGAGTAGTTGGTGTTGAATGAGGAACAACTTGTCCCGGATTCATGAAAGCTTTGAACTGAGCTAAGACCTGTGGATCATTCAGTCTTGAATTTGACATTTTTATTTCATGAAATAACACTTCTAGGATTTTTGGGACTTCTTCAACTTTGTGCTTAGTGGAGAAACTTGGCTCAGATCTTGTGGGTCTAGCTTCCTACAAAGAAAGCAAGGGTTTTGAATCTCCTTGTAATATTTTCGGTAGACTATTTCGTCTATGATTTTGAAAGATGAGGAAACCAACCAATTGGTTGGGAGACAGTGTCTGGACTCTACTTTGAACTTCTTCATACGATCTAACTCCCTTGAATATATCATCATAAGGAGAATCCTCATGGATGTATAGTCTCATGTTAAATTGAGCCAATTGATTTTCCATTATCTTATGTGGATCATGCTTTTTGAATTCAATGTCAACTAACTTGACATTTTCCATGGTTGCGGCCTCAACTTTAGAATGACCGAAATCTAACAATGTGAACATACCAACTTGAATGGGAAAAGTTGGCCAAATTTTTTTCTAAGCTTCTTTCAACTCCTTGTTTATACCTCCTGCTATTGTTTGGTATGCCACTTCTCTGCACACTAGCCTATCAGGTGAAAATTGTGGAAGGGCAGGGGGAGGAAAAAAAAAACAAATATTCTAATATAGGAGAAATTCTCCTCAATAAACCAGTCTGCAAGTTTTCCTAAGTTCCCCATAATATTTTCTGAAATTATGGGTGGCGGGTGGACATAGATAGCTATGTGAACCGGTATCACCATGTTGTGACAAATATCGTAAAAGAAATATTTGGAATTTTCTTCCCATAATTTGGAGTGGTAAAAATGTATTGGCTGAGAACTGGTCGAGGTCCAACTCCAATTCATCAAGGGAAATGGGGTCATGAAAAAAATGGCATCCATAATATAATATGACATGTAAAAAGGAGCAGGTTGCCCTTTTGATTTTGATGATTTATACTCAACAATTTCATTGGCCAAATTATCAAAAAACATTTTAGCCCAATTGAAGGTATAACCCTCGACTACTTTATTCATTATGGCTACCCACTCAACTAAGAAATGCATAGGGTTATTCTTTCCAAACAGAGGACAGAGCATCATGGCTATATATAACATATGGGCATCTAAGGACACCGTGGAATACATACCATGAGCATCAACTCTGAATTTTTCCGGATGTCCCCACCAGTTCTTGATTATATCATGACCATTTTTATCATATTGAGTGCATTCTCTTCTCTCAAAGTCTAGAAGAAATGTTTCATTGTAAGTATATTTAGGTGTAGGGGAAATATTGTAAATTACTTGTAGATTATCTGGTCGGAAAGAGCCGACGAAGGTCTGTTGGTAGTTGATGATGCTCTTGGTTTGAATGTCGATATCTTCCAAAGACCAATTTATCATATCATTGTAGAGTATGATTCTAGGCCGTGAAACAATATTATGAAGTTATTATTGTGCTATCAATCTAATCTTATCCGCAAAGGACTCGTCATCTTCCTCGACAAAGTTGTCTAGATAGTTCATAATTGCATGCTCTAAGATATCAAAAACATGCTTCCATGTTTTAATGGCATCTGTAACTCACAGAGTTGTGTCTGATAGAACATCTGCATTTGGATTGGAATCATCACATGATACATATAGTTTATTTTCATCTTTTCATGGAAACATAATCCTCAAGCAAATATAATTAGCCTACATGTGACAAGACAAGTCTGTAAGCTCTACACTGAATAAAAAAGATGCTAATTGCAAATGGTAAAAATTGATTTTGAAATTCGAAGTACTTTATTCAAAAATTCTATCGATCTTCATATAGCTCTATTGACGATGAATTTATTAAAAACTTAATGGAATTTTTCACCTGGTGATTCACAATCTTTATTTGAAATCATTAACCTTAATCAATCATAAATGTCATTAATACTTTGATGGTTCTGTGTTCGGAAGTTTTGGATGTGACGGGATGGAAATCTCCTGAAGTCTAAATTCGTGGAGGAGTTAATCTCTAAGTAATCACTTTTATGTTTTAATTAATATTGTTTTAAAACGTTGTATTAACTTTAAGTATTTTGGAAGTTCGGAATTCATAAGTTTCAAATATATCACAAGAGAAATTTTCTGAACTCTGAAACTACGAAGTGATTAATTAACACTTAATCGTGACTAATTAAAGTTGTTAACTTCTTTATTAACTCTTTGAAACCCTTTTTTTTTACTTTTTGAAACACCCAATGCCTTGATGCTTTGATACTCTGGGGATTGCGAAATAAAAAACGCCCGAAGAACAATCTCTCAGAGTGACGTGGCAAATATGACATCATTCTTAATGATGTGTGAGGAAAAGGGAGGTTCCATGTGTCACTTTAAAATGTGTGAATCATCCGACGTAAATGTCAAAAATAAGTGATGCGTCCGTAAATCCTTTAAGAATTATTACGAGTGACTATTTTTGGGACTTCGGAGTTTCAAGGTTTCCATTGTTTAGATTTGTTGGAATACCCAAAGCACAAATCTCTAAAGAGACCATTAAAGAATTTCTTTTAAAACTCAGGCAACTTCTAAACTTCGTAGATCATTAGGACCGTTTGATTAAATTATAGTAACTCATCGACCATAGACATTGTAAGCGCCTTATTGAGAAAGTTTCTCTAATATTTTTCTTTTTGGGTAAAAAATTTATTTCTAGGAGGAAAACTATAAAGTTCAAAAGATCAAAATTATACGTGTTCCAACAAGTTAGATGTCGAAACCCCATCCAGTGGTAGATAGATACCGAAGGCTTGCACCATAGAAAAGGGAGGACGTTCAACAAAAGGAACTTTGGCAGGCCTGGACCTAGGGGGGTCGTTCCCTCCCACCATGACGTTGGCCCATGAAGGCCCTTGACGTCATCACCTAGAGACTTGCCATCACCCAATTGAGGTATCCAACATGAGGATAACTTTGGTTGGCACGTGTGGTAGTTCCTGAGGGGATTTGAGCCCCAACGTTTCACTTTGGAGGCCTAGTGTTCCAAGAGGGAGGCTAACGTCACCCTAGGAGGGGCATGATGTCACCCTAAAAAGTTGATTTTAGGGTTTTATTTGTCAATTTTATGTAAAACTGGATTTTTGATGTAAACTGGACATGTCAGCCTTTTTAGACCTAAAATGTAGTTAAAGGTCGTGTGTATTGTATAAATAAGAGATCAAAATCTCATTTTTATTCATCATATTTCACTCACACAAGTGTGAGGTTTGAAATTCGGCCTCTTTTAAGGATTATGGGTTGAACTAGGTTGTGCACAACTCTTGGAGGGAGCTTTTATTGGTGATTTTGTGCATTTTCATGGTGGAAAGTCTTCAACTAGGGCTTGTGACTAGATTATTCTTGGTGAATGTAACTGAAAATATGCAATCCTTCTTTATTTGAATGGTTATGGTATCTTTTACTTTTCATTTATGAGATTATTAAATTGCTAGTATGAAACCCTAGGAGAAAAGCACATGTTATTGTCCTTCTCTCAATAGCTCTCCACCTACTTGATTTTCCTAGAAGACACCTTCATTTAAGGATATTCTTGAGCCCTACCTTAGTAGCACTCTATTATTTTTTCTTCTTTAAGATTTTATTTATTTCAAGCTTTACCTAAAGAAGAAGGAAAACCGCTAGGGCCTAGGGTTACCTACTTCCTAGTAGTTGTTTTCCTTCTAGGGTTTTGTATGATTGAGGCCTTAGGTTACCAAAAAGTAGTAAGGAAATCTGGGTACCCTTTAGGATATAGTACAAGTCATCGTCCTGGAAGGTTCAGCTTGTATTTACGGCCTTTTAGACCCCTCAAGCTATCCCTATAGCTCTAGCCTTCCAAACAGCCCTCAACGTACCTCCACGACAATCCAAAGGCTTCTCAAAATGGGTGAGGTGAAACTCATTTGTTTCGAGGTGGCAAGGAAATAGGTTTGTCCAGCTGACTCCCTGAGCTCTCCATAATGACTCCTTAGTCATTAAGAGGTGGAAAAAAACAACAAGGTAAGTCCTCTGGAGGCTCTCAGAGGGGCATGTGAGAACCTCCTGAGGACTTACCCTGTGGTTGTTTCCACCCCTTAATGACTAAGGAGTCATTGTGGAGGGCTCATGGAGTCAGCCAGACAACCCTATTTCCTTTCCACCTCGAAATGAATGAGCTGAACCTCACCCATTTTGAGAAGCCTTTGGATTGTCGTGGAGGTGCACTGAGGGCTGTTTGGAAAGTCAGAGCTATAGAGATAGATTGAGGGGTCTGAAAGGTCATAAATGCAAGCTGAGCCTTCTAGGATGATGACTTGTACTATATCCTAAAGGGTACCCATATTTCCTTACTACTTAACCATCCTCCCTCTTGTCTTTAGTTCACTTATTATCATTTGTCTCCCCTTTATATTGTTGATGCAAAAGTGACTCCATTTACCCTAAAGTAACTACTTCATAGCTTACATTTGATTGATTGATGAAAACAACCTTTAAACCATCTACTTCAAGGTATTTTCTAACCATTCCTAACCTTATATTAGACTAACTTACTAACTATCTTGTTGTTGTAACAAAATAAATATGCAACCATACATGACAATAGTACAAGCTTCTAAAAGCAAGTGTTAAAGATGATTTTACATTTCCTTCATTGCTTCTGACAAATACTAGCATATTGCCAATTTTAGGTTATCATTTTGGTCATTATTGAAGCTTGTTTAAGGAATAATTATGAAGCTATCATTATATATACATTGTTGTTATAAAATTTTGTTGCATCATCTTTTTTATTAGTTTATTTCCTTATTTCAAAGTCCAAGGTTTTATGAAGCACTAATATCAATTGGTACTTAAAAATAGTTTTTTCGTGTTGTCTTGTTCTGGGCAGGTACACTTAAGAAAATCTTTTCTTTATTTTATTAAAACCTTTGGGACTTTCTGATCAGTGTGACTTGTGAGAGGGGAATATATTTCTTGATACTATTACCTTTTCCTTCTCAAACCCCCAAGTCATCAGGTATGTCTCCCCTTGGATACTACCCCTAAAGAGAAAGAGGTGTCTTATTTAGGTGACAGTGATAGGATAACCTCTTGTTACGCCAATTTATTGTTCACTTTCCTTTGGATTTTGGGCAAGTACAAATTTCACGATAACAATGCGATGGAAGGAATTATGTAGGAAACACATGACTTCTTCTTTTAGACATTGACACACGACCAAGAGGTAACTTACTTTCCAAACACTGATTTATCCAAATAAAATAGTAAAGGGTTCATATGGAAAAGAGATGGAGCATCTTCAAGAGGTGGCAGAAATGTGTGGTCATGACTCATATCGAACCATATGTTGTGAGTGTGTCGATTCAGCGGCGACTGTGGGATTTGTAGGCGCGAAATTGGGGACCGAGGTTCTCGAAGATTACCAACAAAGGTACCATTGTAGTCTATTATCATTGGCATATTCAACATTTCACAACGGAATGATGTCTCACCCAAAGAGCTACCAAGAATTTTTTGATAACAAAAGTTAAAGAGGAAACACCATCAAGTCCAGTGCATTACAAAACAATTTCATACTTAAAGGTAAATATATCATAACATTAAAAGGATTAGAACAGTAAAAGCATTGAATTTTATGTGTTACTCAACATTAAAGTAAAAAAATACATCAAGAATCTTGTTTAAACAATAACACAACTAGAAATTGCGCAGAAAAACAAAGATTACATAGGAAATAAACCATGCATCATCCACATATTGACAAATTTTTTGGTGCCCAAATAATCCATCATGTATTATCTTATCACAATTGATCATACATGGAATACATTCCTTGCTATCAAGACTTATACAAATGAATCGACAATGAGGGATCCAATATCGACTATCAAAATATGCACATGTGTAGTTCCTTCTCAATAATGCTCATTAACAACAAAACTAAAAAAACCCACAACAACAGAACCAATGGAAAACCCGAAACAAAATATTAGAACAGAACCCCAACCCATTCCATAACTCCATGCTTTGTAAATTTTCTGTGAGGATTATTGGCTTCTTCATTTAATTGTTACGATTTCTTGATTCCACATCCTTGTGGCATGCACTCGAATGTTCCAGATCGTTTTTCTTCTTTTCCCAGTTGACTTGTCACTTTTTTTCCTTGTTGGCGTAGTGGTAGTTATATTTTCACCACTTGGTTCCACTGCTAGTGTATTGTATTGTTCTAGAAAACCTTTATACATCTGCAAAAATTATCGGTCTTCAAAATGAAGGGCCCAACAGGCCCCAACCAGAATCCTTGAGTCATCTCGAGTCAACCTTATGTTGGCTTGTTGTGGTCACTTTCAAATGAATGGCCCAACTCTAGAACAATGGCAAGGGCTTGCTCATGTAAATTGTGATAGTGTGCAACCCTGTCCTGCCATTTCCTTTCCAAAATCAAGGTACCCGCGACAAATTCCTATGTGGAGTTGACGTTAGGTACCTCAAGCTTGGTATCCAAGAGAACATTCCACTTTGTTTCATCCAGAGAGTCTAGCTTTTGAAGTGGAATGTACTCTGCTTGAACTGTAGACCTAAACTATCGAAGTGTTGTCTTTGAACCTCTGTTAACTTCATCCAGGTGGTCATCTTCAACTTGGATTTTAGAAAATTTAGCTAATTTATCTATAGGGTCAACAATGGATCGGGCTTCCACATGCATCTATTTAAGCCTTGTGCAAAGCTCTTCAATATGATTACTCCATTGGTTTTGTTATCCCCATTTTGTGGATAACTAAGGAGATGATGTCTCGAGGCCCTCAGGTTGCAGATATGGTGTTCCGAGAGACTACATGACCAACAATACGCTTTGCACAGATGGAAAACCCACTCACCACCACATATGGTCACAGGTTTACAGATGGAATCCACCACACCATTTGGATTCCCAAAGGCAACGAGCCTTGCTCCATGAGGTACAATTCAGTATTATGGTGAGCATCATTTCAATACCTAATCCATTTGATTATATTTTGTCTTAAGTTTCTTTATATTTCATGATATGTGCCTAGACATTATTCCTTTTTCCTTGCTTCACCTTGGTGGTTGACATTGTGCCATAGTAAGTGGTCTTCTTTGGGAATGGGTTTGTTTCTTGGAAATCCCTTAATGAGCCATCATATTTTTCCCAACCATACTTATGATTTTACATCATTATTCCCATCCATTTACTTATCTCTTGGGATTTTAAGGTGTATTGACCCAAGAAGGGGTTTCCCCTCATTATAAGGGAAGAAGAGGATAAAGGCCTAAAGGGGTTGGTGTTGGGTAAAATATAAAATCCATATATGAACCTTCCATATGCTTCACCCAGGGATCACCCATGAAAGCAATAAAACACTTATATTTGAATGAAAGGGGAACCATAATATAACAAATAAATGCCTGAAAGGTAGATTGAAGGATAGGAGTTCTCATCACGAGCCGACATATAACGTCCATGGATATGTAGTGGTATGAAATTGTCATTATATAGTCACCAAACCAAGGCAGTGACTCTCAGTTGCATGGCTGAGAGAAAGGGGTTCTCATCCTGAGCCACCCTTCTCATTTCCATTAGGTATTTGTGGGTGACATTGCCACCATCTAGTCACCACGCCAGGGAAGTGACCTTCAATCTCTCCTTGTGCTAAATAAAATGTAAAGAAATAAAGATGAAATGAAAATAATGGGCTTGGAAAAAAGGCATTGTGGATGAAGGTACCGCACACCCTCTACAAAGGCACCCATGAATGAGACACTACAATCCCCAGTGTGTCATGATCCCTTTTCCCATTGATTCTTGACCCTATCCATCTCATACACTCTACATGTATTAGAGAGGGACTTCTTAGAGGCTCTCTTTGACGTAGGGAAAGATCTACCCAATAGGACACCTCGTCAACCCTCCCATACTTAAGCTTGAAATGTCACATAGTGTCTTTCAGATGTTAATTGTTCAATATAGTAATATTTGATCCACATTATTAGATGGATTGTTTATTTATTGGATCCACTTATCATGATGTTATGACTTGAGATCCTTGGAGGGCAGGTACATTTGTTTTTGCAGGACCTAGCTACTGGACAGTTTTGGGAGAACAAGTCTATCTTGGACTTCCATGGGGATACAATCCCACAGGTTGGATGCTAGGGGCCCGCATGCCAAATGAGAGAAATATGATTTGGATGGACTTGATGATGATGTGGATGACCTAGCCTATCCATTACCTACCAAACGATTTTCCCAGGAGGGGAAAAACGTCCTACTTTTGAGAATGATGTCACGGTATTGGGGGTTTGGCTTGCTGGTGAGTTGCCACTCACTTGCACTTAAATGTTTTGAGGAGAAGATGGTTTTCACCAAGAAGAGATCATTTATATTCTTGACACCAACGACCAATGACCAATGACCTCCTCAAAGTGGTAAAATGTCCCCTAAAGGGGTGACATCGTCCTTAATTAGGGTTTAATTTGTGCAAAAGATGAAATTTTAAGTGATTTTTTTAATATTATTGTGTTAAGGGGGAAATATTAGGGTTGTTGGCCCCTAATATTGTTTTTTACTCCTTATTTTTGTGGACAAGCCATGTTGACTATTTTTTGTATAAATAGATCTCATTTTAAATCAGAAATCTCCCTTGTGGAGAAGGACTTATCTGAAACTTCCATACCTCTTAGATATTTATATTCTCTTATGCTTTGGTTTATGGCTAATTCTTGTATATTTGGTTAATGGAAGTGATGTGCTAGCCTTGGAAGGCTTTTTCTATCTTTTATGGTGGTTTGTCTTATCTTTTTCCTTGAATTGGTAAGATTTTTACATTATGTTATCATTATTGTTCAATTCAAGGTTATTTTGCTAGATCATGGTGGGAAGTATAAGGGATTAAACCCCCACCATAGTTTCCACCATTTTATGCTTACATTCTATTGGTTTAACAAGGGTTTTCTAAGAGAAGTATAAGGGCATACACCCTCTTATCTCAAACCCTATCTAGAGATACTTGCCTTGGGAAGTAAGAGGGTTTACACCTGCAAGGAGGTAGTAACTATAGATATTTATTTTCTTGAATCCATTAACCCATTTTTAAAGGCACTAGTCATTTACGTATTGCATTGGAGAAATAAATTGATGCCTTGGGAAATATGAAATTTGCAAGTTTTAAGGTTGTCTCTGTGGGATAGTGCTCTTGATGCCTTGTGGATTATTCGTCCCTTAGGGCATCCCCATTATCCTATTACTTCATTGGATGTTAATAATACTAACCTACAACCATTAGTGTTGCATAACCCTAGCTAATAACTTACTCCTAACTCCTAAACTAACCATAGATTTCTCCCCTAACTTTGTTAGTCTAACACACTAAACTAGGCGCATCTTTAGGGAATTTTTTTCAGTGCTAGTTAATGGTTAAAATTGTTTTTGTACACAATTAAATTATACAACCATAAGTCTGTTATATTACTGCATAAATCCACTTCATAAAAACTTTGTTTTATTTAGTCTTAAAGTGCTATGTTCAAGTCTCAAGTATTTACTAAATTCATTGATGATATTGCCTATTGATCTTGTGCTTTATATGACAATTTGGATTCTTCATTTTGATGATATAAAAAATAATACACTATTTTAAATTAGGGAAAACCAGATTAACTTGCTGATCCACACAAACACATAGCATTGCAAGGTGTTTTTCTTGTGTTCCGGGCAGGTACAGGTGCACCGACAACTTTGTTTTCACTCGTTATCTATTTACCTCTCTCCACTCATCATTTTGAATCATTCATTTCTTCCATCACTTGAAATTTCAGGGGACCTCTCCTTACACTTCCATTCATCCTTTCCATTCCCCCTAGGGTATCTGGGATCACCACCCAGGAGTGACCTTAGTCACCCCCCAAGTGCGGGACCTACATCAAGGTGAAATTGGGTGTAGAATTCCCAAAGTTTTAGCACTCGTTCCATGGTTGGGTTAAGATTTTCCCAACCTACAACTTGCTCTATAAAATGTCTAACAAGACAACCCAGTTCATGAACATGTCAAAGATTTGATGACACTCCTTGATCCTGGTATGAAGCGAGGAATTATCATTGGCAGTGGGCACCCTATTCAACTACATGTTCATGCTTCTGGAGGATCTCTTCAAGTTTCTCCTATTATTTAATCTATATGGAATCCAACAAGTGTTGGAGATTGTTTGCATAGGGGAAGACCTGGGGTTTAACGCACCAACAACGCACCAACAAAACCCTAACTACTGGCCCTTTCGGAAACACATGCAAAGCAAATGAAGTGTCACATGAGGTAGAGGCAGGGGTGGTTGCAAGACTCAGGTGTCTGCAACCTTAGCTGGGAGACAGATCTATGATTATTTCATTTACAAAACACTTAGCATCGATTATTCATCAATATTCAACCCTTATTATACTTCGCAGATAGCACAGAGCATCGTAGCATTTACCTAGATCTAAGGTATTTTAGCACTTAGCAACAACAAAATAGATCAGATCAGATCCAATAGATCGACAATAAGCATATTCATACATATCAAATCTACTATTCATACACATCTAATGAAGAACAAAGCATAAGTAGACCTATATAAAGATATCAAATCACTTAACCAAAGTAGAGATAAACACATCAAGTCAAAGATCAAAGCATAACACACAGATTTACGTGGTTCACCCCCACCCTGGGGCTACGTCCACCAGCTCTTCTTCTTTATTAGCGTCTCCTTTCAGTTACAGGAACAAAGCCACCAAAACCCTTCCTCTCGTAGGGAAGAAGATCTGCACAACTCGCTAGATCCTTCTTCCTTGTGCTTACAACAAAAAGCCTCCTATAACTTCTACAACAACTTGCACTTAGCTATGTAAACCTTCTACAGTCATGCACATAGAACTTACATACACTATTAGCACTTAGCTTACATCCCATAGATACAATCCTCCTCTACTATATGTCTATATGTTTATTTATACATTACAAACGTGGGCCTAAACATGGGTAAACCCAAAGGCCGACATCCCTTTCCCATTACATTGTCCCAAAACCCAAAATGGGCCCAAAAGTGGGCCAAGATCCCATGATATCTGCTTCATCTGGCACTCCATCTTAGATAGGTATTCGAAGTCACAAAAATGGTCAAATTTGACCAAGTAACTTCAAAACATGGTCAAGGGCCAATAGGCCCCCAACACTCACCCGTGACTCATCCCAAGTCACTTTGGTCTAAGCAATTCTGCCTCGAATGCCTCAAGCTTGGCTCGAGCTACTTTGACTTGTTGTAGTGTGACTACCTCTTGCTTAGTGAACTCCTGGATGAGTGCATCATTGGTTGGTCCCTCTAGGCATTGTTCTGTTGTACTCACAACCTATTCAAGTTATACTCCTTGGTTTTCAACTTCGGTGAAGAGTTGGCATGCCTTTTCTTGCACTGGTTGAAGTCGTTGAGAGACTTCCATTACTTTAATATGACTCATGTGTACTTGTTGTTGGGCCATGCATTTCTCTAGAAATCTCTTCATTCTCTCGACTGGTGACAAGGACTTCAGCTATGCTTGTAACGTGTCTGCCTGCTACTTTGCGTGTTGGAGCTGCGACTCTAACACCTGTAACTCTGGATTTTCCATGATGTTTTCATACATCTGAGCACTTCTGGAGCTGAGCTGCTTGTATTCCAAGGCAAAGGATTTCAATCTTCCAACTACACTATAGGCAATTTCCTCTCTTAGATCTCTTATTTCTTAAGGAGTCTCACACACAGTGCGAAGTTCCAAGTCTTCAATGCACTGCTGAAGTTGTTGGATCACTCCTTCCAGTTGTGCCACCTATTGTGGAACATGTTCTTCTGTCTGGACTTCGATGAATTTCACAGAGAGAATTTCTTTGTGAACCTATTCCTGTACTTCGAGTTTCTTTGTGAGCAACTATTCCTTGTCTTTCTATAGAACTACTTTCTCTTCCTCCCACTTTTCTTGAAGAACTAGTTTTTCTCATTCTACATTACTACGTTGTTCTAGCAGATCTTCCTGTTCCTACGCCAAATCTTGGGTGGCTTGCACTGTCTCTTCCTGAGCTCATCGAAGGCGAGCTTCAACTTTATCTATGATCTTATGCAATTGGGTTGGCTCATCTAATGGTTCTTCTGTTCCACTTGTCGAGGGCACAATAGAAACTACGCAGCTAGACTATAGTGCATGTTGCACCTCTTTAAGTTCACCCTTGATTCAGCTGAATACCTCCTCCTTCTTTGCTTCTTTCTTTTCTGTGAGCTCCAGTGAAGTGTCATTCAACGTAGCGATTAAGAAGTCGAAGTCGTCTAGGGTGAGGGTAGTTTTAAACGTAGTCTTGGTGACTTTAGTTTTCTTTCAGGTCGAAGGGTTTGGTAGGGTAACTGTCATTTTCTTGGATGGATCCTCCTTCTCTCTAGGCGGAGTAACTTCACCTTTATTTTTCTTGACTTCTATGTCACCTAGCTCTCCACCATCATCTCCCTTCTCAAGTGAGATCGAAGAGGTCTTTGCATATGTTCTATGGACATCATTCCCTTCATAATCTTTCTTCATCTTGCTTGGTCCAGGTGTGTCCGACATAGTTTTAGGGCTATCGACATTGGACATATCTGCGGGGTCCACTGGAACAAGGAGGTTCACTGACCATTCCTTGGTAATCTCCTCCAAGTCATCTTTTGTCAACTTGTCGTATGAATGGAGCTGTTGTTTATTCTCATCAACGCGTGTTGTAATATAGGTGAAGTGGCGGTCCACGCTGAATTTCATTAAGGGTCTAAACTTGTAAAGTGTGTTTGGGGTGATGCGTGGTGTAGACTAGATTCTGATATTCAAATCATTGTAATAGGCGTGGAAGACAACATTGGACTGCCATGGCTTGTTCATGTCGTTGGAGTACCACAATGTACAGAACTTCGTGGCTAGTGGTTCGAAGGGTTCAATATCTGGGAAAGTGATGCCTTCTGGAATCTCCTAGGCAATGAAAGAGATCAGTATGAGAAGCCAACTAAAGTGGAACTCATACCCTTGGTCTTGCACTTCTCTGCAATCAATGTCTAGTTGATTGACAAGGTACTGTGCCCAGTTCATCTATTGTCCCTCTGCGCATTTCCCTGTGAGGTCAAATATGAATCCAGTCACTTGGGTTGGTCTATTCTTGTGAACTAGATTGCCCACAATCAACTAATAGGCAAGGTGCACTACGCCACTCTAGATAGAGGCTACCTTGTAGCCTGATGTTCCCTTCTCGACATCACCATAAGTTTCTTTAATTCTCTGTGCTAAATCTCGGTTTGAGGTCTTTCCAAGGTAGAACTCCTATGGGTCAGGGCCTTGCATACTATGCACTATGATATGATTGATCAAGGTCGGATCGACAATGATGCGTCGGTTCAGCCATAGGTATCCGCCATGATAGAATGGAAACAATAATTTTACACATGCATTCACCTCTTGATGTCGTTCGAAGTGCGAAATCTTCATCACATTGAGAAGTGTGGAATGCATGAGGTTCTGGGTCCATGACTGCGGAATGATATTGGAATTATTTCCTTTAGTCCTGGTTAGATACTTGTGCGGGGTGAGCATGCTGTAAGCCTTCCGGTTGTCAAGGTTGAAGTCACTAAAATTCAATGCTATGAGCTTATATTGATTGGAACAAAATGCGCACACCCCTTTCTGAAGGTACGCGGTGATCAAAGTATACTCGAAGTCTCAAGGGACACTGTCACGATTGATGGCGTCACTGATAGGTGGTAGGTAAGCTGGTAAAATGCATGGAATAAGGTTGGCTTTTGCGATGTCGTCTTTGTGCTTTGTTCTTGTCTCTGTCATCATTCTGGAAGTTCCTGCTCTGCGAGAAGTTTAGGGAGAAGATTGGACTCCTCCTGTTGCTAATGCTTGCACACCTGCAAAAATCCTTCTTTCAGACATGACTCTCTCAGTCATTAAGTTAGTCAAAACTTCTTCAACTACTTTCTCTGTAGTGTTGAGCTCGTCCGACATACAAGCTCGTGGTCAATTAGATCGGGTGTGAACTAAATTCAGATACTGCAATGGAGGGTACAGGAACAAGGCGATGATCATAGTACAAAATAATCGTAGGTTGTGGGCTCAAATTCTTAGTTATCAAAAAGTATTCTTGGTTTGTGGTGTGGAGGACTAAGAAACTTAGCAATGGTCTACTTACAATGGGTATGAGGCATCATTAACTCATGTTATGTCCATTATGGCATGGTCTGACGGTCTAGTGGCGAACCATCAATGCTTTTTGACCCATTCAGGGTGACAGTTGAACGGTTATATCGGCTTTCAACGGATATATTGCTTCACCTAGGTGAAGTGGCCTATGTCGGTAGTCTGATATATCGACGAAGTTCAATTTCTGCAAGTTTTTCGCTTTGCGACATTCCCTCTGGAATATTTTGTAGCCTATCGATCTTAGCTCTCTTTTTACTTATCTTCCTAGCCTTCTTTCCAGTGAGCTTTGTCTCAGTGATTCTCTTCCCATTCTGATTCTTGTTTTCCTTGGACATAGTCACTTTGCACAACTGAGCTTCTCTCCTAAGACTCAAGGGTAATACTTCTTATATATATGAGACAGATACTTCAATCTTTTGTGGGTCCTCTAATTCTCTTGGAACTTTGACATCTGGGCTTCTAATGTCAAATAGCTTCAATTTGTTCTCTTGTTCTTCAATCAAGTGCGCGATCCTTCTGGTCATGAAATCTGTTAACTCTTGTATTTGTTGTTCTAAAACCTTTTCTTCTTCCTTATTTCTGGCTTGATCTCTCTCAATCCAAGGTTTTCCAGGTAACATAGTAAATGGGGCGTTGTCTTCAATAAACTTGATAATCTCAAAATCTTCCTCTGTCGAAGTTCCATTAGCATTCATAGATATCTGAGTGAGCCTTCCACATAGGTTCACCAGTTTTCCTCTGAATATCCCTATTCCTTTTAATGAAGAGATCATAGAAGGCCTTCCTATAGCTTCCCAATTTCTCTCAAGCATAATGTTCACTAGTGTTTCTTCATCAAGAACACAGTCAGTGTCGAAGTCCCCTATTCTTATTTCGATGCATTCTTTTTTTTTAAAGATCTCTGATAACCTAAAATGTTGGTGGTCCTTCAAGGTGTCTTTCATCTATAGTAATACCTTCTCGGATTCTTTCTAGGGTTCAGCTATTTTCGGAGCTACCTTAGGGTTTTCTTCATTCAAATTCATTCTTTCAAGCTTAGTAATCGTTCTAGGGAAATCCAATACCTCATCGTCCAAATATTTGCAATAGAGACAACTAGGTCTTCCACCAGGGAATTCCTTAGCTAGATGGCCTGGTGTTTTGCAACTGTAACATAGGGTTAATCCTCTCTTTCTTTTAAATGATCCCCAACCTTTTCTGAACAACGCACTAGGATCATGGTAGCTATCCTGCAAACAATTCTTTCTAGGATACTGCATCCATTTGTTAGTCCAAACATTCTTTCTATGCATAGGTATAACATATCTATAAATATTCTTATCAGATCTATTCATATCAAGATTTCTTTCATCTATCAGAGCCCTAGTTTTCAAGCTAGGACAAAATCTATCGAACATACCTAGATTCATACTTTAGAAAAAAAAAATCACTTATTTTACTTTTTCAAAGCACAAAGCTTCCAGATCTAAAAACTTTTAACTATTCTTACCTTTATTAGAGCACTGAGCTTACAGACCTTACCTCTTTTCTGCAGATCTAACCACTTTTCTGCAAATTTGACCTTCTTTTCTTCATAAACTTCTACTTTTGCTTTTCTTAGAGCACAAAGCATTCAGATCTTGCTTCCTTTCTTCATATCTGGCCTTGTTTCTTAAATATTTTCAGATCAAGTGGAATAATGTGCACTAAGGCCCAGATCCATGCACAGAGCTTCCACAGTTTCAGGATGAATCTTTGCACAAAGATTCTTCTTCTTAGTTCCCAACAATCAGAGTTTCAGGTCTCGACAACGGAACCATTTTTTGGCACAGGGGAATACCCGGGGTTCAACGCTACAACAACACATCAACAAAACCCTAAATACTAGCCCTTTAGGCAACACCTGCAAAGAAAATGAAGTCTCACCCGAGGTAGAGGCAAGGGTGGTTGCAATACTTAGGTGTCTGCAACCTTAGCTGGGACATAGATCTGTGATTATATCACTTACAGAACACTTAGCATCGATTATTCATCAATATTAAACCCTTATTATACTTCACAGATAACACAAAGCATCGAAAAGTTTACCTAGATCTAAGGTATTTTAGAACTTAGCAATAACAAAACAGATCAAATCCAGTAGATCGACACTAATAATCTTCATACATATCATATCTACTATTCATACACATCTAATGAAGCACAAAGCATAAGTAGACCTATATAAATATATCAAAGCACTTATCCAAAGCAGAGATAAACACATCAAGTCAAAGCATAAAGCATAACACATAGATTTATGTGGTTCACACCCACCCTAGGGATACACCCACCAACTCTTCTTCTTTATTAGCATGGATGATTTTAGGGGCTAAATTTCTCTCATGGGCTAATTTTCCATGGTTTTTCCAAAAACGAGATTCGCTATTTTAAAAATGATTCGCCC
>SNQJ01S0001015.1:63403-108878 GCA_010110895.2 Picea sitchensis | reverse complement strand
CTGAAAGGTGTACACCTATTGACAATGGGCACATTTAATAGGTATTTAGTTCTTAATACGTTTTCTATGGACAAGATTAAATATGCCTAGAATATTCTTAGTCGTCACAATAAATGAATGGCTCTGATTTCATCCATTAACTTCTGAGCTGTTATAAAGACATCCATTTATATGTTTACTTTTTTACATTTACCTAATCATGTTTAAACATTACTGTATTCACTAACTTATTTCCACGTCTACTTGATTAAAAAATATTAAGATATTAAGGTGACCACATTTCTGTGCTGGCATCACCACTAATCGCTCAGAAGTTTAACAGCCAGCCGCCTTTCAGCATTCACCAGCCGCGAGTTAGCGGCTGTGCTAGTTATTCATATATTAAGATTTGGAGGATTAAGTTAATATGTATATTCCTTATGGATGTAAACCTTTTAGTTTGGATTGTTTAGATTATCGACAACCAGTCTATGGATTTTATTTTATGTTCTAATGCTTATGGATCATGATACACAAAGAGTTTAAATAAATATAGAAGGAAAGTTTACCATAAGGAACATGAGTCCCCTCGAAACCTTAGAACCATAATGGCTTGTGCATAAGAGAAGTCAATTACAAGAATAAGGATGGACAATGTAGTGATACTTTATGAATGAATGTGTAATAGATTGACTATTCAAGTAACTTGTAATACCTGCGATCTCATGTAAAAGTATCCACCCATATAATAATAGAGTTGATGTATGGTTTTGGACACCATTTAGTGTTTATCCTATCATGGTACCACTATGAAAATTAGTCAAGTGTACCAAACAATCTTATACATTAAATTTTCAATCAACCATATGTTAAGAATAACAATAGAAGCATACGATTATTAATGAAATTTAAAAAAAATACAAAAAATGGTAGTAGTAGGAGTCATTACACTTTCAATGAGAAATTATAGGACAAATAATTCAAGTTGAACATTTTTTGAAAATGGACGAACTTGTAGATTAAAAGGAGATGAAATTTGACACTATCTCCATTGGTTCAAGACAAGTGACATGCCAATTGATGCAACCCCCCTACTTCCCCGTAGGACTACACAACCTCCCGGTCTTGGATCCTCCGATTCTCGAGTCGAAAGACTCTCTAGAACCTTAAAGGTCCCCCTCTGTATCTANTATTGATACCATATTATAGTATAAGATGAAAACGATAATACTTATAGAGCTATGGTCATCATTCTTAGCATAGAAGAAACAATGAGTTTATATAAATCTCAAATGGGGAGATAGAGGTGTCATCTAACCTCTTCAATAATAATAATAATAATCTAGTTTTAAGGTTACAACCAAGCCACATAAAATTGGTGTATGAGACCCTCTTGTTTGTGGGACAAGGGACCCCCCTCCACCTAGCGATTTGACTGGTAAAGTCTACGAAGGTATGCATACCCTACCCCCTCTGGATTTGTATAATTTCCTCATCACCACTTAACTCAAGGTAAATTTCTTAGCCATAGTAAGCTTATAAATTTCATGGATAAGATCTAGGATTAGGGAACAATGATCACTTTGAATTGATTTCACTCAGGGGTTTCAATGAAACCTGTACGTAAGTTGTAACCAAAAGTCATTATTATATATAATAATTATAGTAACTAAAAATAAATTACCAGATGTAAACAAACTATTTTCTTACCCTAGATTCTGTGTGACCGATGGAAGACCAAACATTCACTCCCAAAGATAGGGTAAAAACTCCCAAAGATAGGGTAAACCTATATCTAGACCATAGAAATGATATTAGAATCAAGCTATAAAAAGAATATAAAAGAAAAACAAATATAACTATAATCTACATGATTGTATGAACCCACAGTGTTCTCACCACCAATGACTTAGTAAATGTTATATCCTTGGTTCGAGAACATACATTAAAATCAAAAGGATACATACCAAAGGATACATAATAATACCTCTAGCACTCACTGAATAATAGCGAAAGAATAATGGTTTGGAAGTGAACTCATATACCAAATTTACACATTAAATTTTGGTTAGGTGGTTTAATGATAGAAAACATAAATAGCACCAACGAAGTGGCCATGAGAACCTTGCCTCATGGAATTTTATTTGAAATATAATATTAATGAATTCTGAGTTAACTCAAATGTAATGCGATGTGATGTGATGGTATAATCATTATGTAGGTAAGACATAAAGACCCTGAGTCCAAGGGATAGGGAATGATAACCAATACGAAAAGTAGAGTTATTGAAGTGAACCAACGGTCAAGGTTCTCTTCACAATTCTGGACTCTGGGAGTTTGAAATCTCAAACTCAACTTCCTTCCATGCTCCAACCTTCTGGAACTAGTGATCTATAGACATCTGTCTCGTAATCAACGATCCTGCCTTCACCTGGGTGCTTGACCTTTCAAACTAGATCAATAGTCCAATGACCCCTTCTCAATCGACGGTTGAGGTTTCCTCCGGGCTCCAGACTTCTGAGATCTCAAATCTCAAACCCTTTTCTTTCTCCTCAAATACGCAAAATCTTGCCACGTGTCCTCTTAGATCGGATGACTTAGGATTTCTTCGGGTCTTTACCTGAAATTCTCAGGTCTTTGCCACATGTCCCTTCTGGATCCTATGGTCTAGAATCTCTTTTCGTGAATCGGGATTTTGCGACTTCCAAGTCACAATTTCCATCACATCCCCGACTTCCGAAATTCTAATATTTTGGGACACTCCTAATCTCATGGCTCACACTCCTTTGGATCTAACGGTCCAGATATCATCGAGATTTTGTGGATTACGAAGTTGAAATACTCTTCACCTATGTTCTCTCGATCTCGGAAATTCTAAAATTCTCCCTCGGAAATCAACGGTCCAGATCTCTCCTCAATCAACGACTGGGATATTTTCGCGATTTCATGTTTCACGAGTTTCACAAATTTTCCCTTTGACATGTTTAGGTCATGAGTCGGTGAAATTCTAATCATTCTCCATGCATCCCTTCCAATGGACGGTTCTGATGAGGTCAGGATTTCACGAATTTGTAAAACCCTCTCTCCTGTGCAACTCCAAAGAGTTAAAACTTATGCATGTTCCTTTTGAGCTGAGCCCTGTCGTTCCATGCATTCAGATATGATGACTAAGATCTGACTTCCCTATGCTCATTTCTCCTCTACCTGGATGTAGATCTGACGGTCCAGGTTCTTCTCCACAACCGATCAGACGGTTTCTGTCACTCCTCCTCTTGAGCTTCTGATATATCTCCACCTAGAAGATTTATCTATTTTCAAAGGTTCCCAACCTTTGTTCTCTTGACAAATCTGCCTCTGGGATTTCTTCAACACTCGTGAAAAGTGTTATTTCTTCTGATATTCTATCCTTAAAAGGATTTTGATCTCCCACGCAAATCCTTGTGTCCTCTGGATTTCGAATAATTCAAATTGAAGGATTTTCTTGAAAATAAAATGCTTCTCTCCCACGTGGTGTTCTTCTGCACTGGTCCTTCGAAGTTTGTTGGCTTCTTGACACTGTGCACACCTTGCATCTAGTTTGAGTTTCTCTGGTTCTCTCTCTGAACTTCTCTGAGTCAATATGAGACTCATTCGATGCACTCCTTGCGTTCGAGATGCACACCTTGCATACAAGTATCAGAAGAGAAATGGTTGAAACTCAACGAGATTCATCACGAATTCATACAGTTAACCTCTCGAAAAATCATACATGAATGAACTAACTAAATCATACACACAAAAATCAACATTCATTCAATCGCGCATAAGATGAACAAAGTCCAAGGATTTGGGACATTTTCTGTCTGTTCAATTCATTTGTGAAAAACAAAATACATTGTGTTTATGCTACTCTACTCTGCTTTACTGATCTCTCTATTCTGCCTCATACATCCTCCCTCTATTACAATGCAACAATGAACTATCTAAGGATTGCTCCACGATCTCTCTCGTCCTGTTCTGAAATCTATCATTTCAAATTCAAAGCTATTACCTACTCTATCCTATTACAATAACTACTAGTTATTTCCAGATAGAGTCGACACTCCATATTTGCAATTTCTTATAGTCCTTCAAGACTTTACAAACAAGTTACATTTTAAAATGTTGTTTACAAAAATATCTCAACAACCGATTAAATTCTGAGTTAAATGCTTGATTTGAAACTCTGTCATTGCTGAGATGTCATTCGGCTGCCTCCACGTGTGCATTGTTGACTTTGAAGGTGATGCTCCTGCATCACCAACCAAGGCCTTCTTCAAATATTTATCCTTTAAAAGAGTAACCTATTGAATCAAATCCCTAAAAATAGAGGAAGGAATAATAATAAATCAAGTGTCCAAGATAATACTAAGAATAATGAGAATACACCATGAGAAAACAACACAATAAATATGTAATATATTTAAGAGAAACAATAGAAGAACAATACAATATATGTGTCGTAGAAAGAACTACATGTGAAGAAGCATGGGCACAACAAAATAGTGGGCACACAATTTGACATGGAGGTGAAAAGTGTATGATAGTTAGAGGATAAGAAAATAAAGAATGATCATCAGCGTAGGCAAGAGCATCATGAAAAACCTGCATGGTGAATGTGACAAGTGCTCATACCCACATAGAAAAAAGTTGGAGGAAGTTGAAGCATTCCAAATTGAGGAAGTTGAACAATCAAGCATAGATAGGGAGGGATTTCTACATTTTTCCAACTATATTGGGATATTTAGAGGTTATGATGTTCTCAAATATAGGGGGTAATAATACCTATTCTTGATGGGAAATGAGGTAGCATGCCCTCTTCTACAACAATTAAAAATGAGGCTCCTCTCTTAGGTTAATTCTTCGTATTATTGTGAGAGGAATTGGATCACATATGGGAATTCTTACATCTTGAAGAAGAGTAGGCTTGAGCAGTCCAGGGTAGAGAGAATGGTGTATGTGCACATCAACTTCCATATTATTTAGAGGAAAAGGGAGGAGTGCTTGAAGGGAAAGACAAATATATGGGATGTGTTTCCTAATGACATGGGATTGGACAATAAAATTGAGTTTTCAATAGTTGACATGGATGTTAATGAACCAATGCTAGAGCCGGTCATTTTTTATGATAATAATTCTCTTGAGGATTCATCCTTCACACTAGCAAATGCATAGATTTGATTAGATATGGAAGAGGAGGAGGAGGATATGGATAGAGGAGAGAGCAGTGGAAATGATGTTGATTTATATTATTATGACATGGAGGATTACTCATGATATATGAGAAGCTTCGATCTATAGTTCCATTGTCTAGCCTATTTTGTATTTTCCATTAGCATTGCCACCTATCATAGAAATGACTTAATATATATGTAATACATTTTGATTTTAACGACTTAATGAGAAAAATGCAACTTATGGTTACAATTGCTCGTGTGTTTGTCATTTGATAATCATTGATGTAACACTAGTAAGAAGTAACTAATTGTATGATTTAAATTGTATCATGGGAATGTTATAGTTTCTAGAAAAAAAAGAATCTTTAGGTCTATATTTCATTTTTGTATGTGTAGTTTTAAATTATTTATTGAAATACACACACACACACATATAAATCATGTTCTCAGTGTCCTATTTCTGGGGTCATCATCTCTCATGTTGGACACATATTTTCATTTTTTCCATGTGTCATATCCTCATGTCAGGTGACTTAGCTTACGTTCAATGTTACACATACAATATGGAAATTTCATTTCATTTTGATAATCATTGATGTAACACTAGTAAGAAGTAACTAATTGTATGATTTAAATTGTGTCATGGGAATGATATAGTTTCTAAAACAAAAATGAATCTTTACGTGTATATTTCATTTTTGTATGTAGTTTTAATTCTCATTGAAATACACACACACACACACACATAAATCATGTTCTCAGTGTCCTATTTCTGGGGTCATCATCTCTCATGTTGGACACATATTATCATGTTTTCCATGTGTCATTTACTCATGTCAGGTGACTTAGCTTAAGTTCAATAATGTTACACATACAATACATGAAATTGCATCAATATACAAAAATGATTTTTTAACATAATTAGTTTCACATCTATTAACTAGTGTCTTGTGTCCAAGTAGGGAGACTCTGAAGGACAATTGATTAACTCCATGATATAATCATAAGAGTTGATACTTATTTTTACTGAACATTTATGAAAATCATCATCTTCATCATCATAATGATCATTATAATCATTCATGAACATCAAATAAACAAACAATTGAATTTATAGAACACATAGCATGAAATGGCATAAATAGAGAGAGAGAGAGAGAGAGAGAGAGAGAGAGAGAGCAATAATCATGCCCAATATACTGAAACATCATGCCCAATATAAAAAATGGCACATCATGGTCAATATAAAATGGCAACAAGTGCGAAATATAAAATGGCACATCATGCCCATTATAAAAAATGGAATAAAGTTCCCAAACATGGAAGAATGGAAGATGGTTCCATAGATACAAAATGAAACTCATTGGTTACTCATTTACGAGTGCCACCCCATTATTAGGTGCATTATAGAAGTTAATATTTCTCCTCTTAATCGAATCAAGAGCCCTAGTATTTTTGTGCCTAGGTGTGGTTCGTCTCTTTGGATATTAGACAAAGAAACAACATTATTATAAGTTGTTTTCCACAATGTAATAACAAACTTGAAAAATGATACTTTATAATTCAATCCAGAAAACTCATTGTAGATGAAATTGTTAGTCATGAGGGTGTTTCTCTCCTCCATAACTCTAATCTCTTATTTATGCTACACTATAGTAGTTACAAGAATCAAACCATGAAATTTCAACAAAAATGCCTAAAATAAATTTCATTCATGATAATAAAAAATTCATCAATGAATGATCTCACTATGAATAACTTAGGAAATGGAAGATATTTTCTAGTAGGTGGAGCACTTGGATATACAAGCTTCTTCGAGGAAAAATCTACTGTCGCATAGACTATGTTATCCACATAAAATGATGGATTGGGGGATTCATGAGAGTGAAGTGGTGCAACCACAACGTATGAAATAGTTTGGGATGAAATAGGGAGGATTGGTGGGTGAAATATGGGTGTAGCCACTATGTAGGTATGGGTTGTAAAATATGGTTGGCATGGTGAAGATAAACCCCCCTAGGTTGTACTAGGGATGGAAGAACCCTAGAGGCATAAAGTGGTATCCCAAGAGGCAAGGTAGGATGGACACGAACCAAACTTGTTATGTAGCCAAGGACACATGATGGGGGGAATGCAAGTAATGGTGAATAGGATGATGGTGGTATGGGAGACATGGAAATCAATTAACCAACCTACATACACATTTATAATATTTTTATTAGTACAAAAAAGTGAAATTCAACCAAACCAAGATAACAAATTTGACATTTAAACAAGATATAACTTGACACATGATACCTGGAAAGGGGGTGATTTATCCACCCAAGGTAGACATGGTTCATCATTGCATGATACTAAAACCTATAGAAGAACAACACCATTATATTTGATTTATCATAAATATCTTGTAGAAACACAAAACTATCTTATATATGTAGCATACTAATAGTGGGCCAGTGAGATTGTTGGAGAGTAAGTAGAGAACTATGGTTAATTTATCAAAGTTCATGTTCAACACACTAGTACACAATATTTTAGATAAAGGGTTTATTTTTTTGGTAGTTTCAAACAAGATTATTGTGGAAGAATCTGTGTGCAACATTGAAATTTTCCTCATATTCAAAATAATAGAAAATGATAAAGTAATTATGAAGAAATGCATGGAAGTTATCACTCCACCATACCTAAGTATGTGGTACACCGAATGAGCAGGTTGTTGTTATTGTTGCATCAATGATAAAAACTTATATATAAGGCGTTGTCTAACTATTCTAGATTTTGTCCCTTTTCGTTGAAATCCGATAACTCAAATTTGCACAAAATCACAATTTTTTGTTGCTTAAATTGCATATTTTGAATGCATAAATGGATTCATCATGATGAAAAACACTTGGGTCACTCGAATTATACATAAATAACCACCCATATATACAGATCTAATAATCACTTCCTGTATTTTGAGAAAATATCAGAAAAAATAATCCTCGAAAAAGGGCTAAAATGTAGAAATTGTATCCTACAACTATATACAATCAATGAAGAACACAGAGATGGTCAAGATGCTAACCTCCTCCATGAAACTCTTTTTTCTAGTATCCTTCATCGAACTATGATAAATCTATTTGGAATTTGAGCATCTGTGAGGGTCACATGAACGGTTAGGTTTTCCATGTTCCTTCTCCTAACCAAACTCTATTGTTAGGCTTGAAGGCCCAGTCCCTCCCTCAACATCACTTGTAGGTTGATCCTAGAAAGATAATTCTACAAGATTCTTTTGTTCAACCAAGCTATGAGTCAAGGTGGATATTGATGCCTATGTCCATGTGATTCTTTCTATGATGAGAGGATGTTGGGTAAGGGGTTATATATTTTTCTATGGGGATGAGGACCTAGCAATGGGTTACACCTATCATTTTATCTATCATGTATGGACCCATGGACCACCAATTTGAATTCACCAATGTCAAAGTAGTTGAGATAGACACCTAGAATAAACTCTACCCATAATTTTTTGAGGAAATATAGAGGCACCTCCCTATTATTGCACAGAGTTAAATTGTGAAATCTTATAAACCACCTATCCATTCAATTGTCGAAAAACAGTTTGTAGGTGCACCAGTCTATACAAATTCATCTCTTTGTGACTCATGGTCATATTCCAGTTCTTTGGTCAATAAACAATGTTGTCATTTGTTTTTTTGAAATGTTTAGGTCTCTAACTTGGTTTTTATCTAGCCTTGTCCTATAATATTCATACATTATGGCCCTATAATCATAAATCTGAGTTAATTGGCATTGGGTATTTTCAATGGAAGATAAAAATGTGTTTGTATAATTTCCTATTGACATTCATGAGGGTTCGTTGGTATTTTGTAAGTCTTGGACAAGGTTCTAAGACACCTCAACCCACACTAATTTCCAYGTTTATGTTTATTGGTTGTGGATTGAGGTTTGGTGTGTATTCTTGTGGTAATGTTCAATTTGGGTTTTCTCCATGCTCCATATTAATTAAGTGTGTTGCAATTCAATAAGAGAAAATTAAATTTATTTTTATTTCTTAATCATTTAATCAAACTATGAAATTTTGAGAAAAAACATGAAATTCCATCAAACTACATACCTATAATAAATTGAAGGCCACATCAATAGAGTTCAGAAGATATTTTTCAATATCTCCTTAGTTTCTTATCCCAAATTTTCTTAATTTCACTAAAATAAACATGACATGGTCTATTGGTGAAATACATAGGTGGCGGGCATTTTATAAAATCGCCCCACAAGAAGGAATACATGTTATTAGAGCTCACGCATGTTCCTATGGCATGTGCATGTTCCTAATGATTCCTATTTGGCACTAACTTGGAATTCTCAATGGGAGTTCGAGGAATGACGAGCCTATCAAATCAAGAATGCATGCACATTGTTATGAACATGTGTGTATTCCTACATGAGCACATTTATACTCACCCCATTGCAAATTTTTCTTTGATCAACTCCTTGCAAACACCCTTATTTTCAATTGTGACATTCCTCAATGAGTATGTCACATTCCAATGTTCATCTTCATAGACTTATGTTGAGTTTCTACACTTCTCAATCATTATTTTTCATTACGATGTTTTTGAATGGTTATGTTCGATTGACCATGTTCAACCATAATTATAGTGTAATGTAATAATACAAACACGTTATTGTTCATATCATGTGTTTTTCTATGACTCTAGTTGACTTTGTTTCTAATTGATTATGATATTATACATTATATCTTACCTTTTATCTCTAGATGACTAATGCATCTTATAAATTATACGTGAAGTAGGTGACAATAGATGTATCTACGACTCTAGTTCACTATGCTTGTTTTTAAATGATTATGATTTTATACATTTTACATTTGATCTTCAAGTAGTTAATCAACGTTATAGTTTCAATTGAGTATTTTGTCTCAAAGAATATATTATCCACTTTATTTAATTAGTTCAATACATTTAATTTATAGTTGAATATGCCTGCTTGAAATTGATTGTGACATGTTGTGGCTCACTTCCCAAAACTACCCACATTTTAAATTTTATGGGTCCCTTAATTTTTGTTTTCCTTTTGCACCTATTTTGTACCCTACAAGGCCTATATCCTTGCCTCACTAAGGAAATACAAGATTAACTCATAATTTTTTCGTGATCAAGTCCATGAGAGTTGTTTACTTCATGAGTCAACTTAAAATCCAATCATTGCACTCTAATGAATTCGACACATATTTCTCTTTCTCTTCATGATACCCTGTGGATTATTACATCAAACCTAACCTATCTCATCCCCCTCAAGTTAGTATGACTTTTCAAACAACTACCTCCCCAAATGGCATCCCATAATTGGAGCTTTAACTTCCTAGTTTATTTGTCTCCAATAAGTTATCGTTATTTCTTTCACGACGTCCTTTCTAAGGTATTGAAGGAATATTACCTTAGATACCATTCTTGTTGGAATTCTTTTCATGTCCCATCCTATTGAATTCTGAAGCTAAAATTGTGATAACATCTCAAACCTTCCAATGTGCGTATCCCACACATTCTCCAATGATGAAAGAATATTCTTCGATCCCATCTCCATTGGAGCTCAAATGTATCCTCATCTTTTAAATATTTGATATTTGTGTTCCAAAGTATTATATAAAATCACGTTTGGAAATCCTTTCTAGAAAAGATAATATTATGGTGCTAGCTTCTCCTCGGGGTTTAGTTTCAACCTCACCGTGACTACCCCCGACGCCAATACCCCGATGAGTCCCACCTCATCCCATAATGCTACCTATTGGTTGACGTGTTAGTTCCACACACTGGTCCACATATGAGGCAATATACCTTCAATAGCATTCCCCTAGGAGCTCAAATCAACCCAAGATCTCTCATCCTTCAAATGCATGATCCCAATAATGGTCTTATTTTAAATACAACTTGGAACAATCCTCGATACATGAATCAAGGTGTCGATCAATCTTAATGAGCCTTAATGATAGAGATAATGTGCATTAAAAAGAGAAGTTAAGACCAGCTTTAGTAAGATCCTCACACACACCTGAGTTGTAACATGCTTGTGTTAGGCTAATATGTGTTATGAGCTATAAAAGCACCCATATTTAGACACAAATTACACCGTAATTTTACAAAACATAGTGTAAAGACCCAAATTTCCATAAAAATAAAATTGTTTAGGGTTACACACATGGATATGTTCTCCGTCAAATCCTACCTTGATAATACATACTTGGATATATTCTTAGAAAAGAAAGATACATAATTTTGAACACTTCTTATTATCTCTTTTAACTCAATTAGGAGTTGATACCACATGTAACTTGGTAATTAAAAAAACACGATTCTCTTTAAAAGAAAAAACTACTCTTGTGATTATTTTTATACAAATGTAGGCATACTAATATTTAAGGTATTGCTACCTTGGAAAATGTAAGTCGTATAAGGTAATAAAAATATAAGGGGTAATATTACAAAGGTTACACACTATAATAAGTTCGAAGGGTTACCTTGGTCATTGCCACGAGAACTTCTTAACTTGGACAATGTAATCTTGTGAGGGAAAGATGTGTCTTAAATTTATGGCTCCATTACGTAATGGCCTTTCAATCCAGACAAGTAACCGATATAAACGCCCCACGTTTCTCGCATCACATGGTTGGATGTAAGAAAAATTCAAAATTCATGGTTGGATGGATGTGAGAAACTCTCTCCAGGTGAGAGATTTTGTTGGGAAGTGATTTTCTCCTAGAGAGAGTCCAACATCAGCTACAACTCTCTCAGAATTTCTGATTCATCCTATTGTCGAGACCTTGAAAAGGGAAGTGGAGAAGCCGATGGACTATGTAATAGTGAAGGTGTATATTCTCAGGGTGGAACAAGCATGTGGGGAATGAGAGTCCATGAGTAGTGGGTGTAAGAAGGCTCTTGTAGAGAATCCTTCCAGTTGCACTATGCAGTCTCTTGTAACCTCAGCCTAGTCTAGGATTCCCTTGCCCTAGGTGGAGCTTAGTCCCAGCTCGGAGGTGACCCACTATTGAGCGTCATGAGCAACATGGTCTAAGGTTGGGAGTTTCGTGGAAGTTCTGCACGCAGTTGGTGGTTTTTCTCCAGTTAAAAAATAAGTATCATTTCTATGCTTAACTATGTATGTTGTACATGTTTGTGATTCTTGCAATGTTATCATGTGTTATGTTGCATGTATAAATTACTGTCAATTCGACATGAGTCTGTATGGTAGCAATAATTCTGTGTTATTTGTTTTAAACTCATTAGAAATGTGTTATATGTGTGTGTGTGTGTGTGTGTGTGTGTGTGTGTGTGCATGTTCCTCTGTAGCATTTCCCAGCGTGTTGGGTGACCAGGAATGTCACAAATTGGTATCAGAGTGAAGAGAGACATCTTGTAATGACATGGCTCAGCCTATTGGTGGCTGGGGATGTCACAAATTGGTATCAGAGCCAAGGTTTCAACACTGAGCCTAGATGGTCCATGTTAATGGAAGCTAAAGAAAAAGTTTCAGGAAAGAATTGTTGTCAAATTGGACAAAATTGAAGTTTAGAGTCCAGTTTTCGACATTGAGCCTGAATTTGATTGTATACATGGTTATAGAATCGAAAGCTCAGAGAAAATTGTTGTTGAGAAGGACAAAAATTTGAATTTCAGAACATTCCAGTGTCCCAAAAGAACAATTAGACTGTGTCCGGAAACACAAGAGGTGTAGCATGAGAAGGGTCAAAGCCCGAAACTCTGAAGTCTTGGAGGAGATCTACACTGTAGATCTGGGGAGAAACCTTACCATTATATGAAGCCAAGAATAGAAGGTAAGACGCGTGGTGAAGAGGAGATCAGAGTCGTCAGATATACACGCAAGTGGTTTTGAGTTGTATATCTCATGGTAGATCATAACTTCGGAGTTTGGAAGTTGGGAGAAGTGGGGTGTGTTGGTGGACAAACCCCCAAAGCCCAAAGTCTTGAAGAAAAAGAGAAGAAGTGGCATGGAAGGATGACGTAGCCAATGGTGACATGGACCTTCCTAGACATGCCACATGCCACTACCTTAGTTGGTGACATCTGTATTATGTGGGCCCCGAGGTTGCATAACATAGTTAAAGGTCGATGGGCCCACACTGGCGTTAATCATGATACATCAAGATCAATGGCCAGGAGGCATTGCGGGGATCCAAATTGCAAGGGAGTTAATTTCCAAGGGCGRTCTCATAATCCAAACCCCATTTTTACCGATGGGTTACATTTCAGCGTTAGAGGAATTGTGGGACGAAAGGCGGGTTACTCCAAACTATAGATGCATGCCTCTGYAATTTGAAAGGTGGTAAGTGATGTGACTATTCTRTATCTTAGTTCAAGTATAGAAACCGTGGGTCCCAACGGACATGTGGCACCAGTTGGGAAGTCTAGAGACTTGACACTCTAGAAGGATGGTTCATAAAGAATGGAAGGAAGAACCTTCTGAAGTTTTGTAACGTCGAAGTGACGTGACATAATAACGTCACCAAAGGTGACATGGAAGTGTTCGGAGAATAACGTTTTGAGGTGTTGGGGGTGTGCGGATGTGAAATCCTCTGAAGTTTTGAAACTCTGAAGTCCCATAGATCAGATACCTAAAGTTCCATAGTGGATGTCATCCATTGGATGTTGGGTAGTCATGGACTGTGGATCCACCCTACTTCGTGAGTTTGTAAATCCAAAACTCCGAGAGATTTGTTGAAATGTTCTTTAAAAACCTCTTAAGTTGGAGCCTGAAGTTATAAACATCCAAATCATAAGCATTGGGTCACAATCGTGGTCACATGTGAACCAAGGGTTGAAGAGAAAGGGGATAGTGCCTGAAAATTATTGCAGAACAGAGAAGAGATCATAAAGAAAAGATATGAGGGGATTCTTGATTGATCGAGAACCACAAAAAATGGAATCTAAAAGTTTTGTTTGAACCAGATTGGTTTATGAATACTGTGGAATTTGTTAAGGATTGATGGCCTAACAAATTTTAGTTGACTGCACATTATGTTTGCAGAGTTAGTGATTGTTAGAACCGAACCGAATTCTCACATAGTGCAAAGAAATGGAGGAGGAACAAAATTCTTTCAGTTCAGACAATGAAGCTAAAGGAATGGATTTCCATTTGGGAGTTGAAGGATCAAACTCCAATGGGCATGGAGAAGAGATAGATAAGGAAGTAAACATGATGGAAATCATTGAAATATTGCAAAAAGAAGTCCAGACTTACCGAGCAGATAACAGAAAGCTCATGAAATCTAAGGAACAAAAGGGAGAATTCAACATAACATTGATACAGAGCCTGGAAATGATAGAAAATAAATTGGATAAGGAGAGCAACTCTAGTAAATCAAGAAGTCACTGGTCTTCTGATGAGAATAGAAAATCAAGGATTGTTGGTAGACACCATCATCACTCCCAAGGGCACTCCAAGAGGAGGGCACACAGTAGTTCAATCCCATCCCCTACCTAAAAGAATAATAGATATGGAGTGGATGAACTGAAGGGTGAAATGAACAAGATTAAACCTCCTATGTTTGATGGAGAGCAACAGAAGGAGGAAGATACATAGACGTTGCTTCTTGGAATGAGGAAATATTTCCAACTGCAGAATTACTCCTCTCTTGCAGAAGTAAGAATTGCAATGTATCAACTGAAAGAAAAGGAATCCATGTGGTGGGATCAACTTGTGCAGGTGCAACAGATTAAAGAGAAAAATGTTAATTGGAAGGAATTCAAGAAACACTTTGAAAATAAATACTTAACTAAGAGATACTATGACAAAAAGAAAAGAGAGTTCTTTGAACTCAAGATGGATAGCATGACCATTGATGAATATGAACGAAGGTTTTTGGAATTGCTTAAGTATGTTCCATTCATCAAAGATGAGACTATCAAAATTAAAAGGTATCTGAGTGGACTGCCATCTTCCATCAGTGACAAGATCTAGTATGATGATCCTAAAAGTATGGAAGAAACTACAAGGAGAGAAAAATGCTTATATGAGCAACAAAGAGAAAATACCACTTTTCGAAAGGCTTGGGAGGACAAGAAGAAGTTATAGAAAGAGAAGAGGAATAAGGGAAACAAGCCCCCCTTTTTCAGAACAGTCCTCAAGAAGAGCCATCTTTTAGAGAGAAGAGAATGGTTGATGTAGGGTGCCAAAGGCCAATGAAGACGCCCATTCAATGTTGGGGCTATCAGGGAGACCACAAGTATAGAGATTGTTCCCACAAAAATAGCGAAATGAGAGTTGTCCACAATGTTCAACAAGAAGAAACAGTGGAGGAAATGGGAAGTAGAATACCAAGGATCTATGCAGCCCTAGACAACAAACAAGATAAGTTTCAATCACACATGATTGAAGTTGAAGGTATGATCAATAACCATGCCTTTACTATTTTAATTGATTCAGGGGCTAGTCATATTTATATAGATCCCAAGATGTTGGAAAGTTTTCATTTTCCAAGAAACAAGCATGGAAAATCGTGGTTAGTGCAGCTGGCTATAGGAGCCAAAAAAAAAGTTACTGAAATGGTTAAGTCATGTCTCATGAACATGAATGGACTGTGCACAAGGGCATATTTGAACATCTTACCTTTAGGTTCCTATGACTATCTAATTGTTATGGACTGGTTGGACCAACACTGTGCCATTTTAGACTTCCATAATAAGACATTCACTTGCTTGGATGAGGAAGGAAATCAGAGAGTAGTCTAAGGAATTCCCAGAGTTGTTGCTATCAGAGAAATATCAGCAATGTAGCTGAAGAAGTGCTACAGGAAGGGCTGACACCCATATGGAAGAATAATTTAAGGATGAATTACCTAATCTTGAGGATCATGTAGTCTTGGAAGATTTTGAAGATGTGTTCAAGGAGGTATCAGGATTACCTCCAATGAGAAATATTGATTTATCCATAAATACGATGCCTGGAGCAGCTCCAGTGTCAAAAAATCCTTATAGAATGAGTACACCAGAGTTGAAGGAGTTGCAAATGCATCTTGAAGAACTTCTAAAGAAAGGGTATATACGCCCAAGTTTTTCACCTTGGGGTGCCCTAGTATTGTTTGTGAAGAAGAAATATGGGACATTGAGATTGTGCATCAATTTCAGATAGTTGAATGAAGTTACTATAAAGAACAAGTATCATTTGTGAAGGATCAATGATCTCTTTGATCAGTTGAAGGATGCTAAGATATTTTCAAAAATAGATCTCAGGTCAGGATACCATAAGGTAAGGATAAGGGATTAAGACATCAACAAGACCACCTTTAGAACAATGTATGGTCATTATGAATTCACAGTGGTGCCATTTGGGTTATCAAATGCACTTGTTGTTTTCATGTGCCTAATGAATGGTTTATTCGGAAAATATATAGACATGTTTGTCATAGTCTTTTTGGATGACATCCTAGTGTATTCCAAGACAGAGGAAGAGAATGAAAATCATCTAAGGATGGTGTTGAAGGTGCTAAGAGAGCACCAACTATATGCCAAATTGAGAAAGTGTTCATTTTATCAAAAGGAGATCCATTACTTGGGGAATATCATTTCAAAGGATGGGATAGTCGTTGATCCTGAGAATATAGAATCCATTAGAGAATGGTCAGTGACGAAGAATGTGACAGAAGTAAGATCCTTCATGGGTCTAGCTGGCTATTACAGTAAGTTCATTAGAGGGTTCTCAAGAATATCTCACCTCATCGCTTCCTTGCAAAGGAATGGGAATAAATTTCAATGGACAAAAGAATGTGAGAGAAGCTTCCAGCAATTGAAGCATCTGTTAAACAGTGCTCCAATTCTAAAGATTGTATATCCAAATGAGGATTTTGTGGTTTTCACAAATGCATGTAAGGAAGGAATGGGATGTGTCCTCAACCAGAATGGGTTTGTAATATGTTATGAGTCCAGAAAATTGAAATAACATGAAAGGCTCTATGACACTCATGATATGGAGTTGGCATCCATTGTACACGTTCTGAAGAAATGGAGGAACTACCTCATGGGAAGGAGGTTTGAACTAAGGATAGAACATACCGGTCTAAATTATTTTTTTGATCAGCCAACCTTGAATGTTAGGCAGAGTATATGGTTGGAATTCGTTTGTGAGTATGACTTTGATATCAAGCATATCAAAGGAAAGGAGAACAAAGTGGTTGATGCACTCAACAAAAGAGTGCATGAGCTTCATGCTACAACCATCAACATGTATCTGATAGATCTTCAAGGAAGAATCTTTGAGGCTACAAATTCAGATTTGCAGTACATGGAATTAGTAAATAAATTTCAACAAGGTAAAATGCAATAGCAGGCTGAGGATTATGAATTCAGAATTGATGGAATCCTTTGGTACATAAATCGAGTCTATGTACCCAATTCTCCAAAATTGAGGAGAGATATTTTAAAAGAGATGCATAATGTGCCTTATGCACGACACCCAGGATATCAAAAAATTGTTTCAACAGTCAAGAGACAATATTATTGGCCAAGCATGAAGCAGGATATTATTGAATACATAGCTAAATGATTAGAATGTCAGAAGGTCAAAGATGAACATAGGAACCCAGCTGGGTTTCTACAACCATTTCCCATTCCTGAGTGGAAGTGGGAAATGGCGACAATGGATTTGATCACGGGATTGCCCTGAACCGACAAGCAACATGATTCCATCATGGTGTTGGTGGATAAGATTACAAAATATTCCCATTTTATTCCATCGAAAAACAATCACTAGGCATATAATGTTGTTGATATCTATATGAAGGAATTAGCATGATTGCCTGGTATTCCCAATAAAATTGTGTTTGATAGAGACCCAAAATTTACCTCAAAGTTCTAGAAGGGATTATTCAAAGGGTTCAGAACGAATCTAAACTTCAACACAACCTATTATCCTGAGTCTGATGGGAAAATAAAAAGGGTGAACCAAGTGATAGAGGACATGCTAAGGACATATGTGATGGAAAAACCATCTAAATGGGAATACTACCTACACTTGGTAGAATTTGATTACAATAATGGGTATCAAGCATCACTGAAGATGAGCCCATTTGAATCACTTTATGGAAGAAAGTGAAACACCCCAGTAAGCTGGGATAACCTAGTTGATACGGTAGTGGTTTGGCCAGATTTGCTCAAGGAAATAGAAGAGAAAATGTTGAAGATTAAGTAGAATTTGAAGGTTGGCCAAGATAGGCAGAAAAGTTACGCTGATAAGAATAGAAACCATAGGGAGTTTAAAGTGGGTGATCATGTTTTCTTAAAAATAAAAGCCAACAGAAGTTCCCTTAAGCTAGGAAACTGTTCCAAGTTGGAAGTCAGATATTGTGGACCATTCGAAATACTAGAAAGGATTGTACCAGTTTCTTATATGCTTTCATTTCCTGCATCCATGACTGTTCATAATGTATTTCATGTTTCATTTCTTAAGAAGTATGTACATGATCCTAATCATGTGATTGATTGGAATGTGATTCAGGTGGAGCAAGAAGGTGCCTTGCAAGTGCATCTAGTGCGCATATTGGACAAGAAGAGAAAGCAACTCTGGAATTGAGCCATAGGTCTTGTAAAGGTCCAGTGGACCTGGTACAGTCCCGAGGATGTGACATGGGAGCATGAGGATGTTATGCGGGAAGAGTACTCGCATATTTTTGAATATTTTGAAAATCTTGTTGATATAATGTAAATGAGTTGCACTGAGGACAATTAAAAAATAAGGGGAGGGGGTTGTAATACACCAGGTCGAGCCCATATGAAATCTAATGATTTTTGTAGGTTGGTGAGTCGAGTGTTGATAAGTTGGTAGGATTATGTGTTATAGGCCGAATATCTGGAATGATAAGGCCAATAAGCCTAATTTTTGTATATGTAATTATGTACATCATTAATAAAATTTATACATCGTTGCGTGTAGACCGACCACAAAGAAAGAGTGATGGGGGACGAAGCTCCACCAGGTGGGGAAAGGGATGGGACTGAGAGGATAGGAAAGAAAGGATAATCTAGGGGGTTTAACACAAGGGAATATTATAATATATTCTTGAAAAATGAAAATATTAAAGTCTGGGGAAAATAAACCCAGTTATCCTAAGTTCCTGGGAAAGTGAATGAATGCTAAATGGAGTGCATGCAGCTCAAGGAAGATAGGTTTTGACTTGGGCACATGTAGTTAAATATGGAGATCCGGGTCATTGTGGTGGGGGGGGGGGTTGTTTCCCATTTTTCAATCCTTCTCCTAACATGTCAGGCCTCCATCATCGACCTATGCATATTTCATGCACCTCTAAAACCAATAACTGGGGATGTCGACATGTGTTTTCCTTTGAAATCCAACATATCTGCACTTGCCAAAACCGAGTCGTACCTTACTAAATTGCATTGTTGCCATTTCGTGATCTGCATTGAACCCTTTTTGTTGTCCTCACCTTGTTGGAATTAAGTTGAAGTAGGTGGAAGAAGTGGGTTTTTAGACCCGTGTTTGAAGAGGCAGGTTGTCAGGCCTATGAGAAACTCTCTCTAGGTGAGAGAGTTTGTTGGGAAGTGATTTTCTCCTAGAGAGAGTAGAACACCAGCTATGGAACTCTGAGAATTCTTGATCTGACCTATTTCTGAGACCCTGAAAAGGGAAGTGGAGTAGTTAATGGAATGTGGAACAATGAAGGTGCATATTCCCAGGGTGGAATAGGCATGTGGGTATTGTGATTATATGAGTAGTGGGTGTAAGAAGGCTCTTGCAGAGAATCCTTCTAGGTGCACTCTGTAGTCTTTTGTAACCTCAACCTAGTCTAGGATTCACTTGCCCTGGGTGGAGCTTAGTTCCATATCTGAGGTGACCCACTGCTTAGCATGATGAGCAGCGTGGTCTAAGGCTGGTAGGTTTGTGGAAGGTCTGCACGCTATTGGTGTTTTCTCTCCAGTTAAAAGATAAGTATCATTTCTATGCTTAACTATGTATGTTGTACATGTCTGTGATTCTTGCAATGTTATCATGTGTCCCGTTTCATGTATAAATTATCATCAATTCCACAAGAATCTGTATGGTAGCAGTAATTATGTGCTATTTGTTTTAAATTCATTAGAAATTTGTTATATATATATATATATGTATGTATGTATGTATGTATGTTCCTCTGTGGGGTTTCTCGACGTGTTGGGTGACCGAGAACATCACAAATTGGTATCAAAGTGAAGAGACATATCCTATAGTGACGTGGCTCAGCCTGTTGGTGGCTAGGGATGCCATACATCAGTTCTTTCCTGGTCACCTCCTCCCTACGTACTCGCAAATTCTCCAGGAGTTTCGAGAGTCATGACCTAGTGTTAAAAAAATACTAAAATTTACATGGAAGTGGATCCATCATTGTGAGAATAGGAAATATGAGACAACTGACTTTGACCAGAGTTTGTTTGGTGGGGAAATATTGATTCACTCCACTTCATGAGATAAGTACTTCAAACTTTATTTACTTGAAATTTCCCATGTATTACTCTAAGATTTTGACTTGAAAAATCTCATGTTTGTTTCCTTTGTCTTGTAAGTGAGGAGAAGGAGTGCATCACCACTTCCCTTTGCCAAAAGTAGAATTCATTTCAAAAAGGTACTTAGGTTCCTTTTCCAGGAATGCATGTCCTAAACCCCATAAATGTTTTAATTGTTTAATCTATATTGTTCCACTCCATATCTGTTGAACTCTATGCTTTCATTACATATGTTTTAACTTCACATTTAAAAGATTTATTATATGTGAATTCTCATATAACTTCATTATTATTCCAAAAAGCATATGTGTTGCTACCTAGAAATACTCTATAATTAAATTTATCTTATTACTAATACAAGTAATTTCCTTCATCGCGATATTGCAAAAAAATTGTAGCTACAGTCTAGATATAATCTCTAAAGTAGAACTTAAAAACTAAGGTTGGTGAAACATACTCCTCTATTGAAGATTAAAAATAGTTGAGCCCTCTTAGTCCTACTGTATTTATGTAGCATGTTGTTGAGGATGGTACTAATACATAGTGTTATTTTCCAATTTTTAAAAGTTGTAGTTTCCTCTTATTTCCTGCATTATCTTAGGATTTAATTTGTAAATTTGTAGCCTCAGAATAATGTTAGAGAACCTTTGTTCTCACATTCCTATGACATTAAAATTCTTTCTTCAAATTTCATGAATTATTGAAAATAATTCTCCGGTTTTCCAATAACTTATAAACACCCTATTGTATGTCGTAGTTTTCCAAAAATTAGTATCTATATATGAAAATGCAGAAACTACTTTAAGTTTTTCTTTCTCGGGGTTATAACTAGAATACAAAATTTTGTGTGGTGTATCTATGAATCACAATGTAACTATTTATTTTTTTGTGAGATGCATACATGTATACCAATCTGAATCATGTAGCATACACATAAATATAATTTATGTAACTACATGAAATCATTAATTCTTGCATGTGTAATAGAAATACATCCATAAACCTTTAATCATGTAGAATACACAAATTTTGTAGCTAAATGTAAATCTGTGTGTGTGTGTGTGTGTCCAGTAAAAAAAACTAGGATACCTATAATTTTGTATTTGTATGCTAATAATTAGATTTTACATAACAAAAAGACACATCTATATAGATCATAATTTTATAGCTGCATGCAGATCCATAATCTACATAAAGGTAATTGGTTTAAAAAAATGCATCAATTTTTGTAGCTACAAGCTATTACAATACTCCAATAGAAAATCAAACAAATGTACATATATGTAAAAGTTGTTCCAGAAAACAAATGGAGCAACCACGCTCCACCCAACCGTAGATACAAAACAACCACAATTCTTTTTCCTGATCACCCCCTAGCATGACCATGACTCCATAAGGGAAAACTAAGCATCACTCCTTAGCCACCGTCTCTCTTTACAGTTCATAAAATCATTTTCCTAACACCACTTGTGCTCATAACAACAAATAGTCATCTCCACAACATACTTAGCAGTGTTCGACATCACACATATGTTGTAAATAATAATTCCTAGGAATTTTCCTTCCATTTCCCTCCTTGGAAAAATCACAAATTTACAAATCCCTAATTTTAATGGGCTTCCAGTGACAGAACTCAACTTATGACACTTGTAAAAATCATATTTGAGTTAACTCAAACATGTTCCCCACTCATGGAGTCATCGACAACTACTTTTAACCTAGTTGTTCCACTTGTTTTCCAACATTTAATTTATAAAATAAAATTCAGATACATGTTCCCATCAAAAGAGGATAGTTGGAAAGTCAAAATCTTTCCCAACAGTCACAAAAATAATAATTATATCTTTTCACAAATTCAAATCTGAATTTCCATAAATGGAAATTTATTTTTGAAGAAACAATTTTAAAACAAACTGTTTTAAATATTCGAGGATGTCACACATAGTTTACAAATATTTTTTTTTGACTTGATCCCTATATTTGCTAAGTGATCCTACACTATTACTGCAATCACTTGATTACGGGTAACCCATGTTTTGTCATTTAATCATTCTTTCGTTTTTATAGTTAATGCCTTCTATTTAATTAAGTTGATAGTTGTTTTAACATGTTATTACAGGACAATTTGGTAATTAATCATGGCGATTCAAAAACCCAAGAGGTCAAAGAGCTCGGTGTACTTCTAGGGTGTCTTAGGGCCCGAACCATCATCTCATCCAGTCGAAGCTCTACTGAATCACACTATTCATCACACTGGTGAAGACCATTACCCAGGATATGAAGAAATCTATAAGATATTCAACTCTACATGTTTCCCCATGGAGACAAAGATTTACAAATGTACTAGAATATCTTGAAAATCGATATTTGTCTAGTAGCTTCGTGACCACAGCTCTTCCCATATAACAAAGAAACACATTTGTGCCTCAAATACTTTGACTCTACTACAATGAACATCATGATAAAACAAGGGAAGAAAATAACATACCTTAGAGATGAAGACATTGTTAGGTTCCTAACCCCTCACGTAGGTAGAATAATATATTTCGATGTAATAAAGGTCAATATTAATAAGGCCTAGAAATAAGGAAGAATAAGTCCAATGTAACAAGAACTAATAGAATCTTCTACTTCTAGAAGGATCTTCCTCTAGATGGTTCTTTTGATAGACATATTTAGTATAAATAGGAGTCAAGGGTATGATAACTTTTGTCTTGGATATTATTGTAATAGAGCTCTGCTCTGTTGGAGGTTTCCCCCTCGAAGAGGCAAGTGAACATTGCTATCCGTAATCAAAGTGTTGTTTCTGGTATTATTATTGTATAATTTTGTAGTATTATGGTGTTGTTCTGGTTATATTGTTGTTCATCTTCCATTTCTAGCTATTTATTTATGTTCTGCATACTTTTTATATCTAGAATATTACAAGTGGTATCAGAGCACCTTCCTCGACAAAAAATTGTGGGTTAATTTTATTCACGGTAGAGATGTATTTTGACATCTTTAAGCTACATAGATATGTTGTTACGCACATAAACCCATGGTCACATAGATATGTTGTTACGCACATAAACCCATGGTCAAGGATTCATACACGCAATAAATAATAAGTGGACTACATACATCTGCCACAATTTATTAACCCCGCTGGCATGCCTTCGAGTGGTAGCGCACATCGACAACACCGATACGATCAACCTAGATCTCCAATCTCCATAGATAAACCGACGACCGGATCGGGATGACTGACTACTATAGTGCCACTGAGAACAACACTCGGGAAGATACTCTCTAGTAGCAGGGTAATCAGGTAGTACGACTAAGGGCACGATCTAGCCTCCTTAGTTGGTGCCCTGAGATATTGGGTCGAGTATTACTGTTGGACCCCGCACGTATATCAGAGAGCTATAACATAAGGAAAACCCTTATCTATAGAAACCTTGAATACCTAACCCTTGGGATGGAAACAAAAACATAACATAAAAGATCTATTGCGGTGCAACCGTGTCTCCTTCATTTGAGTTGCAAAATTACTACACATTTCTTCTTGTTAAGAATTTGGGCATTTGATCACTGCATTATTCTTCAGATCAGAGTATAACTACGCAGGAGTTAAAAAAAAAAAGTATGGATCCTATTGTAACCAGTATTTGAGACCTATTCCACTAGATTTCTCTCTTCGCCCTTATCGTAGTCATACCTATCATTTTTCAGAATTCTTTTTTCTTGCGGGCCCAACCCCCTTCCAACACCGTTATTTGGGCTTTACCCCATTGGATTCAACTTGTCACCCTGATAATTGTGATACACTTCACCCATAACCCATTTTATCTTCTTTCCCACCACCCCCTTTTCATGTTCCCTCATCATCATGGCCCATACCCATAGCCACGACTTGGAAGCTCGCTTCACTACCTTCCACTCTAATTTCACAGGAACCCAACAAGAAGTGTGACAACTCAGTGCCAATATTGCCACCATCAATCAAAATGTGCATTCCTCCATAGAATGACTTAAACAAGAGCTCAAACAAGACATTACTACCCAACTTGAATATGTCACTATGATGATTTGCGCCAAGCTGCATATCCCGAAATATATTCCCTTATCAGAACCACCTTTGGATACTGATGGTGAAACTTCCTCTCATTCCTAGAATTTTCAGCCCCATCACTTTCAGTGTGACCTACGCCTTCTACATGTGGATGTGACCAAATTTGATGGATCGGATCCCACTGGTTGGGTAACTCAAATGGAACATTATTTCTCTTCATATGGAATTATGGATGAGTTGGCCAAACTTCGTTATGGTGTTCTCCATCTAGATCAAGAACATTGGAAATGGAGAAAAAATGCCCTCCAAGGGTATGTGGCTTAGACACACTTTGTGGAAGATATTTATGAATGATTTGACACTGACACCAACCATTTAGGCCATTTGACAAAGTTTAAACAATTTGGCAGAGTGGAAGACTTTATAGCTACTTTTGAGAGACTGACTTTTTGTACAGAGGGAATGTCTGATGCTTTTTTCTGATAATGTTTTATCATTTTCTTCAAGGATGATATTCATTCTCATGTCCTCATGGCTCAGCCTTAGTGTCGGGTGGATGCTACTAAAAGAGTTAAGGAAGCACAACAGGTTGTCTCTTCTCAAAACCAAAAACCCTCTTTTATTCCTCACATTAAACCAATAACTCCTCCTTCTACTACACTAAAGATCCATAAATTAGATATTTATTTAACTAATATTTTCCAATATTTTACATGAGAATTGACTCGCTACAAAATCTGTTGATTATGTAGCTAGTCTTATTTTAAACAACATAAATCTAACTCAATCCATATTAATTAGAAAAATAACAATAAAATCATAACTAAGATAAAAAACAAATCTTACCTTTCAACTGAATAGTAAATTCGAATCATAAAATATCAGAGTTGATCACTGCTTTGACACACTCAACATTTTTTTTTATGACATTACCAGTCCTTTTCAAATGTTTTCCTTGACTTTGTGCACTGATCTTGAGCTCGCAGTTTTCAATTGTTAATAAGTCATTTTGATCCATAAGGGTCTTGATATTCACTTGAAGGATAGGGACATCTGTGTAATATTGGCCTATCCAATGTAGACACACTTCAGACTATGAAGTTGGGACAGTCAGTTGAGGAAGCACATGGATGTGCATCAAAACATTACCACTATCCACTGTGGGATTTTGACTGAGTTTAATTCCTGGAAAATCTTTGTTGTGTTTCAGGCATGGTGGCAGGTTATTTACATAATCAAAAGTTTGATTGAGATCCGGTTTAGAGTAATTCAACTCTTCATCTACCAGGAACTTATCAATCTCATAATCATATCTTTCATGGACCTCGATCGCTTCGATTGAGCTCACATGAGCTTTTGATCTATTTCATAGGCTCCTCGATATTATTCTCCTAGCCCTTTTGTTATTAAACCCTATCTCTGGATTCTTCTTTGACAGTTTGTGTGAACGTTTATTGATGGTTTTTGCAATGGTATGAGGGAAAACATACTTCTCATGATTAGGAGATTCAAAGACCCTAGGGCTAGTATCATGTTTCTTGAATATAGCCTGATCAGTCTTAGCCCTTTCACGGGGTTTTTCACATAAGAAATCTATCCTGTCACTGGAAGGAATAGGAGGCCTTTCTAGCATAAGCTTATCAACCACATGAATCTCTACAGGGTTTACTATAACAAAGCCATTGCGGGTTATAAAAGTATTCCAATCATCACCTTGTAGATTCAAATGATGGACTAACAACAATCTAATCAACCCATGGTGAAATAAACTGGAATTCAAACTCTGCCTTTTATATCTTTTAGACATTTTATATAAACATATCAATAAGTAAAATGGCATGTTTAATTGAAAACTGATGAAATACATTAGTAGTCTTATTTGCTAAAGGAAAATGAGATCGTAGCGACCTTCACATGTAATGAATTGCCTCAAAATTGCCAATAAACTATTCCACCTAATCTTCAACAGAAATATTGGCATACCTTTGTCATAGCACTGCATTTTCTGAGAGGTAATGAACAAACTCCATGGCACCTCCTCCAAAGTTTCTGGCAGCAAGATATGTACTCAGAGGTCAAAGGTTAGTTGGTGCAGGATGTGTGCATAGGGGTCAAAGGTCAGCTGGTGGAGGATGTGTACTCAGAGGTCAAAGGTCAGCTGGTGCAGGATGTGTACTCATCGACCCAATAGGTAATAAAACTTTTATCGCCTATCATTTAAAGTTTGAATGTACAAACAACATAGTAGAATATGAAGCACTTCTGCAATGATTGAAGAAACGCACTAGATTATAAATTACATAACTTAATGGTATTTGGTGATTTGGAAATTGTGGTCATACATGTAAGAAACTCCCATACATTGCCTATCACCATACCTAAAAATTTATCAAGCAGGGTATGGAATCTAATGCACAAGTACCTAAAAATTTATCAAACCGAGGTATGGAATCTAATGCACAAGTTTTCCACATTTAACATCAATTCCATTCCGAGATTAAACAATTATGAGGCTAATTTATTAGCTAACATCGCTTCCAAACTTTTTCCCACAGAAGGTCTTTCTCCAAATGCATTTTCAATTGAGTTATTGTTTAGACCATCAATCCCAGACAACGTCACTAATTGGAGAGTGTTTGAGGATGATCAACATATCATAAGTTTTTTACACATGGAGGACACCTTCCAAGGTGCAGTTATTGATGAAGGAACCCACGATGAATATATCCACAATTTTATGGTAATATTAGAGCGTAGGTCTCCTAAATCAATATCTGATCTGGTAAATTCTATCCCTAAATTCGTGGTAAGACTAGAAAAGTTTTATGATTTGCATGATAAATTTAGAAAATCCGTAAATTGTAAAACAAACAGTTCTTCCTTGACTCATGAAAAGGTAAATCTAGGGACTAAAGATAATCCACAATATATCAATCTGGGAATGGGATGTTTCGAGCAAGAGTCGTCCACTTTTATAAAACCGTTTAGAGAATTCAAGGATATATTTACTTGGACATACGATGACTTAAAAACTTTTGACCCTAACATAATACAACATATCATCCCCATGAAACCCCAGACTCAACCTTTTCAGCAGAAGCTTAGAAAGATGCACCCTAAGCTGGAACCAACAGTCAATAAAGAACTAAATAAATTATTGAATGAGAAGATAATATTCCCAATAAGACAAACACAATGGGTGTCTAATCTAGTTCCTGTAAGGAAGAAAAGTGGCAAAATTTGACTTTGTGTCGATTTTCAGAACTTGAACCGAGCGTCTAACAAAGACAATTATCCTATTCCTCCAATGGAACAAATTCTGCAACAGGTATTTGGTTCTGAAAGACTGTCACTACTAGATCATTTTTTGGGATACAACCAGGTCCTCATGTCTCCCCTAGACCAGTTAAAAACCACTTTTTGTACTCCATGGGGTACTTATGCCTATAGGAAAATGCCTTATGGGATTATAAATGTCGGGGCCACTTTTCAAAGATAAATGGATATTTCTTTTCATGGTCTCATCAATCAATCTGTAGTGGTCTATCTTGATGATGTTACTGTTTTCTCCAAAAACAAGAAAGATCGCTTGTCCCACCTTAGGTTTGTCCTAGAACAATGTCGCAAGTACGACATATCTCTCAACCCTAAGAATTATATATTTGCAATGGAACAAGGAAAACTTCTCAGATTCATAGTATCCAGTGATGGGATGATCATCGATCCTGAAAGAACTCAAGCCATTTCCAAACTTCCTCCCCCCCCCTCCAAAAATTCTATGCAATATTTTTTAGGCCATATCAATTTTGTCAGAAGGTTTGTCCCGAGTTTCTCATAAATGGTAAGGCCATTGTAAAACGTAATTAAAACGTATGTTCAATATCATTGGGGACCACAGAAAAATCAATCTTTTGATTCCATCAAAAAATCCATAGTGGAGACCCCTTCCTTAATGAGTCCTGATTTTTCACAAGATTTCACTCTTTATACTTTTGTCTCTGATCGATCTTATGGCACTGTGTTGACCCAAAATAATGTTGAAAGAAATGAAATCCCCATTTCCTTTATGGCCTCATCATTCAAAGGAGTAGATATTAACTATCCGGCTATAGATCAACATGCTTATGCAGTTTTCAAAACAGTAAAACATTTTCGATCATATTTGATGAAATCCAGAACTAAAGTCAGTGTGCCTTATCCTGCTGTCAGAAGCTTGTTAGTACAAAAGGAATTGGGTGAAAAACAGGCAAACTGGATGACATCATTATAAGAGTATGACCTCGAAATTACCCCAGCAAAAATTGTTAGAGGTCAAGGTCTATGCAAACTAGTAGGTGATTTAGTTGAAGAGCAGCATAGTCAAATTAATGTCTTAACTGTAAATCAACATAGTCAAAATCAAATCTGTTGTACACAAGCTGTTGCTAATTCTTGGTTTATTGATATTATGTTTTATCTAATAGATAGTTCTGGTCCTTGCCATATCGATCCAAAAAAGAGAAGAGCATTGAGACTAAAATATGCACCTTTCCAGCCGGTAAATAGCGTATTATTCCGTAAAGATTTTGATAGCATCCTCATGCGTTGTTTGGAAAGAGATGAAGCAAAGAAAGTAGTATCTGAACTACATGCAGGTGAAGCTAATGGGCAATTCAAAGGAGACACCACTGCTCACAAAGTGTTAAGAGTTGGGTACTATTGGCCCACATTGTTCAAAGATGCCCATGCATTATGTCGTAAATGAATAATCTGCCAAAAGGTTGTTGGACGAGTACAGAAGGCAACATTCCCTTTCCATCCTGTTTCAGTAGATTCTCCTTTTCATCAGTGGGGTCTTGACATTATAGGGAAAATTAACCCCACTTCCTTGTAGTAGCATAAATACATCATTAAAGCAACGGATTATTTTACCAGATGGTCCGAGGTTGCACCACTAAAAGTGGTAAACACTAGTCAGGCAATTTCTTTCCTTAACTCAAACATCATTACTCGATTTGGTATTCCTAAGTGTTTGGTCTTCGATAATGCTTCCTACTTTTCGTCCCTTGATATGAGTGTTTTTGCTTTAGAAAAAGGGATAAAACTTTAATATTTTGTCATCTATTACCCCCAAGGAAACAACTTAGCAGAATCAACAAACAAAAACCTAATCAAAATCATCAAGGGGATAGTTTTCGAAAACCACAAAGACTGGCACAACGCACTTTCTAACGTGCTCTGGGCTGATAGGATGACACCAAAAAAATTTGTTGGTAAATCTCCTTTCGTTCTCATCTACGGAAGAGAAGCGATTCTCCATCCTCATGTTCTACTTCCCTCTTTACAATTATTGCAGAAAGTTCAGGAAGAGGATTGTCCTCCTCTTAAAAGTCGAATTAATGCTTTGTTGAAATTAGAGGAAGTAAGAGCACAAGAAAAAGAGAGGTTGGATCAGCATCAACATATCATGAAAATATGGCTCGATTCAAACTCTTATTTAGGTAGAAACTTTGAGGTAGGAGATCTGGTTCTCAAGTGGGATAAACCTCATGAGGGAAAAGGGGAACATACCAAGTTCCAGAGCCTGTGGTTGGGGCCCTTCATAATCATTGAAAAACTAGGTCCCAGCTCTTTTTGCCTACATAATTTGGAGGGACAACTAGACACCTTCCCAGTGAATGGCCAAGCTCTCAAGAGGTATTTTTCGTGATAATTCCAGATCTACCTTTTGAATATATTTTTTTGTTTTGATTTTTTTTTTTTTTCTAATTTTGGTTCTTTTCATTGTGTTTGTTTTCGCTGCTTTTTGGTTAAACATATGTCTGTCTCACCTTTTAGTTTGTGAAAGGGAACCAGAATGCATAATTATGAAGCAACTATTAAGGTCTTCTCAAGAGCATCAATGTTGTGAATTGTTGAAACACAGACTAGCTAAATAAATTTTTTGTTTGAAACAGATTTCCTGGTCTCACTTTATAATTATGAGCAGACACGACCATCTTTAAAGATTTTTATGTTGTCCCTGCTTTTAAAGAAAGAAACTCAAGTATGCCTTCCTGTCCTCAAAAAATCAGTTTCATCAAGAAACTAATTTCAGATCATAATGAAGGTAATTAATCAAAAAGTTAAAGACTAGAAAATGATAAGTGTTCTAAAGACTGGAATTTTCAGCATCACCCTGCTCTTCTCAATATTTTTAAAAAATTATATCAAATTGTAAACAATTTCTCGAGAGTTATGGGAAGTGTTTGTAAACCCACCGGGATAATGAACAGGTCTATCGGCAATGGGTAAATGCATTCATGATGCCAAGACAAGTTCACTAGGGTACTGAACAGATCCACCGACAGTGAAGCAATGTCAGGTTCAAGAAAATTCTCAGGTATAAATTTTGATATTGATCATAAGCATCCTTCATTTTGAATTAAAATATATTGGACAGAGTAGAGGCATCAGAGTGGGTTAATTGACATCCCTGTGGAGGCTATGGATGCCTGCTGGTATCAGTGGCCCTTCCAACAGTATCAAAGACATGGACTTGGACATCGTTGATCTCATTTTTAAAATTTGTCGCCGAATTTCAGTTAAACAGGAAGATATTTGAACCTGCATTGTGTAATGATTGTTGGGATGCTTGATGTCCTTCAGCTGTTTTTGATCTGTAATCATTCTAAGAAGTCCTAACATGAACTCGTCGGTGATGCAGAGATAACTGCTTCTCCCAGTAAGTCACCATTGTTGGCATCCCTACATGATTTTTGCCTTTCAAAGTGACAAATAACAATTCATGTAGCTACCTACAATTCGTCATGTAAATATTACTATTTGAAGGTGACTATTCACCTGTAAAAAAAGTGTTTTGATTGTTCTTATTTTTATTTTTTTATTTTCATGCTTCATTCATGACTGAAAACATGAATGAAGCATTGAAACTTATAATCGTATTGCAATTGTATCTAAGGCTTAGGTCTCTAGAAGGGTAAATGTTCTTACAAATCTTTTAATGAATGTTGTCTTGCTTTGAAGCTTATCATATATCAATAAAACATTTGTTTTGAGTTTCTCCTGGATTATAAGCTATATCTTGAGTACTTGGAGAATACACCAAGAATCGATTGGCAATGGACTATAGGTTTGTTTCATTTATAATTCTTGGTAAATCGATTTTGATTTTAACTTTTTCTTATGCTTTGGTTTGTAAAACACCTCTTCTCCTAACCTTTCTCTATTTGAGGTGGCAATTTGAATCGACAAATCCATCATTACAAACCAGAGTCTTGGGTTTCACTCTATACTGAGGACACTCATTACCCGAAACGCCCAAATTTTTGTGGCTTGAAACCCCTTATGCTCTCATTTTGGTTGTGTTAGGTTAATTGTGGGTTTTTCTTCTGTGTTATTTGCTTTGGCTTCCCTCTGTTTTTGCCACCCTTTATTCTAACAGTGAGTTCTAGTCACCTTCATGACTTCCTGTCCAAACCCTTATGGCCCCTGTCATCCGTGTCGAGCCAAATGGATCCCAAACCTTGATTTTGTATGATGATGTGAGTGAAGACCTTAAGAGTCAAGGTTGGGTTGAGTTTCTCAAGAAATTCCAGGGTTATAAAATACAAGCAGCCCAAGAGTTCACCCTCACTTTCGATGGATGCAGAGCCAAAGTGGGCGATGTTCAATTAGAAATCACCGAGGAATTTCTGAGCGAGGCAACGGGCCCTCCCCGCAATGGCCATAAATGGTTTAAAAATTCCAAGTTGGAGGAGGTGCCATGGATTTTGCTCGTTACCTCTCGGAAAATCCAGTGTTGGGACAAAGGTGTGCCAATATCTCTATTGAAGATTAGGTGGCATGGTTTATTGGCAGTGTTGAGGAAATTCATTACATGTGAAGGTCGCTACGACCTCATTTTCCTTTACCACATAAGACTGCTAATGAATTTCATCAGTTTTCAATTAAACATGCCACTTTACTTATTGAGGAGTTTATATAAAATGTATAAGAGATATAAAAGGAAGAGTTTGAATTCTAGTTTATTCCACCATGGTTTGATTAGATTGTTGTTATTCCACCATTTGAATCTATAGGTTGATGATTGGGATACTTTTGTAACCTGCAATGGATTTGTTACAGTAAACCCTGTAGAGATTCCTGTGGTTGATAAGCTTATGCTAGAAAGGCCTCTTGTTCCTTCTAGTGACAAGCCAAATTTCTTATGCGAAAAACCCCGTGAAAGGGCTAAGCCCGATCAGGCTATATTCAAGCAACAGGATGCTAGCCCTAGGGTCTTTGAATCTCATGTGCATGAGAAGTATGTTTTCCCTAATACCATTGCAAAAACCATCAATAAACACTCACGCAAATTGTCAAAGAAGAATCCAGACATAGGGTTTAATAACAAAAGGGTTGGGAGACTAATCTCGAGGAGCCTACGAAATAGATCAAAATCTCATGTGATCTTGATCGAAGCGATCGAGGTCCATGAAAGCTCTGATTCCAAGATCGATAAGTTCTTGGAAGATGAAGACCTGAATTACTCTAAACCGAATCTCAGTCAAACTTTCGATTATGTAAATAATTGTCCACCATGCCTGAAACACAACAAATATTTTCCATGAATTAAACTCAGTCAAAATCCCACAATGGATAGTGGTAATGTTTTGAAGCACAACCATGTGCTTCCTCAGCCGACTATCCCAGCTCCAAAGTGTGAAGTGTGTCTACATTGGATAGACCAATATTACACAAATGTCCCCATCCTTCAAGGGAAGAGAAAGACCCTTATGGCTCAAAACGGCTTATTAATGTCATAATAAAAAATGTTGAGTGTATCAAAGCAGTGATCAACTCTGATATTTTATGATTTGAATTTAGTATTCAGTTGAAAGGTAAGATTTTTTTTTTATCTTAGTTATGATTTTATTGTTATTTTTCTAATTAATATGGATTGAGTTAGATTTTTTTTGTTTAAAATAAGAATAGCTACACAATCAACAGATTTTGTAGCCAGTCAATTCTCATGTAAAATTTTGGAAAATATTAGTTAAATAAATATCTAATTTATTCATTTCATTTTTCTTTCAAGATATCATGTATCTTGTCATGATCTCATATGATGGAGCATTTATGGACTTAGTTAATTCGCCATTTCTTTTGGCTTATTTTGTAAATCAAAACAAAACTTTCATAATTTTGAAGATTCAGTTTGATATCGAGTGGCTTTTTGGACCCTCTATTTTTGTAACTTGTAGATCCTTATGAGATATGATTCTATATTACAAGATAGGATGTTTATCTTACAAGAAATCTTTAAATACTACATATTTTTGTAATCAAGACACCTTAGCCTGGGGCTGAAGGTGGACGATTAATTCACAAACTTGAATGGAACAACAATTTGCATTTTAGCTTTAGCTTCCTATAAATGGTGTTTTCATTTATACTTTGTTTATCCTGATAAACTAATAGTTTTTGATAGCTTTAGACTTCACAATCTGTTATGTTTTGGGATAATTCTTTTATAAATATATCATTCATATTTGATGCTTAAGATATTAACAGTGTGGTCATCCATTCAACTTAAATGAAAGGATTTCTCTTTAATTTTTAGTTGAATGATCGAATGCAATATTGTTACAACCAGATTTATCTTAATGTAATCGCTTGTGATAATAATATTACAGGACCTGTTCGTATCATCTATTTTGTTATTAAAAATCAACTGCCAACACACTATTCTGGATTTATTTAGAATACTCTCAAGGTTCATTGCAGGTTTCCCTCTTGGACATGGTAGCTGGGCGTTCTCTAATCATGAAGATACTTGGATACTATCGCTAACTCATTAACAGGTTATCTCATTTATATTTTTCTATCATTTAATTATCATTAAAACTCGAATGTATGTTTTGGCTTTTGACTATCCATATGTTTCTGTTTCATAGTATTCTTTTTTATATTAGTTTAGATTTATAAAGGAAAAGCGAAAAAATATTTTTATGTTCTTTCTTTATCTGCTTCCTCGAAGCAATCATTTTTCACATTGAGTTTTGTAAGTTTAGATTAAAACTTGCAGTTTTTATATCATGTACATAAGTAAGATAAATAAATCTTCCATTTAAATATATCTACAATAGTTACATTATACGCATGTACATATATATAGTGATTGGTAATTAGTTAGTTATTTCATTTCTTTTATTTGTTTCTTTTAGGACTTTTAGATTGGCTAACAGAGCCATTAAAATCGTCAGAATGAGTTACACCAAACGGCTTGGGTTATTTACACAACCTCGGACTGAACTTGTTCTTCTAGTTGACGGACGATCATGTTTTCCCGTCAACAAATGGTGCTATAAGGAGGGCCTGAATACAATTTATGGGACGTGGAAGTCGTAAGACTCCACCTCCACACACTCACTCCCCTGTAGTAACATGTAGTCACTCAGACAAAAACGTTACTTCTGAAGAAACAACTACCTCGAACGAAAATCTGGAGGTTCCCGTTGAGTCGGTAACACCAAATCCTCAAGACGCCAATGTACAAGAAATCATTTGTCAGTCACTCTTAAGGACACACAGTGCTTTGGCCCATATCAGAAAACCTAGTAAGCCTCTCAATCAACCTTTAGATTTCTCAGATATCCGAGAGAAACTTGAAGGCACTGACCTACGTTTGTATCCTTTAGGAGATAATACCACAGATCCCAACCACACCCCTACTATTGCAGCCAGAGGATTTGGTGTCTCACCTTCCCCACCTCATTCATCTCGTTCCTCTTCAGGAGGAGAGTCATCTGACGAAAGAAATTCTTCATCTGAACCATCTCATCCTTCAACACCACCTACACCCATGGAAAATCAAAAAAATCCCACGAGACCTTGGGTTGATCAAGATGTTGTGGTTGTACTTGGACCCCAACACCCTTTACCAAAACACCCAGAGAAATGGTTACCTAAGTTCAATCCAGATTCTAAGAAAATCGTCGAGGATCATATAAAGAAATTCATGTTAGCCATTAGAATCTGAAGTGTAGAACATGAATATGTAATATGTAGAATTTTTCCTTACACATTTGAGGGAAATGCCTCTACATGGTATTTCGCCTAACAACCTCACATCATTGTATCTTGGGACAAATTCGAGTCTTGTTTCCTAGAGAAGTTCGGAGATGATAAATTTCATGAAGCCTTGGTCATGGAACTCTCCAGCTTAAAGATGAACCCTAAGGAGAAAGTAAAATATTTTAACCAAAGGTTCCTCACGTTAAAAAATTGAATCCCCACTAATTCAATGCCCGCAAAATTCCTTATTGTGGCATATTACACCAAAGATTTACACCATAATGTAGCAATTTAGGTTAAAAGGTCTAAGAAGTCAATGTTACTGGAACCCTTCGAGGAGGCAAGACAAATCAAAAAAGATATTTTGAGCTTGAAAGATTATCTTAGTAATGAGGCAGATGTAACCCCATCTTCTAAGAATAAAATAGAAATTCTTCCTAGGCCTCCCCAAACCAAAACTCAATCAGAAACCTCAGACTTAGAAAGTTTACAAAAGGTCATCCAAAAATTATCGAATCAAGTTGTAGACTTGAGGAGATCAGTCGAAGAAGCATCTTTGAGAAAATGAAGTTACAAAACTCCTTTCAAAATACCTTTTCCCTCAAATCGACCGAATCCAACCCTTAAGGGTCTAAATTTTGAAAGCTTACAATACGCTCTACAAACTATCCTTGAATCACATGATAACTTAGTCCCCCTTAAGAATTCTGAAGATGTGGTTGAAGAAGAAACAATTGAAGAAACAGAATCATCTCCCAATGTATTCAGACATTTTTCCAAAAGTATTTTTCAAGCCAATTTTGAAATTGTCCATCCTTACAACACCAGAAGAAAAACTCAGAGTAAACCCTCTTCCAAAATAAGTACTAATGTGCCTCTGAAACAATTTAAACAAACTGAAACAAAACAAAATCTAGCAGCCCCAAGTTTAGAATATGATTTGATTGAAGATCTAAAGAAACTTAGATCTAATATTTATGTTTACAAACTTTTGAAGTTTCCTCTTCTTTTGTAGAAAATGCTTTAGAACATTGCAGAAAACAGTAAAAACAACAATCTGAATAGCAAGAAAATTGCAGAAATTAGTTCTAAAACAACTCAAAAGGTCCCTGCTAAAAAAACACTTGAACCCTTAGATAAAAGGGACCTCACTGAAAAAACTATATTAAATGTAGATAAAGTAATTTCAGGGACATCGACTAAAAATCAACAGAATTTTGTTGTTAATACTCGCAAAAATGTCCCACCCTTCTTATTGAATTTTGAAATTTTCAATAGAAATGTACATAATCGCATGGTATATTCCAATGCATCATCAAATGTGATGCCCTTGTCTGTTTGCCAAAAAATCAATGATGAAGTTCAACCTTCTAGTCTTAAAATCATTTAGCTCGATCGGACGAATGTTAAGGTAATTGGTGAACTAAAAAATGTGCTCGTTAGGATATCTTCTAATCCTAAGGTTCACCAAATTATTGATATCGTTGTTATTGACATCCCTGAATTTTATGGTTTATTCTTAAGAAGGGATTGGTTCAAACAACTACATGGATACTTTGCAACAGATTGGTCTCATTTGTGGCTACCAAAAAATGGAAATCCAAACAAAATTAGGATTAATCGTGAACGTTACCTCAAGCACACCGTGACAGATTTGAACGATGCTAATGAACCATTTACTTCTTCCAATAATTCACTCGAAATGTATGGAATGAACACCTTCTTTGGTAACTTCATGGATGAAGCCTCCCTCGTCACCTATTCAGAAAAATAATTGGAGCTCATGACATGCACTCACTCAACATCTTTTCCAAATGTACCAAACACTGTCGACAAAGCTCAGATATGGTCACTTTACTTCGATGGATCCAAATCCAAAGAAGGAGCTGGTGCAGGATGTGTACTCATCTACCCAGCAGGTAATAATTTTTTTATCGCCTGTCGATTAGAGTTTGAATGTACAAACAACACCGCCAAATACGAGGCACTTCTGCAAGGACTCATGAAACCGATAGATATGAACGTACAGAACTTAATGGTATTCGATGATTTAGAAATTATGGTCAGACAGGTAAGAAACTCCATACATTTTCTATCACCACACATGAAAAGTTATCAAACTGAGGCATGGAATATAATGCACAAGTTTTATGCATTTAACATCAATTTCATTCCGAGATTAAACAATTATGAGACTGATTTATTAGCTAATGTCTCTTCCAAAAAATTTCCCGTGGAAGGTGTTTCTCCAAATGAATTTTCAATTGAGTTATTGTTCAGACCATCAGTCCTAGACAATGTCACTAATTGGAGAGTGTTTGATGATGATCAGCAAATCATCAGTTTTTTGCACATGAATGACACCTTCCAAGGTGTGGTTATTGATTAAGGCACCCACGATGAATATCTCCGCAATTTTATGGTAATATCATAGCCGAGGTCTCCCGAATCAACATCTGATCTGGTAAATTCTATCCCTAAATCCATGGTAAGACTAGAAAAGTTTTATGATTTGCATGATAAGTTCAGAAAATCTGTAAATTGTAAAACAAACAGTTTTTCCTTGACTCATGAAAAGGTAAATCTAGGGACTAAAGATAATCCACAATATATCAATTTGGGACCGGGATGTTCTGAGCAAGAGAGGTCTTCTTTTATAAAACTGTTTAGAGAATTCAAGGATGTCTTTGTTTGGACATACGATGACTTAAAATTTTTTGACCCTAACATAATACAACATATCATCCCCATGAAACCCCAAACTCAACCTTTTCAACAGAAGCTGAGAAAGTTGCACCCTAAGCTGGAACCAACAGTCAAGAAAGAACCAAACAAATTATTGAATGTGAAGATAATCTCCCCAATAAGACACACACAATGGGTGTCTAATATGGTTCCTGTAAGGAAGAAAAGTGGTGAAATTCGACTTTGTGTCGATTTTTGAAACTTGAACCAAGCATCTAACAAAGACAATTATCTTATTCCTCCAATGGAACAAAGTCTACAGAAGGTATCTGGTTTCGAAAGAGTGTCACTACTAGATGGTTTTTCCGGATACAACCAGGTCCTCATGTCTCCCCCATACCATTTAAAAAACACTTTTCGTACCCCATGGGGTACTTATGGCTACAGGAAAAAGCCTTTTGGGATTATAAATGTTGGGGCCCCTTTTTAGAGAGCAATGTATATTTATTTTCATGGTCTCATCAGTCAATCCATAGTGGTCTATCTTGATGTTGTTACTGTTTTCTCCAAAAACAAGAAAGATCACTTGTCTCATCTTAGCTCTGTCCTAGAACGATGCCGCAAGTACGACATATCTCTCAACCCTAAGAAGTCTATATTTGTAGTGGAACAAGGAAAAATTCTCAGATTCATAGTATCTATTGATGGGATGATCATCGATCCCGAAAGAACTCAAGCCATTGCCAAACTTCCTCCCCCCTCCTCCAAAAATTCTATGCAATCTTTTTTAGGCCAGATCAATTTTGTCAGAAGGTTTGTCCCGGGTTTCTCAGAAATGTTAAGGTCATTGAAAAAATTAAATAAAAAGGATTTTCAGTATCATTGGGGACCACAGGAAATTCAATCTTTTGATGCCATCAAAAAATCCATAGTGGAGGCCCCTTCCTTAATGAGTCCTGTCTTTTCACAAGATTTCACTCTTTATACTTTCGCCTCTGATCGATCTTATGTCGTTGTGTTGACCCAAAAGAATGTTGAAAACAATGAAATCCACATTGATCTCAGCCTTCAAAGGAGAAGATATTAACTACCCGACTGTAGATCAATAGGATTATGCAGTTTTCAAAGAAGTAAAACATTTTCGATCATATTTGCTAAAATCCAGAACTAAAGTCATTGTGCATTATCCTGCTATCAAAATCTTGTTAGTACAAAAGGAATTAGGTGAAAAACAGGAAAACTGGATGACATTGTTACAAGAGTATTACCTAAAAATTATCCCTCCACAAATTGTTATAGGTCAAGGTCTGTGCAAACTAGTGGGTGATTCAGTTGAAGAGAAACAGAGTCAAATTAATGTCTTAACTGTAAATCAACATAGTCAAAATCAAATATTTTGTACACAAGTTGTTTCTAATTCTTGGTTTGATGATATTAAGTTTGATTTATCACAGGGTTCTTCTCCTCTCCATGTTGATCCAAAAAAGAGAAGAACATTAATACTAAAATCTACACCTTTCCAGCTGGTAAATGACGTATTATTGTGTAAAACATTTGATAATGTCCTCATGCGTTGCTTGGAAAGAGATGAAGCATAGAAAGTATTATATGAACTGCATGTAGGTGAAGCTGGTGGCACTTCAGCGGAGACACCACTGCTCACAAAGAATTAAGAGTTGGGTACTATTGGCCCATGTTGTTCAAATATGCCCATGCATTATGTTGTAAATGCATAATCTGCCAAAAGGATGTTGGACGAGTACAAAAGGCATCATTCCCTTTGTAGCCTGTTTCGATAGATTCTCATTTTTAGCAGTGGGGTCTTAACATTATAGGGTCGATTAACCCCACTTCCTCGCAACAGCATAAATACATCATTACAACAACATATTATTTTACCATATGGTCCAAGGCTGCACCACTAAAAGTGGTAAACACTAGCCAAGTAATTTCTTTTCTTTAAATCAAACATCATTACTCGATTCGATATTCCCGAGTGTTTGGTCTTCGATAATGCTTCCTACTTTTCATCCCTCGATATGAGTGTTTTTTCTTTAGAAAAAGGGATAAAACTGAAATATTTTGCCAGCTATTACCCCCAAGGAAACGACTTAGCAAAATCAACAAACAAAAACTTGATCAAAATCATCAAGAGGAAAGTTTTTGAAAACCAAAAAAACTGGCACAACGCACTTTCTAATGCGCTTTGGGAAGATAGGGTGACACCAAAAACTTTTGTTGGTAATTCTCCTTTCTTTCTCATCTACAGAAGGGAAGTGATTCTCCCTCCTCATGTTCTACTTCCCTCTCTGCAATTATCGCAGAAAGTTCAGGAAGAGGATTGTCCTCCTCTTGAAAGTCGAATTAATGCTTTGTTGAAATTAGAGGAAGTAAGAGCACAAGAAAAAGAGAGACTGGATCAATATCAACATATCGTGAAAAGCTGGTTCAATTCAAACTCTTCTTCAGATAGAAACTTTAAGGTAGGAGATCTGGTTCTCAAGTGGGATAAACCTCATGAGGGAAAAGGGGAACATACCAAGTTCCAGAACCTGTGGTTGGGGCCCTTGGTAATCGCTGAAAAACTAGGTCCCAGCTCTTTCTGCCTACATAATTTGGAGGGAAAACTAGACACCTTCCCAGTGAATGGCCAAGCTGTCAAGAGGTATTTTTCTTGATAATTCTAGATCTACCTTTTGTATATATATTTTTGTTTTGATTTATTTTTATTTTCTGATTTTGGTTCTTTTCATTTTGTTTGTTTTCACTGCTTTTTGGTTAAACTTATGTCTGTATCACTTTTTAGTTCGTGAAAGCGAACCAGAATGCATCATTATGAAGCAACTCTTAAGGTATTCTCAAGAGAATCAATGCTGTGAATTGTTGAAACATGGACTAGCTAAAGAAAATTTCTATTTGAAACAGATTTCCTGGTCTCACTTTATAATTATGACTATATAAGATTTCCTGGTCTCACTTTATAAGATTTGTAATATATATGACTGAAAGCATGAATGAAGCATTGAAACTTATAATCGTATTGCAATTGTATCTAAGGATTAGGTCTCCATAAGGGTAAATGTTCTTACAAATCTTTTAATGAATGTTGTTTTGCTTTGAAGCTTATCATATATCAATAAAACATTTATTTTGAGTTTCTCTTGGATTATAAGCTATATCTTGAGTACTTGGAGAATACACCAAGAATCGATTGGCAATGGACTATAGGTTTGTTTCATTTATAATTCTTGGTAAATTGATTTTGATTTTAAATTTTTGTTATGCTTTGGTTTGTAAAACACCTCTTCTCCTAACCTTAGCAAATCAACTTCACCCATTACACAATGATCGTATTCAAACATAACTCGATTGAAACCTGTACTTGTTTGAGGTGGCAATTTGAATCGACAGATCCATCATTACAAACCAAAGTCTTGGGTTTCTCTCTATACTGAGGACGCTCATTACCCGAAACGCCCGAATTTTCGTGCCTTGAAATACCTTATTCTCTCATGTTGGTCGTGCTAGGTTAATTGTGGGTTTTTGTCTTTTGCTATTTTCTCTGGCTTCCCTCTGTTTATTCCACCCTTTATGCTCACAGTGAGTTCTGGCTTCCTTCGTGATTTCCTGTCCAAACCCTTATGTCCCCTATCGTCTGTGTCGATCCAAATGGATCACAAACCTTGCTTATGTATGATGATGTGAGTTAATAACTTAAGAGTCAGGGTTGGTTTGAGTTTCTCAAGAAATTACAGGGTTATAACATACAAGAAGCCCAAGATTTCGCCCTCACTTTCGATGGATGTAAAGCCAAAGTGGTCGATGTTCAATTATAAATCATTGAGGAATTTTTGAGCGAGGCAACGGGCCTTCCCCTCAGCAGCTAGAAATGGTTTAAAAATTCCAAGTTGGAGGAGGTTCCATGGAGTTTGTTCATTACCTCTCCGAAAATCCAGTGTTGTGTCAAAGGTATGCCAATATCTCTGTTGAATATTAGGTGGCATGGTTTATTGGTAGTGTTGAGGCAATTCATTACATGTGAAGCTCCCTACGACCTCGTTTTCCTTTTCCACATAAGACTGCTAATTCATTTCATCGGTTTTCAATTAAACATGTCATTTTACTTATTGAGGAGTTTATATAAAATGTCTAAGAGATATAAAAGACAGAGTTTGAATTCCAATTTATTCCACCATGGGTTGATTAGATTGTTTTTAGTCCATCATTTGAATCTATAGGGTGATGATTGGGATACTTTTGTAGCCTATAATGGATTTGTTACAGTAAACCCTATAGAGATTCCTCTAGTTGATAAGATTATGCTAGAAAGGCCTCATGTTCCTTCCACTGACAGGCCAAATTTCTTATGTGAAAAAACCCATGAAAGGGCTAAGCCTGATTAGGCTATATTCAAGCAACAGGATACCATCCCTAGGGCCTTTGAATCTCCTGAGTGTGAGAAGTATTTTTTCCCTAATACCATTGCAAAAACCATCAATAAACGTTCACACAAACTGTAAAAGAAGAATCCAGACACAAGGTTTAATAACAAAAGGGATGGGAGAATAATCTCGAGGATCCTACAAAATATATCAAAATATCATGTGAGCTTTATCGAAGTGATCGAGGTACATGCTCTCATTCCGAGATCGATAAATTCCTGGTATATGAAGACCTAAATTACTCTAAACTAGATCTCAATAAAACTTTCGATTATGTAAATAACCTGCCATCATGCCTGAAACACAACAAATATTTTCTAGGAATTAAACTTGGTCCAAAGCCCATAGTGGATAGTGGTAATGTTTTGATGCACATGCATGTGCTTCCTCAACCAACTGTCCCAGCTCCACAGTGTGAAGTGTGTCTACATTGGATAGGCCAATATTACACAGATTTCCCCGTCCTTCAAGAGAATATCAAGACCCTTACGACTCAAAATGACTTATTAACAATTGAAAACCATGAGCTCAATATCAGTGCACAAAGGTAAGGAAAACGTTTGAAAAGGACTGGTATTGTCATAATAAAAAATGTTGAGTGTGTCAAAGCAGTGATCAACTCTGATATTTTATGATTTGAATTTAGTATTCAGTTGAAAGTTAAGAATTTTTTTTTTATCTTAGTTATGCTTTTATTGTTATTTTTCTAATTAATATGGATTGAGTTAGATTTATGTTGTTTAAAATAAGACTAGCTACAAAATCAACAAATTTTGTAGCCAGTCAATTCTCATGTAAAATTTTGGAAAATATTAGTTAAATAAATATCTAATTTCTTCATTTCATTTTTCTTTCAGGATATAATGTATCTTGTGGTGATCTAATAAGATGGAGCATTTTTGGACTTAGTTAATTAGCCATTTATTTTGTCTTATTTTGTAAATCAAAACAAAACTTTCATAATTTTGAAGATTCAGTTTGATATTGAGTGGCATTTTGGACCCTCTATTTTTGTAACTTGTAGATCCTTTTGAGATCTGATCCTATTTTACAATATAGGATGTTTATATTACAAGAACTCTTTAAATACTACATATTTTTGTAATGAAGACATCTTAGCCTGGGGCTGAAGGTGGACGATTAATTCACAAACTTGAATGGAACAACAATTTGCATTTTAGCTTTATGTTTTTGTAAATGGTGTTTTCATTTATACTCTGTTTATCCTGATAAACTAATAGTTTTTTTTAGCTTTAGACTTCACAATCTATTATGTTTTGGGATAATTATTTTATAAATATTGTTCATATTTGATGCTTCAGATATTAACAGTGTGGTCATCCATTCAACTTAAATGACAGGATTTCTCTTTAATTTGTAGTCGAATGATCAAATGCAATGTTGTTACAACCAGATTTATCTTAATGTAATCACTTGTGATCATAAGATCACATGACCTGTTCGTATCATCTATTCTGTTATTAAAAATCAACTTCCAACACATTGTTCTGGATTTATTTAGAATAGTCTCAAGGTTCATTGTAGGTTTCCCTCTTGGACATGGTAGTTGGATGTTCTCTAATCATGTAGATACTTGGATACATATCTCTAACTCACTAATAGGTTAGCTCCTTTATATTTTTCTATCATTTACTTATCATTGAAACTCGAATGTATGTTTCATCTTTCGACTATCCATACGTTTCTGTTTCATAGTATTCTTTTTTATATTAGTTTAGATTTATAAAGGAAAAAAGAAAAAATATTTTTATGTGCTTTCTTTATCTACCTCCTCGAAGAATATCATTTTTCACATTGAGTTTCATAAGTTTAGATTAAAACTTGCAGTTTGTATATCATGTACATAAGTAAGATAAGTAAATCTTTCGTTTAAATATATCTACAATAGTTACATTATACGTATGTACATATATATATATATATATATATATATATNTAGTGATTGGTAATTAATTAGTTATTTCATTTCTTTTATTTGTTTCTTTTATGACTTTTAGATTGGCTAATGGATCCATTAAGTCCGTTGGAATGAGTTACACCAAACATCTTGGGTTATTCAGACAACCCTGGACTAGACTCATTCTTCCAGTTGATGGACGATCATTTTTGCCCATCAACAGGAGGCTGAGGTGAGGTAGAAAGTTGAGGAAGCTCGAGTTAATCTCGAGGCTTTTGACATAGTGTTTTTAAGACATGAGTGACTCGGGACGAGTCACAGGTGAGTGTTGGGGGCATGTTGGACCTTGACCAAGTTTTGGGGAACTTTGGTCATTTTTGGCCCACTTTTGGACTTTGACATGATGGTCAAAGAATGAGCGCCCAGGCGGAGATGAGATCACGGATCTCACTTATTTTGCGGGCTATGTCAACCTAGTAAGGGGTTCTCTAGGGTTTTTGTAATTAGTTTATGGTATGTCAGCCCATGATTTTTCCCTGTGCTTAGGCCTTATTGTAAGGGTTGGTAAAGTATAAATACAGAGGAATGTATTGTATAAGTAGATGAATAATTCTTTGTGCAAAGGGATGTATATG
>SNQJ01S0001015.1:49768-60206 GCA_010110895.2 Picea sitchensis | reverse complement strand
GGCTAACCATTGTCAGAAACTGGCGCCCAAATTTTATGGTCCTTATACCATTCCCAAGCATGTGGGATAGATGGCCTATCAATTATCTTTTCCTATTCATTCTAAGCTCCATCCTATTTTTCATGTTTCCTTCTTAAAGAATGCGATTGGAACTAAGTGCCAAACTCCAACCAACCTTCCCGAGTTGGACAAAGAAGGATCTATTTGTCTACAACCATAAGCATTTTTGGACCAACATGAGCATTGTCTGCATTAGAAAGCCATCAAGGAAGTGTTAGACTAGTGGAAAGATACAACTCTAGCAGATTCCACTTGGGAACCAACTAGCATTCTATAAAAATTTCCCAATCTCAATCCTTGAGGACAAGGATGTTTTTAGGGGGGGGGGGCATGTCAAGGACCTAACCCCTCACATAGGTAGAATAATATATTTCCATGTAATAATGGTCCTTATTAATAAGGCCTATCAATAAGGAAGAATAAGTCTAATGTAAGAATACCAAATAGAAGCTTCCGCTTCTAGAAGGATCTTCCTCTAGATGGTTCTTTTGATAGACATATTTAGTATAAATAGGATTCAAGGGTATGAGAACTTTTGTCTTGGATATTATTGTAATAGATCTCTCCTCTGCTAGAGGTTTCCCCCCCGAAGAGGCAAGTGACCATTGCTCTCAGTAATAAAATTTCTCTTTCTGGTATTATTCTGGTGTCATTCGGTACTATTGTGTTGTTGTTTTGGTTATATTGTTGTTCATCTGCCATTTCTAGCGATTTATTTTTGCTCTGCATACTTTTTATATCTATAATATTACAGACATTGGCTCCAGATATCATCTTTTGTCCCCTACATTCTCTCTAAATGAGCCATTCTTACAAGGGTTTTCCCAAGCAAGAAAAGAACCAACAAAGAAGATGAAGCATTGGTGGGTAGACGAAGACAAAACCCTCAAACAAGGTCAAAAATTAGTTCCTACCCACATGATCAAAAATCCATACAAATTGTTGGTGTCCATGCTCTGTTGCTTATATGGGGAAAAAAGAGCACACATTTCCAAAATCATTGGCTACCTTTGGCACACACCATCATCAAAACAATACCAATCTTCAACTAGGTAGATATCCTAGTTTTTAACATATTCCTACATACAAAGAATCTCCCATGTATGAAGAATCCATGTTTTTATATGTTTGCCTATATGATTGATGCCATTTGTTCCTCTGTACAGTTTCCCAACCTATGGTGGAAATGAGATTGAAATCAATCTCCCATTCATGTATATTGTTCTCAATTATGGAGTGTTAATTACACAGAACAATTTTATGATATTTTTAATTTATTTCTTGCCCCTCTACAATACATCCTTTTTGGTTTCCTCGAATAAAAAATATCCTTTGAGGCTAGGAATGGGACGAAAGGATTAGTTTATTGGTTCTTCTTTAAGTGTTACTCATTTATCAGGGTTTATGGGACCACCAAAGACCCAAACCTTTTACCATATTTTATCCATGACCATTTGTTAATGAGGGAAATTGCGTATCAAACCATGGGGTTAGGGGTTACTACACTATTGAAAACCAATAGTAAAAAACATTGGCCATTTTTTCCTCTCCACATTAGAAGCTACACTATCACCGACACTCAAAATGAAAGGAAAGAAGAAGATACCTTACAAGGGTTAACCCTATTCTTGGGAGACTGTAAATTCCATGATCCTCACAAGATAGCAATCATTCATGTTTGGTCTATTTTCATCACCCATCCCAATATCCACGTTGTCGATTCCAAGGAATATAAGCCCAAGGCAACACTCTCGTATGATGAATTCCTACACCAATTGCCTCATGATGTTGCCAAGCGAGAGCTTCAAATAGAATAAGAAGAGTTCAAGAGGGAAAATTTAAATCAATTCCATAAGTTCCTTAAATTAGAACAATATACTGGCATCACTGAAGAGCATGAGAAGACCAAAAAACAAGAGAATATTGAACAAAAAAGGCTCCAAGATGAACAAGATTATCAGAAAAGACAATATGACGATAAGAACATGAAAGAACATGAGCACATGGAAAATCAGGTTTCTCTACAAAGGAACAAAGAAGAAGAAGCCAAAAGTTTGGCTAAAGAAGAAGAAGCCAATAGGTTAGCAGATGAAGCACAAGCCAAGAAATTGGCCAAAGAGGAAGAAGCAAAACGATTGGCTGACAAGGATGAAGCTAAGAAGAAAGTGGGTGAGTTATTGAAGAACAATTTAATCCAAACACCAAGCACTCTATTGACACCCAACCTAGGCATTGTGAACATACCTCCTCCATAGTACATTTTATAAGCACCATTCTAGGAGACTCCTCCCTCTCCTCCAAAGCCATTAATTTTGAGGGATTTGTAGTAGATATTGGAGACTACTACTTCGATAACAAAATGAGAAGCATCGAGAAAATATTGATGAAGAGGAAGAGAGGAGAAGACACTATTGAGGAAAAGATATGAAATGATCTTAGTCAAGCATTTTCAGATCTTACTTGGCTAAATCAAGATAGATGAGAATATCACCCTATGTTTATAGCCATAAAAAAAGTTATCCTAATTTACAAGTATAAATAAAGGCTTGCTGAAAAATTGATTATTTATGTGTTTTTATGAACATGACAGATGCTAAAATAAATATAGAGACATAAGTAAAGCCACCAAGTCAATAATCAAAACATATGAGACATAAAGAAATCCTTTATTTCATTCCAATTCATCAAAGAATCATTCTCTTTACAAAGTTTCTTGAGAAATTTTTGGTCCAAAGTCAAACTTAGACATCCCCGATCAAACATACAAAAGGAATTCTGACAAAAATTAAAAAACTGAACTTTAAAAACTAGACTAGCTTTCCACAAATTGTTGCCCACTCGACTATGCACAATATCCTTTTTCAGTCATGAAATCTTATTCACAAATAGACAAGTCTACACAGAGTATCAAAGATAGATCAACACCTATGAAAAACAAGTGTCTGAATGATGTAATTCATCCCTGAATCTTGTTGTCTACAATAAGACCCTCCTATCATAAAAAAAATTAGGCTTCTAATGAATTAAGGAATGAATGAAAACTGAAATATCTCAACAAAAAATCAAAGAGCAAACCTTAGTATGCTTCTCCTTTTATTCTCCACTTGTTCCTCCCTTTCCTTTTTCCTTTAAGCAGATTAGAATTGGTTGAAGTAGTTGAAATACTTCCTTAGTTAAGTTAACTAAAACTCAACCAACTTTTTGTTTAAAGGGAAAAGTAATAACTCATAATAACGATTTTTTAAATAAATAATAACTAGTAGGCGAGACCCCTTGTTACTCCCTTTAGCTTTTAACAATCATAACACAACTAGTTAATCAAACAAAACATCCCTCCTTATGACTCCCATCATCACATTCATATTTGACAATTTATCTCAATGATAATTGAAATTATTTCCAAAAATATATTACCCATATATCCAAAAAATAGTGTGTTGTCAAAAAATTCAGAAGTCAACTGTTCTCAACAATTAATAAATAAAAGCTTAAAATCCATATTTTCCACTTTGGGAGGCAATTTTTCCCTTGTTGATGTTGTGACCTTTTGATATCTTTGAATTTTCCTTAGGCTTTGTGGAGCCTTTAGGCCTAATCTCACTAATCACATGAGAGCAATCATCTCTCAAATGCATGCGGGAGGACACAGATTTATCAGAGTCATTTGAGGGTGAGGAAGTGGAAGAAATGGATTTTATTTTGTCAGGGGCATGGTGGGCCTCATTTTTCAACCTTTTTCTTGCATGGGAAGAATGAACTAGTGAGTGGACATGGTCATATTGGACAATTTTATTGAYAGGCAGGGGAGCAGGTGAATACAAGTTAGGCTAGCCACGATGTTGGGAGACTGTCGGGTGGACAATCTCTTTCCATACATCATTATCAGGAGCTTCAGGCTGTAGTGAGACATGAGGAGGCACARGGATACCAGGGACCTATTGTTCTTGGAAAGGAGGCCTTTCGAGCCTAGGTTGGACCACTCCTTTCCCAATCCAGTTAAAAAACCCAGCTTGAAATAGCTGGCCTAACTCTTGCGATTTTGCATCAATGTGTATAGAGAATCTTGGCCTTCTAGGGCCCTTGTTCCAATTACCTCTTCCTTGGTTACCTCTTCCATGGCTACCTCTGCTGAAAAATCTCATTCCTGTATGCATATTTGATTAGCAAATAGTTTCTATAACAACCATACATGACAACTCTTTTAAAATATGAAATAAAATTTGGCTCAACAACATATCAGACTCATGCAATACAATCCATACAAATTGTTTAACAGTTTTCAATGAGCATGGGGTGAAAAAATGTTCTAGGATAAGCGAGGGGTTGTATTGAGAGAAAAATGTTAAAATGAGGGGGAAAAGATCATGATTACTGCTTACAGGCAACAAACAATCAACTATAACATAAACCAAAAGAATATATCATGGTAATCCATCATTGTGATCCTTAAACTGTTATAATACAGAACTTCTCTTAACCATAATTAAATTTTAGGAACAAGGAGTGGATAGTGAATATGGGAAGGTGAGGGGAATTGTAATTAGCGAAAAGTGAAATAATGGTAGGGGAAAAGAGCGATTACTATTCGAAAAATCAATTAACTAATCCATAAAAATAGTTTTGTATTCAACTCAACTATTCAAGCATCAATTAAACAATTACTGTGGCCAATTAAAAAATATTGTGTGTTAAAACTTGTTCATTGTCCACATTCAATTTCCTTAAAATCTTTCAATTAATCCAAAATAATCATACTCAAAATCCTCATGACTTTACCCATCTTGTTAAAATAATTTTGTTTCTTTTTCATTTACTTCCCTTTATATTTAAAACAAAATCCAAGCCACACACAGTCATTTGTTTCAACTCTATTTAGCATAAAAGCATCACCACTTCCCATAATTTAATTCCTCAAATCAACCACAGAAACAAGATCTTTCAAAATATGCATGATTCCATTCCTTTAACCAATTTAACAATTAAATTGCAATGAAACCATACTACTAAAACCCCATGCCCATCCCTGATGGTGCACTAAAACGATACAATGCACGATATCCATAAATCATACACAATATACAACCAAGCCACAACTATCAATAATTTAAATTCCAATAATCATGCTCGGGAAATTTAAACACACAATGACATCAACCATCCCTTGAATTTATACCACATTGTAGGAAACATACAGACCAATGCATAACACAAAGAAGCATGTCTATGACTGTACATATCTAATTACTCCAAATCAAACTATAAAACAATGTTGAGTTATCAATCCAACACAAGGAGGCGGTGACTGTATTCCCATTTTCATTCCCTTTTATAACTTCTCTAATCAACCAATTAAACAATGTTGAGCTATCGATTCAAATGTCACAATAAAATAATGGAGAAACTATATACCAATAATCATTTCTGATTACAACTGTGTAATCAACCTGATCAATAGAGACAAGTCAGTAATCAAAACCATTGTCAACATTATTCCACCAACTCATGATAGTCAACAAGATACCCGACAAGGTGTAACTAGTTCAATTTATCAAAATCGGGCTCTGAATAATCAAGGCTTCACTCGGTGGAACCAACACAGGAAGACTGGAGGTCAACCTTGTCGACACTAGGTGAGAAACCCTTGAGACAAGCAAGGTGGAACCATATGCATAATAACCCTTAGCTTGTAGGATAGGGTGATAGTTCGACCCTAGGTAGAAGAGACTATGAACAAAGGAKCATAGGYTTCTTACTGGCCATTAAACAACACCGAGAACACGCAGGGGCATAACCCTCACAKTTTTCCCCAAAATATGAATAATGTCGATAGAAATGCAGAGCCCAGGTAATAGCAACCATCCCTAAAGAAATCCTCTTGGCATAATAGCCACCATAACAAGTTGTGCAGATACCAATAACATAAAATGAGCCCACGACCAGGTGGAAAATCATAAGAAATGATCCAAGGTGGTTCAAAAATTACACAGCAACACCATAACAACAAATATGACCATGTGTAGTTACAAAGACTGTGAGGAGACAACCAGCAAGGCCAAATAGAATGAAAGTTGAAACCCTCCAACAAAAACCCATAGAGACAAAAAAGAGCCATCATGACTTCCACCACACAGAACAACCAATGAAATCGCGACTTCAACCATCAATTTTCCATTTCCAACGAATAACACAAACAACCATTCCATAGAAAACACCATTCGTTTATGCAGTTTCCAGCCTTAAGAAAAACAAAGACCAATACATCACCGAGCCAAAATTTATTTCATAAATAGAGCAAGTTCATGGATGGGTGAAAAAAACATACATGTAAGCAAATGGCCTTAAAAATGTGAGCTTGGTCGAGAAGTTCCTTCCTCGCGTGAATATCATATTTTCACCACAGCAAAAATCAAATGAACCATAACCAAGCTAGGGTGACGACCAGTGGGAAAAGTATGGAGTGAAATGCATTTACTACACGTCGCTTCCATCCTCCCTTCATTCAATTATGTAGTACACAACAACCAACCAAAATTTAATCCATGCATCGAAACTTGCATACATTGCTTGCCAAATCCACCACCAGGTCCTCACTAACCATTAAGCCAAAACCATACTATAACATATATCACATGCGCCCCATATAAATCAATAAAAATTGTATATCCACGAACATTTCTAGTTAGGACTAGCATCAATTTATTTAATTTCAAATGCATATAACATAGCATAGCGTAGGATAGTTTAGTTCCTTCTTCTTGGGTTATTTTTCTATATTTCTCTTGTCTCTTGTTATAACTAACATGTGTCTTGTGTAGGTGCAACATGTAATGAATCTTGGCTACGATAGCAATGTAATTCCAGTGAACATAAGCCATTTATAACATGGAATTTAGAGCTTAGAGAAACATAACCATCACATAACATGCATTATCCATTTTCCGTCTATCGTAAATAAAACCAAGATTTCATCATCAATCATGTAGAACTCTGTAAGAATCATTGAAACAATAGCATAAAATGTGTAACAAGACTATATTTGATCCTCCAATCTACAAGGGAGTCCCACCTACTAGTATTATATATACCATTAGCTTATAAATAATAGGCTTCAACAATACTTTTGCGAGCAAAATCCTCGTTGTGATTTTTATCATCAACAAACTGGCGACTCCATAGGGACATATGTTTCGAATAGATTAAGAACTTAGAACACATGGTTTCATAGACCAAGAATAGCAGATCAAGAAGATATAACCAGGATGATTATGAAAAAGGGGGGAGTGAGCAGATTTAATGGAAAATGACCAGTAATTTGGGAATAAATCATGAAAAATGTTAAGTATGAGGGGGTTTATCCCTGTATGCATAATCATTCAACTAGAACCTGCTCTTTACTTCAAGGAGAAAAATTTATGGAGTTTCTCTTTTAAATTCTCAAATGGATGAAGAAATGGAAAGTAGAAGCGGGAGATAACCAATTTCTTTATAAGACAACAGTCAAAGCAGATAACAAATTCAAGTGTTCTTTTAGGGGAACATCGTAACAACTATCTAAGCTTGATTTTTATTGAATAACAATATCTTGTAGGAGTGTCACTATGGAAGAACTGATCCAACATCTTATTCTTGACCAAAATTAACTAAAAGGTGAAAATAAATAAAAATCACGACAGAATTAAGATTACAAAATTTTAAACAACATAAATAAAATGACATAATTTGCAAAAGTAGCATGAAAGTTATTAAAAGGAAAGAAGAAATCAAACTACTATAAAAAAAAATGAAAATTAGTAAAAACCGAAAGAACAACTAGACTACTAATATACAAAAAAATCCAAACAATGTTAAAACCTTTCAATTTGGTTCCACGTAATGTTTCAAGTGAGAACTGTTAGTGCTGTAGGAAAACAATTACTCCTGTAAATCTTTTAGAATGTAAGAGTTAGTACCCATGAAAAAAGCGATCTTGAAAGGACCCAGCCATAATTTCTTAAATTTTGAATGTCTTCCCCTATCAGCGTGTGATGAATCCCACAATAGTACTTTCTCATTGACTTTAAATTTGACAGTTTTGAAACTCTTTTTGAAATACTTCTCGTGATCTCCACTTCGACTTGCGGTCCTCATTCGACAGACTGTCAAAGTCCCAAAATAGATCAACATGACCGAGAAACTCCCAAAACTTGGTCAAGGGCCAACAGGCCCCCAACACTCACCTATGACTCGTCCCAAGTCACTCTGGTCTGAGCAATTCTACCTTGAATGCCTCGAGCTTGGATCAAGCTTCTTCGACTTGCTACTTTGTTGTGGATTCTTGTTCCATGAACTCCTGGATCACTGCATCATTCACTGGCCTTTCTAGGCGTTGTTCTACTGTGAGGATGACCTGTTCTAGCTCTACTCCTTGGCTCTTGACCTCTGTAAACAATAGACATGCCTTGTCTTGCATAGGTTGAAGTTGTTGAGTGACTTCCATTACTTTTCTTTGAAGCATATGGATCTAATGTTGAGCTGTGAGTTGTTCTTGAGATCTCTTTATCCTTTCTACAACTGATAGGGCCTTCAGTTGCACCTATAGTTTATCTGCGTTCTTCTTTGCTTCTTGGAGATGTGACTTCAGTATCTGCAATTCTGGATTTTCAGTGAGATTTTCATAGTTTTAGGCACTGCGGTTACTGAGATTATTGCACTCCAAGGAAAGATATTTTAATCTATCAACTGCACTGCAGGAAACTTCTTCTCTTTGGTTCCTTATCTCCTGTGGGGTTTCAGGTACTATGTGGAGCTCTAAGTTGGCGATGCATTGTTGTAGCTTTTGGATTACCTCTTCTAGTTGTGCCACCTATTTTGGAACTTGTTCCTTGGTCTGTACTTCGATGACTATCATAGAGAAAAGTTCTCTTTTGACCCTTTCCTTAACTTCAAGTTGCTCGGTGAGAAATTGTTCATTTCTTTGTTGTAGCTCTTGTTTTTCTTCATCCCATTTCTCTTGTAGAGCAAGCTTTTCCTTTTCTACAACACTTCTTTGGTCCTCAAGGTCTTTCTGTACCTACACTAAAGCCTGGGTGGCTTGTGCTATCTCTTCTTGGGCTCTTCAAAGGTGAGCTTCAACTATATCAATAATCCAGTGTAACTGAGTGGGCTAATCACCTAGTTCTGGTGTTAAAAATGTCAAGGGCGCAGTGGATACTGCGCAGCTAGACTGTAGTGCCTGCTGCACTCCTTGGAGCTCATTCTTAATCCAACTGAATACCTCCTCCTTCTTAGCTTCTTACTTCTTTGCTATCTCCAGTGAAGCATCATTTAGTGCTCTAATGATGAAGTTGAAGTTGTCTGATGTGAGGGTGGTCTCGAATTTGGTTCTAGTTGCTTTAATTTTCTTCCTTAAAGAAGGTTTCGAAGGGGAAACCTTCCTTTTTTTCGAGGGATCCTCCTCATCTCTTGGCTGTGTAACCTCACCTTTCTTCTGCTTGACTTCTCTTCCATCACCTCCTTCCTCTGCTAAGATGGAAGTGATCTTCACAGATGCACTGTCTAAATCGTGGACCTCTTTGGTCTTTTTTATCTTGCTAGGTATGGTTGTATCCGACAGAGTTTGGAGCTGTCAACATAGGCCACCTCTACGAGGTCCGCTAGAACAAGGAGGTTCGCTGACCATTCCTTAGTAATCTCCTTCAAGTCATCCTTCGTTAACTTGTAGTAGGAATGTAGTTGTTTTTTATGCTAATCAATGTGCGCTGTGATATAAATAAAATGGCGGTCCGCACTGAATTTCATCAAGGGTCTAAACCTGTGAAGTGTGTTTGGGGTTATGCGAGGCATGGACTATATGGATACCTTCAACTGGTTATAATACATGTGGAATAAGGAATTTTATTGCCACTACTTGTTCATGTCACTGGAGTACCACAACATACTGAACTTTGTGGCCAAAGGTTCAAATGGCTTGGTGTCTAGGAAGGTTTCACCTTCCAGCATCTCCCATGCGATGAAAGCGATCAGGATAAGAAGCCAGCAAAAGTGGAATTCATATCCCTGATCCTGTGCTTTCCTGCAATCTAGTTCTAGTTGGTTCATGAGGTACTTTTCCCAATTCATCTATAGTCCCTTCGTGCACTTCCCTGCGAGGTCGAATACGAATCCAGTTACTTGGGTCAGTCGGTTCTTGCAAACTAGCTTGCATGTGATCAACTAATAGGAAAGGCGCACTGTGCTGCTTTGGATAGAGTTTACCTTGTAGCCTCACATGTCGTTCTCTATATCGTCGTAATTATCCTTTATCCTCTGGGAAAGAGCACGATCTATGGTCTTTCTGAGGTAGAAATCCTGTGGGTTAGGGCCTTGCATGCTAAGCCTTGTGATTCGATTGATCAAAGTC
>SNQJ01S0001015.1:0-11198 GCA_010110895.2 Picea sitchensis | reverse complement strand
ATCGACACTGCCAGGCTCAACCATATTGTTCCTAGAGCCTTTCTGTCAAGAATCTCCCATTCTTCGTCCTTCATGGCCGCTGGCTTCTTTGCTACTCCACTCAATGGTAGGAATAGATCCTTTTGATATAATTAGTCTTCCATCTGCATCTTCCATAACGGGTAGTTTTGGCCGTTAAATTTCTCAACCCTAAACTTTCCATCTTCTGACATTTCTCCCACTCAAACCAGGAACCCTCTTTTCCTGCGAGTTACCTTACTCTCTGATACCAGTTGTTAGAAAAATAGGACCGTAGAGCAATAAAATAAAAAAAATGCAGAAACAAAACACAGAAGACACACAATACAAGAGAGACATAGATTTGTGTGGTTCACCCAATGTGGGCTACGTCCACCAGAGAAATTGCCAAGTCCTTCCTTTATTATTATCCAGCAAATGAAGGGATACAACCTACAGCAAAACCCACTGTAACTTACTCTTCTTTCTCTCACAGTATCCTCTCTCGGAATGCAATATTCACCATCATCCATAGCCGCAATACATTTCCCTCATAAAAGAGGGTTTCCTTCTAGGGAAAAAAACCCTAACATAATCTCTACCATTAGATCTGCGACCTTATAATGAATGGTCCAGATTTACAATGAAATTACAATATACTTTTACAAGGCACTTTTTGCTTCGGGGGCTTCGCCCCTGAACCCCCGTTGGTTGACCGCTTGCCCCCAGACCCCCCAGCCGGGGGGATAGCCCCCCTGGACACCGCAGAGGGGGTACCCCCCCTCTGCACTCCCTCGCGTGGAAGAGTGTACATACTTCTGGGGTGTAAATACGTCATGGGGTATAAACACGGCTGAAAGCAAGGACCTCTGTATCAGGAATATAATCAAGCTCCACAACCAACAGAAGTTTGTTGGGTTTTCTTCCCCTAGAGGGTTTCCCAGGATAATATTTTTGTCTATCTTGTTTATGTGATTGCCTCACTTTCAACGATCATATATATGTAGTTAATGTGATAAATGATTGTAATAATAAATATTAACTAAAAATTATAGATGCATAAGTAAAAATCAACATGGTATCAGAGAAGGCCTAAAATAGACCAACTCACACTTTATAAAGAAGTGACTAGCCTCAATGCACCCCCTCCAAGATTCGGTTTTTGAGTGTACCACCTACTTCCAAATTAGGGTTTTTGCATAAAACCTAAGGGTGAAATTTTCATTTTTAAGGAGGGTGTTGGAGAAAGTAACTACACCTATGAGATAACCCTAGGAGGGCACATCTAGTCCCTGGATCAGAATTTTGAGATTTGAAAGTTGAAAAATTTAGGGTCTCCTCATAAACCCTAAGTCTAGTTCCAACTGTTGAAGATTTTGTTATAGGTTTCATCCTTGACTCAACACTCTCTATGGTAAGGTATAAAATCCTCATATTGAAAATTTATTTGTTTAGTTTTTTCGGGAAGGATGACTACTAGTACCAAGCTTGCCGAAAATCTTGAAGGAGTTGATGAATTATGAGCATGGAAGTACAAATCAATGATGCTCATTCTAGAAGAGAATGAACTTGTAAATTTTGTTGAACAAGATATTCAAGATCCATAGAAAGATGAGGCCAAAGACAAATATAACAAGGATATTATCAAAGCAAATAGGATCATTTCCAATTCCATCAAGAACCATTTGATTCCTCGTGTTTTAGCACTAAAAACCCCAAAGAAAATGATGGATGCCTTATCTTGTCTATTTGAAGGCAAGAACATCAATCTAAAAATGACCTTGAGGACAAAACTCCATAATGTGAATATGAAAAATTCAAATACCATACAATCTTACTTCGCAAGAGTATCCCAGATTAACATACAACTAGAATCTATTGGAGACTCAGTCAAAGAAGCTGAGATAACAATAACCACATTGAATGGTCTTCCAAATCCTTGGGAATCCTTCATCCAAGGAATATTCTCTAGAAGAAATTTAACTAAGTTCATCATGTTGTGGGAAGACTGTACTCAAGAAGAATCCATATTAGAGGCAATAAAGGAAAAGATAGATAAAAATGAAGATCAAGCGCTAACAATTCACACAAGAAAAGGAAAGAACAAGAAATAAGTTCACTCTCACAAAAGATTTCAAAATCCTCATAAAGGAAAAGATTCTCATAAATATCTCTCAAGATTCAAATGCTTCATTTTCCAGAAGATGGGACATGTTGCAAGAAATTGTCCCCATTTCACAGGAGAAGATGAAACTGATCGGAAAAAAACAAAAGAAGATGATCCAGATGAACTATATCTTCTGTGATATAGGACTTCGCACTTTCGAAGCACTTGATCCATATCAAGTGACATTGAAATCTATATCATGTTTCCTTCCACATGAAAACTTCAGGAAGTAAAAGAGCTAAAGAATTGTTGTATCACGAGGGTCAAGTACAAGTTGTGAAGAAGTATCACTATTCATCTAAACATCATACATATAAAAGCAAGTAGTCTGAAAAGTGCATGGTCCAAGTATGCACCCTTCATATTTGTTTTTCATTTTTAAGTTTATTAACATTATATTTTATGCATTTTTTATCTTGTCTTGTTGGATCATTATTATTGGTACGGGAATCCAACAAGGTCTCATTTAAAATCAAGAAATAGTTTATGTGCTCGGGGGTGGCATATGTAAATTCATATGTTTGGGTGAAAATGATGTGACATTGTCTATGGTTAAATCAACACATTGGAATAGAACTCATAGTGTTTTGTAGTTTCTTGATGAGAAGACCTGGTCAATCAATAATGAAGCCAACTTGATAGGAAGTAGAATTCATTTGAATTCTGACTCAGTTTTTCATATTAATACTTGGTATCCAACACCAAGTATATCTTGTAGAGACTCTGAGGTTATTGTAGAAAATTTGGTTATTGCAAAACATATCTTAAATACACATTCTTTTAATTTGGTTTGAAGAATACATGGATTGTCATACATGCAAAACACAATATGTTGGGAAAATTTGGTTCGAAGAACACAAGGACAAATATATGTTTTTCACTAAAAGACATGTTCATTTGATTATGGAAAAACATGTGATGAGGTACCTAAAGGGTACAATCGTTTATGTACCCATATATATATATATATATATATATATATAGATATATCAGATTATGAGATAATATTTGTAGGACTACATAGATTCAGATTGGGCAGGTAGTGTCAAAGACCAAAAAAGTACATCCAAATGTTTCTTTAGTATGGGATCAGTTGTGATCTCATGAATCAGTGAGAAGAAGACCTATATGGAACTTAGTTCCAAAGAATCATAATATGTGGCAGCATGGTCATCTTGTGGCAAAGTAATGTGACTTCAGAAGTTGAACGCAAAATGTTTTGATCTCAAGTTGAAGGAAACTTGTATCTTTTATGACAACCAGAGTTGCATAAAGTTGCTAGTGAACCCGGTGTGTCATGAAAATTCAAAGAATATAGATATCAAATACCACTATGGTACATAAGGGAGTAATAAGACTCCAATATATTTCCACTGAAAAATAGGTAGCATATGTGTTCACCAAGACCCTATCCAAAGTCAAGTTCGAGTATTCCAGAGACAATCTTAGAGTGATCCAGAAAGACTTCACCAATAGTGGGAAGTGATGTGTTCCCAAATAGTGGGAAGTCATGTGTTATCTAGTAGCAGGAAGTGATGTGTTCCCTAGTAAAGGGAAGTGATGTGTTCCATAGTAGTGGTAAGTGATGTGTTCCCTAGTAGTGGGAAGTGATGTGTTCCCCAATAGAGGGAAGTGATCATATCTTCAATAGAGGAAAGCTACCCCAGCGTAGGTTGGTAACCCGAAGGTAGGCTGGTATGCTACCCGAGTACAGTTTGGTAAACCTAACGCATGATGGTACACTACCCTAATGTAGGTTGTTAACCCCAATGAAGGTTGGTATGCTACCCTAGAGCAAGTTGGTAACCCAAATGTAGGATGGTACGCTACCCCAACATAGGTTGGTAACCCCAATGCAGGATGGTACACTACCCCAACATAGGTTGGTAACCCCAACGTAGGTTTGTATGCTACCCCAGTGGAGGTTGGTAACCCCAATGTAGGTTGGTAGGCTACCCCAATGCAGGTTGGTATGCTACCCCAATGCAAGAGGGTATGCTACCCCAACGTATGTTGGTATCCCCAACACAGGCTAGTATGATACCCCAACGTAGGTTGGTAACCCCAACACAGGCTAATATGTTATTACAATGAAAGTGTAAAACTTCTTATGATATATAGATCTGTGATTGACAACAAGATAATGACCAAGTATCAAGAGGAACATAAGCAATAATGATGACCATGACAAGAAGAATACCTCCCTTGCTAAGAGGGAGTGTTGAAGACTGAGTATCTTTGGAATATATCCTTATTGTATTTGACTATTAGAAACCCTAAAKAATCTTATTATATTATAATTATTAAGACGACCCTATTGTGACTTTGTAAAAGTCGACCCTATTGTGCCTTGACAACTAAATATAAATTAATAGCGTAAGGTGATGGGTTGGCCCARACGTAATTAAGGGAAGCCAGACTACTATTTATAAAGGAGGCTAGCACCTCACTTGGACACTCACTCATAAGCTTTGTAGTAGAGAGGAAAAGTGTGCAAGTTTTGGAGGTGAAGCTAATAGAGCTAGGTGTGATGTTGAGGAGGGTTTTGGGTCTATATATTGGATACATCTTGATCAAGTGGTGCGCTACTCTTTCCTAGTGAAGGAGTAGAGGGGGACCTTCTTCTTTGTTAGTTCTCTCTTCGAGAGAAGCATTATTCTTGGTTGGCTATTCTATATTGAGTAAGTTTGTTGGGTTTTCTTCCCCTAGAGGGTTTTCCAAGATAATATTTGGGTCTCTCTTGTTTATGTGATTTTCTCTCTTTCAATGATCATATATATGCAATTAATTTGCTAAATGATTGTAATAATAAAGAATAACAATAACTACTAGCTACGTAAGTAAAAATCAACAACTCCTTCTCTGTTGAACTTTTGTACAAGCCATCATTTCCTAACAATATCGTGGATTGGAGGGTCTTTGGTGATGACCAAAAAATCATTAATTTCCTACACCTCAAATATACCTTCAAGGAATCTATCACAGATGAATCCCAACATGACCTGATAATAAATATAGATAATAATGGTATTGTTGAAGCAAAAAACACAATAGTCCCGACTAACAATATCCCCAAGAGTGTGGTCAGACTACAAAAATTCTACGACCTTCAAGAAAAATTCAAATAGGTCACCAACTACAAGACTAACAGTTCATGCATGTAGTTTGAAATAGTAAACCTGGGGTCAGAGATTGCCCCTCAAAACGTTAACCTTGGAAAAAAATTCTCTCATGAAGAAAGGAAATCATACATCAAGTTATTCAAAGAGTATAAATACATCTTTTCCTAGATGTATGAGGAACTCAAGACATATGATACAAATATTATAGAATATTTCATTCCCATGAAACCTCAAACCAATCCATTCCAAAAAAAAATTAGGAAGATGCACCACATCCTTGAACCACAAATCAAAGTAGAGTTGAACAAATTGTTGGTTGCTAAAATCATTTTTCCAATGAGACATGCACAATGGATATCCAATTTTGTACCAGTAAGGAAAAAGAATGGGCATATCAGGCTTTGTGTTGATTTTAGAAATGTAAACAGGGCCTTAGAGAAAGATAAATACCCTGTGCCTCCCATGGAACAAATTATAAAGTGTCTGTCGGGATCGAAAATACTCTCCTAACTATATGGGTTCTCATGTGATAACCAAGTATTAGTATCTCACGAAGAACAAATAAATACAACATTTAGAACCAAATGGGGAACATATGCATATAGAAACATGCCTTTCATACTGATAAATATTGGAGCAAATTTTCAATGAGCCATGGATATCACCTTTAAACGTATGTTGGGAGAATGTGTGGTAGTATACCTAGATGACATAACCATCTAGGACCACATATCTCATTTGAAGAAGGTATTCAACACATGTAGGAGGTACGATATCTCTCTAAACCCCAAGAAATCCATTTCTGTTGTTGATGAAGGAAAACTCTCGAGCTTCATTGTTTCCAAGCACAGTATGTAGATTGAACCTGAAAGAATATAAGTGATTTCTAAGATCCCTCCCCCACACTACAAAAAAATTATGCAGTTTTTTCTCGGGAGAATAAATTTCGTAATATGATTCATTCCCAGTTTTTCYGAAACGGTAAAACCCCTACAAGACACGATAAAAAAGAATGTTGAATTTAAATGGTGATTTAAACATAAGGAGGATTTTGATAAAATAAAAGAAGATATTGAACAAGAACCTACACCGTCAATATTGGATTTTGATTGAGATTTCATCCTCTACACATTATCCTTCGATATTTCATTTTTTTTTGTCTTAACACAAAAAAATTCAGAAGGAGACAAGTTTCCTATATCATTTACAATTTTGGGTCTACAAGGAGCTAAGCTAAATTATCCTAAATTTTATAAATAGGCATATGCATTATTTGAAGCTATCAATCACTTTCAACCATTCTTACTCAAATCTAACACCAAGGTTATTTTTCTCTACCCATCTGTTGGAAACCTCCTAGTAAAATGATATTTGGAAGAGAAAAGAGCCAATTGGATTATGACCCTGCAAGAATATGACCTGGAGATCAAACCTGGATAATTTTTCAAAGGAAAATGGCTATGAAAAAAGGTTGTGGAATTCCCCTACGTCGGAACTTGGGAATATTCTTTATATCAAGATTCTAAGCTATTTGAAAAAGAAGTTTGTTATATTCTAGTGAGTTCAGATCCCTAATTCTACGAAATGAAATATTACTTAACTCATGGATCCAATCCAAATTATTTGGACCCCAAAAATAAAAGGGCCCTAAGGCTCAAATATTCCTAATATCAGCTTAGCCAGGGAATTCTGTGTAGAAAACATTATGATGGCATATTCCTAAGATTCTGGAGAGAAAAGACGTTGAGAAAGTCTTGTCCAAGCTCCATGATGGACCCATGGGAGGACATTATAGTGGAGATACTACTGCACAAAAAATCCTTAGGGATGGATATTACTGTCCCTCCTTACTCAAAGAGTCTCATGCATATGCAAGAAAATGCCAGTAGTTCCAGACATCAGCCAGGAGGGAAAAGAAGGTTGTATTTCCCTTACAACATGTCATGATCGAACACCCCTTATNCCTTAGGGATGGATATTACTGTCCCTCCTTACTCAAAGAGTCTCATGCATATGCAAGAAAATGCCAGTAGTTCCAGACATCAGCCAGGAGGGAAAAGAAGGTTGTATTTCCCTTACAACATGTCATGATCGAACACCCCTTATAGAAGTGGGGGTTGGACATGGTTGGGAATATCAATCCCAACTCATCACAGATACACAAATACATCCTAATGGCTACCGATTATTTTACCAGATGGAGCGACATAGTCCCCTTGATGAACTTTAACTAAACTTAGGTGAATTCATTCTTTGAATCACAGATCATCACCAATTTTGGAGTTATGGACTCTTTAGTATTTGATAATTCCAAGTATTTTTCTTCTCTTAAACTGACTAAATTCGTTCTTGAAAGAAACACAAAGTTTAAGTACTCAACAAATTACTACCCACAAGGAAATTGTTTGGCAGATTTGACTAATAATAACCTCATTAAGATCCTCAAGAAAATTGTCAATGATAATCAAATAAATTGGCATATCCCTCCTCAAAATGATCTCTGGGCTGACAGGGTAACTCCCAATTCATCCATTGGTAACTCCCATTTCTTCCTGGTCTATTGGAAGGAAGCCACCATATCAACCCATAATTTCCTACCCACCTTAAAATTGGCCCAATCTTCCCAAGACAAATCGTACCGAGTAATACAAGAAAGGTTAAACATGAGGCTAAAACTTGAAGAAGAAACGGAAAAAGCTAAGTTGAGCCTAACACATAAAAAATAAATATTTTAAAAACGGTTCAAAAAATCAACTGTAGGAAACAAAGGATCTCAAGAAGGAGGCCTCATTATCAAATGGGAAAAATATAATGAACTTAAAGGGAACCACTCAAAATTATAGAAAATGTGGCAAGGACCCTATCTGATTCACCAAAAAATAAGTCCTAGGAATTTCAGGCTCAAAACATTACAGGGAGATAAGGAGGAAATCCATGTCGATGAAAAAATCCTAAAAAATTACTTGTCCTGATCACCAATGGTGATGTATCTTTGTACATAGTTTTTTTTCCCCAGTTTCTTTGTTTTCATTTTCGACTAATATTTCACTTCAATAGTCCCATCGTTGTTTGAATTTTATTTATTTATTTTTCTCCCTTTGATTTCTAATAACTTATTTTCAATTACTCCAGACCAAACTCTCTTTTGCATCAAAGACCCATTAATTCTAGACCCATGTAAGTGCCTTGTCCTGTGAGTACCTTTCCATATTTATGTTGTCGAACTGATCAAAGATCAACAATTTATCTTCGTGAAAAATGATAACACAGAAAAGAGGAACTTGTTCATCTGTACCAAAAGAAAACTTATAACCTTCAAATTGTGTATCTTTTGATGGCTTCCATCATTTATCCTCTCTTATGTGACCACTCTCATGGCTTGCCGGTGTTCCATTCAAGTTTCTTGAAATACTCTGAATTCAATATCTTCCACATAACTCTAGTGTCTCTTCCCCTCAATTCCCCATTCTAGAATGTATCTGTGATTCATGTTTACAAACCCATGAGGATAAATTGTGGAAAGAGACTAGAAAATCAAAGTAACTCTCATATGAACCCTCTTCTTATTTACTGTCACCTATGTTGCAATCACAATATCTAAATTCTATATATAAAAGGTGGACACAAAAGTGTAATCATAAGGAAGTTGAAAATGCTACTAAATGTGTGGGAAGTGCAAGTAAAACCATTGGGGCTATGGACGCTTGCTAGCAGCAGGGCCATGCTTGTATGATACAAAGGCATATTCATCGGGGATATGGATGCTCTCAAGAATCGAAGAAATGTTGAGAAAGAGAGGTGAGGAAAACACTTCGGTCTATAGCAGTTGATGAATATTTCTATGTGGTGTCACTCTCGTTGTTTCACTATGGATATATGAAGTTTCCCATAAACGTGAACTCGAATTATGTGGAAAATAATTGGTAACAGGTTTTATTTATATCTTTCCCTTGGGCCAATGAATGCAGGGTCCCTAAGATGAGTATTGAATGGACTATTAGAAGGTAAATTTCTATTCAAATGTGGTTGAATTATCTCTCTTTTCTGGAACTCAGAGATAGCTAGTTCTTCCCAGTAAGTTGCCATTTATTGTGGCTCACCTCTCGCAACTACCCAAATTTTAAATTTTATGGGTCCCTTAATATTTTTTTTTCATTTTACACCTATTGTCTACCCTATAAGGCCTACATCCTTTCTTTGCTAAGGAAATACAAGATTAACTCATAATTGTTTCAAGATCATGTTCACCAAAGTTCATTACTTCATGTGTCAACTTAAACTTTTATAATCGCACTCCGATGACTTCGAAACATACATCGCTTTCTCTTCATGATACCCCCTGTATTATTACATCAAACCCGACCAATCGTTTCCCCCCTCGAGTCAGTATGACCTGTCAAATGGCCACCTTCCCAAATGGCATCCCAAGATTGCACCCTTGACTTCCTAGTTTATCTTTCTCCAACAATTTTCATTTATTTCTTTCAGGACATTATGCCATTTCTAAGGTATCGAAGAAATATTCCCTTCAATACCATTCTAGTCTGAAGTGTAATATCCTCAAATTTTAGAATATCAAATTCTAAGTGAACTTTGGAATAAATTTTTGTTTTGGAAAATTCGAATTTGGAAATTATTTTCCATTTATGGAAAATTCGAATTTGGAATTTTTATTGTTGAAATTAATTATTTGATGATTGTTGGGAAAAGATTTGACTTACCCAACTAACCTCTATTATTTTTACACATGTGAAAGAATTTTTTTTAATAAATTAAATATTGGAAGACAAATGGAACAATCAAGTTAAAAATAACTGACCATGACTCCATGAGTGGGGAATAGGTTTGAGTTACCTCAAGGCTGATTTTTACAAGTGAAAAATGTGGAATTTGACCACTAGTAGCCCCTAAAAATTATGGATTTGTAAAGATTTGAATTTCACAAGGAGGGAAGGAAATACCTAGGCACAGGGATGCATATAAAAAGAACATATGGAGGAGGAAGGACGTTCCTTAGTATGTTGGAAAAGAAACTATCTGTTGTTATGAGCATTGTTAGTGTGAGGCAAAGGATTTTTTGATCTGTGGATGTTGAAAAAGAAACTATTTATTTTTATGAGCACTTTTAGTGTGAGGCAAAGGAATTTATGATCTGTGGATGGTGACTATAGCTAAGGAGGATCATTCAATTTTCTCTTATGGAGTCATGGTCAGGCTAGGGGGTGGAAAAGACAAGTGAAATTGGTTGTTTTGTTCTATGGTTGGGTGGAACATGGTTGTTCCATTTGTATTCCAGTATCAGGTTTCAGATATGTATCTTGGCTTGCCTTCCTTTTCAATGTTATGTTTATGATTTTTATTTATTAGAAATATGATGGCTTAGTATAGTTAAAGGATACTGAATATATTTTTTATTTGAAATGTGATGGTGGTACATATATATTGAATTGCCATTTAAATATGTACATACACTATTACCACAGAGAATAGATAGAATGAATAATAGTCCAAATACATTCTTCATTACCACATAAATATAGTTATGAATTCAAACTATCTTGCAAAAGAAACCATTGTATTCAATCGATCATTGTTCAAATATTACAGTTGGAGTACCATAGATCAAAGACTCCACAACCTCTTATATTGTAAACAAAGTTCTAATAAGTATACAAAAAATCCGTATGTAACCGAAGTAATGCGCCTATAGAGCAGAACTCAAATACCTTACAAGCAAGATGTTTCCTTCATCTGATTACCTCGATTTGCACAACCTGCAAGAAAATAAAATTGAGGGTTTAGTAAACTATGCTAACATTTTAATGGAAATCAAACAATAGAATAATCCAAGGAAAAAACTTATCTTGAGTTATGTATTAGATCAACGGTTAGTGTTAACTTTGACCTTCAAC
>SNQJ01S0001014.1:202795-225542 GCA_010110895.2 Picea sitchensis | reverse complement strand
TTGAAATGCCCACCATTCAAAGCAAAAGAACAAACTCATTTCTCCTGCATTAAAAGGAGATGACGGTGTTCTAGGGTTTATAAATAATTGCATAAAGGTGACGGCCGAGCTATTCCAGGGTTTATAAATAATTGCATAGGAAGATTTTGACTTCGTCGTAAGATAAAGCGAATCTGTAATAGTTATACATTTCGATCCCACAATTAGTCAAATCACTTAATCACCTTTGTCACTGGTTAATTCAGGTAATAACCTTTTCCCATGATGCACATAGGAAAATTGTGCTTTACCTTTTCACAGCTTTTTCTGAAGATGGCAATAAGTAGCAAAGTATCCACTTCACTGAACTTCAAGCACAAGCTTCATTGTTGCAAAAATGGAGAAATTTTGAGGGAGACCACGCTGGTGTTGACAGGTGGAGTCATCCAAGGTGTTTAATGGCTACGTCCAAAAAAAAGGCAGTTTTAATGACAGAGGCCAATCACAAGGTAAACGCGCAGTGTTTAATATATTCGTGCATTGATATTAAATTGATAATATCCAACCCTAAATGTCAATATTAATAGCTGCGGATTTGACTGTATCCATTAATCTATATTACCTTCGATGGGTATTACAGTCTGATATTCGATTTGTTTTCCAGCTACCTCGGTAACTCATTGTCCCCTTTTTTTTTTGGGGGTTCAACCGAATACCCTTCTCGGCCTTATTTGAAATAAGGAAACACACCATCGTGATAAAACCCACCGATAACTTTGGTCAATGGAATGAAAGCGTAGATCGAGGAGGTGTGGGGCAACATAAAAACCGAGGCGGTGCCTACTATATGAAACAATCAACCCTACGGTAAAATTTCACCCTTGCATATAAACGAAAACACAAAAAAGGAAAAATCGCACAATGAATAAACAAAAACGAATCCTACGGTAAAAATTTTATTGCCAATATGGCAACACACAAAGGAATTAGCTGCTTGAATGAAGCAAAGCGAATCCTAGGGTAAAGATTTTTAGCGCCGTATATAAAAGCAGTATGAAAACCGGCACATGGCGGTATACAAGGGCGAAGATCTAATGAAATACCCCTTTCTTTTTCTTTAGGGACGAAGAAATAACAACTCGCAACCATACAATCAAGATTTGTAACAGTAAATCACTATGCATCCTAATCTATTCAGTTCATGAGCATGCAACGCACGTTAAACTGCGGCCATGATTTCGGCGCTCAGGCGGCTCTGCTCCATGACTGCTCACTCTGCTAGACATAGCGAGCTCGCCCGATGCGATCCCAATAAGCGGGGTACTCTTCTTCCCCTCTGAGCCCAGAGGCATAAAGGGGCCACACACAACAGAGCCTGTAGCTCCTCGGCTGCATCTCAGTGAGCTACCACTCACAAAATGTTGAGGCTTCCCAGCTCCTACCGGTAAAGAAGCGGGAGTCAGTCCTCCTCAATCATGGCCTCCATCTCAGCCCAAAGAAAAGCCAAAAAGCGCCTTCTCTTTCTTTCTTCCCTCCTTTATCCCCTCAAACCCCTAATTCCCCTTTCACTCAGGTTTTCCCATTTCTTTTAGTTTCATTAGTTTGTAAAATCCAAATTGATTTTATTTTTATTTTACTTTCCCCTTTTTTTTTTTTTTTTTTTTTTTTTTTTTTTTTTTATATTTATCTATTTATTTATTTATTTAATTATTTATCATTTATTTATGCATTTAATTGTTGCATCCATCCCCTTTTCATTTTATTAGTTTAATATTTTAACTTTATTCCCCTTTCCCAAGCTTAACTTATGGCTTTAGAGTTGTATAAATATAAATATAGCTTTGTTTATAAAACAATTATTTCTTTCACAACTTCTTTATAACTCACAAGCTTAAACTTCATTTGGTTATAAAGGCGGTTTTATAATATAAAACCTACATGTATTTTATGTTTTATTCTTTATTAGGAAGTAAGTATTCCTTATTTATTTATCTATTTAATGTGCGCGCATTTTGAGTTAAAGAGAGATTTAGGCGATGCGTGGCGAGAACCGAATAGGGGAAGGGTAAGAGTTTACAAACACGGAAAAATTAAGCAGAACCGGATTAAGGAAGGGAGATGAATTACGGTTATGTTTTCTCTTCTTTTTTTACTTTTGAAGTTCAAAAGTTAGAGCCACGAAGATCCCGGTTTCACTAGGCTTAGGGTTTAGATTTTTGGCTAGACAATTGGTTAGGGTAATGCTTAAAGTTTTATCTGGTGAAGACTTAGGGCTAGCTAAGTGACTCCATCAACCCCAATGTGACGTTCCCTTCAGATGCTTTCCACTTCTTCCAAGGGTGCCACTTCGCCTTTAGAATTCGTTGATGCGGCGTGCCCTTTAGGATGCACCAGGTGCTCCAAGGGTTCCCTTTCATGGCCGAGCCGATTGGTAGACCTCTATAGCCCACGAATTGATACTCATGGGGTGAGCCTAGTAGGGAGACTAAGGGCTCTAAGGGCAGGCCCTTGTGCGCTATAGAATCATCGTGGTGACCTCATACGGTCGACCCTCACGGCATCGATGGACCACTCGAACTAGGTATCGTTAGCCCTCACGAGATCGGTACGGCGAGAGGAGTCTTAGCGGCGATGAGAACATCCACCCTCTCCTCAACCTCTGCAATTGTGGTATTTTACTCCCATATGTGAGTCAAATTGACAAGCTATCGTCGACTGCATCACCAATAATCGTAATGAATAATAGTCATCAAATCATCACATCAAATCAACATCACTTAATAAACAATCAACCCAAAAGCACACTCGACTCGTTAGGAGTCCAAGGGGTCTACCGTCTCGCATCCTCCAAAGGTCAAAAACACACCTCCAATAAAGAAAGCGAGTCCAATAGCACCCATCTACATGAATGGTAACACATCATATCACCTGTCAAACACATCATAATCAAAATATAGGGTCCAAAAAGGGTCGAGATCACTTGCGAGCAAGTGTCCTCAAGGATAGAATCTCGGTCGCCGAGGCGGGATGTTACATACACCCCTCTTGGTCTAAACTTAGGTCGGGGAACCGATGCATCTCTGAAATAAAGTATCACTGATATCATAAGTCTATCCCTCGAACAAAATGGAAGCTGAAAGCGCCTTATCATCTAGCGTCCCTCCCAGAGTAGCCAGTGTGGACATAATGGGTACTTGGACCTTGACTGCTCGTTGACGTCGTGGCTGTCGAATCACGATGATCGCGCGGACCCGGCTCGACCATGGCTGGCCTCCTAGATCCGATACGCAAAGAGCTTCGGTCAATATCATGTGTGGGATCACTAATATAATGTAAAAGCGGATACAGCTCGTGCATGTCGCCTCCCGAAAGAATCGGAGTAAGGCTAGTCGATAGGGCATGGGCTCCTTTCTCTCCACATTCTCGAAGGTCCCACGAACCTACGGGAGAGCTTAGCTCCCTTTCCAAACTTGATAGAACTCTTGTGTGGTTTTATCCGCAAGAAGACTCTATATTCAACTTCATAACTACGGTCAACTTGATGTGCATTGGCGTAACTCTTATGTCGATCTTGCACTTATTTAATACTTTGCCTTATGGATTGCATCTTCTCTTCCATTTCTTGGATGCGGCTTTGGTCCACCGAGGTCCTATCCTCAAACCGATCGAGAAATCAGGAAATAGATCGACACAGTCGCCCATAAATAATCTTGAAATGTGCCATCTTAATGGTGCTCTGTGCTTGTTATTTATTAGCGAACTCTACTAGAGGCAAAATTCCTCCCAACACTTTTGTTGGTCCATCGAATACATGCATGGCACCCCTGTCTTCCTGGGTTTGGTTCATGCGTTAAATGCGTCGTGCGTCACCGATTATCGTTACTAAGTTAAGGCGGTTCCCAAAGGCCTCTTGATTCGTCAAAATAGATCCAGTAAACACCGATCCTCGTCGGATATAATCTTCTTAGTGCGTGCCATGTAGCCTCACAATCTCGGTGATGAAAGCGCTCTCATATGTCGAGATTCGCGTCGTGCATGCGTGCAGTCGATGAAACACTCTTCGTCGAGTGTCTACTACTACAAAAATCAGTCATGTCTCCTTCTTGTCGATTGGCAATCAATGATAAAATCCATGAAATGACTTCCCATTTCGATTCACGTATAGGCTATGTGGTTGCGGTAATCTGCCGAGGAATTATTATGTTCATGCTTTACCTAAAGCACTCTAGACATCTAGCCACAAAGTTAACTAGGTCGACCTTCATTCCTTTCCAAAGAATGGGTTTGGTCGCACTCATCTTGGTAACTCGGGGTGAGCCATGTAGGCGACTCTATGAGCCTGGCTGGGATCAACATCCTCCGCTTCGTGCGTTAAGAGGCGATGCGTAAAATCCGACCTCTAAACCTCAATAAACCATCTGGCTATCAAGTGAATATCCTCATAGCGAGGTACCATCATGGTGTTTGTCCGATGAAATCCTTGACTTATGTGCACCAGTCATGCGTCGCGGTATGGTGATAATCTTCTCTGGTTATGCGGCGGTAACACACCGAAAGATCGTGGCCTCCTACTCAGGCATCCACGCTTCCGGTTTACTTTGCTCCCTTTGTATTTAATCACCGAAATGTCATTAGCTAAGCGAATTCGGACCAGCGATGGATTTGTGGCGTTGATTAAGCTTTGTGTAAAATAATGTTCGCAGTCCTTTACAATGATCGTTGATCCTTAATTCAATTTGTTGTCCAATAAGGTAGTGTCTCTCCAAACCTTCAAAGCCATATCATTTGATGGCTAATAGCGCTCCATCCGTGAAGTAGCATAGTTCTCCTCATGCCTTCTCATTTTCCTCGGAATGTACGCAATCACTCGTCAGATCGCCTCAGATTCAGCCCTAAACCTTCCTTGGTCGCGTCGATTACGCTTTCAAAAGTCTAGATCCACTCGGGGACCTTTATAGTATTATTGAGGCATGATTGTCAGCAGCAACTCTTTAAACCTCGAAATGCTTAGCATTTCTGCGTGTCCAAACAAACTTCTTGTTTTCTTACGCAATTCATTGATGGTTGCTATCTTGAAAAACCCTCGACAAACCGTTAAGATGACATCACCGCTAATCCCATAAAACTATGCACTTCACGACATTTGTTTAGTGACCCATTCCATAATAATGTTTCAACCTTGGCCCCGAATCGCGTGACACCCTGCTTTGGGAGATGATGACATACCCTAAGTAGTGAATTCTTGATTGGTAAAGAGCATTTGGACAATTTCCCATACAATTTTGTGCTCTCACAAGTAAACATTGTAGTACCAAAGCGAAGTACCCTTCATGCTCCTCGAATTAAAATCAGGAGAGTAGATCAAGATATCGACAATGAATACTTGGGCGAGACGTGTCAATACTCACGGAAAACCCGTTCATCAACTCACTTAGACACCGGAAGCGTTTATTAGGTCAAAGGCAAAGCGATGCTTCGTAATGTCAAATCTCGTCTTAAAGGCGGTCTTAGGGATCATCCTCCTTGATCCGTGGTGGTGATATCAGGATCGCCAAGTCGATCTTGAAGTGAGTAGCACCCTTCATTTGATCGAATAGATTGTCGATTCTAGGTAAGGGATACTGGTTTTTTGATCGTCGCCTTGTTTAGTTGGCGGTGAAGAATACAATGCAAAGCCTCCATGATCAGATTAACTACTTTAAAGCAGAAATGGCCGGCGCACCGCGGTGACACACTAGGCGACGCAGGTCGGTCCAACAACTCCTTGATTGCATTTCAACTCTTGCTGCAACTCCGATTAAATATCCGATAAGGCGTTCTTGCTATGGTTTAGTTCCTGGTTTTAGGTCAATTGTCAATTCCAATTTCCTCTCTCGTGGCATCCCAGGTAACTATAGGAAGATGTACTCTCACACCACCGACAAGTTTTCTATACATTTCTCTACACCCTTATCGTTTAATGAAAGTATTGCATATAGATTACATACATTATGCATGCTTTTCCGTAGCTTCAAGGAAGAGACAAAACTCAAGGAAAATCCATAGTTCCGACCTACAATCACACACCTCTATCCCTCATCATAAACCAAGCTCAACAATTTCGTCTTACAGTTGAGAATCGCCTCGTGCGTTTCCAGCCAATCCATACCGATCGCGACGTCATAATATCCTAAGATAATGACATACAGTTTGGCCCTACTGACAAACTCTCCCAAGTTAAAGATACAACCCGTAACCCTTCCTCCAACGTTCTGTTTGGCTCCATAAGCCATACTCTGACTAAACTCATGGTTCATTTGCTTTACCACGGGACGGCATCGTGTAAGGTTTGAGGCATCTAAACATTAAACCCTCACATGCAGACTGCCATTAAGGTCCAACACGTACCCGATGACCTTAAGCTTCTCAAGTTAAGGTGCGGAGCATACTGGAGAAACTCCATAAAACGGGTGTCGTACTCAAGCACCATACGACCTTCCTGTCATAAAGCGTTGATCTCATTGAGCTGACACTCGATGAATTCCTCTGAAGGTACCTCTCTCGGAAGCTATTTCTCGGACGATTTCCCATGACCCACCTTCCGCAGTCATGGCCATTTTATGATAGAAGCGTCTTCCACCATAGAAAAGAACTCCCCTCTCATTTGAAATACCTCCATGCCAGTGCTTCGCGTTGGAGGTATAAAGAAAATTATGGCCTGCCATCGTTCCAAGGTACCGGCGGTTGCTTCGGTACCAAGAACTCGGAAAAATTACCTATTGAGTTCATGGTGAATGTTACCCATAATGGTCGGTGAACCTCAGCAGTGCGGCATGCAGCCGATCTCTGTCCAATGGGTTGATCGAACATATTGCGAGACATGTGCTGAAAAGATCTTGTCATCCCAACAACAATCGCCAGCTACTATCTCGCGCTTGTTAGAGAACACGCTTTCCAGCACCTCCGCGGGGGTTAGATCCACTTAAGTGAATCATTTGGAAGTCAACGCCTCCTCCCTCGACACCCATCATCGCCAGAAGCGTCCTCTAACACCATAATTACCTTCACACGATCAATGTCGAATCTGTTGATTATAGTAAAACCAACTCACGTCAACGAAAGTCGTGGCGAACCCAAAGTCGCTGAGACGAGCGGCTCGATACCATAACATCTCGATACGATGACCCAACTCCGGTATGGTGCAAGGTTTTGAGTGGAAAGTGTAATGCTGGCGTGTAGCGGAGGGAATGAGACACACTCGACCTTCGCGTCGTCACCCGACGACAGCAAGGTAGCAACAAAGATCACCCATAGTTGAACTCAACAAAGGATCAACCCTAAGGCCAAGGCGTCTACATCCTGCCCGAATTACGCAACCAAGTAGTACAATGATTACGACCGAGTATCCTGCTACTTGAGAACATCATGACCACTTCGGAAATGCAACCCAAAGAGTTCTGATGGAAACCAACCATCATTATATCGAGGCTTTGTCCATGACTCAACTAGCATTAGACTTCCGATCCTTTACTACTTGTATATACCATTAGCTCACTAGTTGCCCTTCTACCCCTAAGGGAAGGTAAAGCCATGATTTCAATTTCCCCCAATACTATGACCTAAATATTGAAGGTACACAGTCTAAGACCTTTCATTTATATAAGCTAACCAATTCGACCACATTCAACCACACAACCATACTGATAACAACAATATCTGTCTTCTCAAAAATCTAACAGGTCATCACATTACCTCACATTCATTCTATTATATAAATTTCTAGATCCATGGGAAAGCAACCATAACTATTCATTTAACAATACAACCCAAAGGCAACTGAATCTAAGATGATTTAATTCTCCTTCTTGCCTTGAAATTATCTAACACCGTTACCATACATAGCAATCTAATGACCCACATCACTCTACGATAGGTTCCAATCCTAGCTCACCTTCTATAGCTCCCTAACACTTCATTTAAGGAGTAAGGGTTTATGTTTTTGGGTTACAAACAACACTACACTAACATTACCATGACCAACTATATCACCTATTACTTCTCATCTACATCCTTCCAACATTAACATTCTATTTATAAAATCACCATTGAAAGTTTAACTAACACACATCATTGCCAAACTATCAACATGAAAATTCAGTTTATAATATTACCATTACTAAATATTAAAAAACATTTTAATTATAAATACTAATGACATTCTGCACTGAAAATTAATAATTCAGTTACCCTGTTACTTATCCTTTTACTTCTACCAACATAATCACGCAATTAATAGTAGTCTAAAGCATTAACTATTCTTAACATTGCGTTCTACCCAAACTATTGATGCTTCGATGATAAGGGATTCAAAAGGGTATTAAGTGCCACAACCCATGCCGCAATTTAAACTTTGGAATGACCAAATTTCGATACGTCATTCCATTAACAATTAAATTAAAGAATCAATACTATAAGAATCAATACCATTCTAACGTTATTTAACTGACTATATCACCATGACGTTTCATTTAAAGAGCAAGGAAATTACAAATTACGGTTTATAAAAACAATACTACTATAACATGATCATAACCAATTTATTACCATAACGTTTCATTTCAGGAGTAAGAAATTACAATTTAGGTTTACTATACATGCTACCCTCCTTGTATTGAAATTGCCATCTTGCCGTTTAATTGAAATAAATGCAGTTTAACCATATTGCAGTTATATTAATGAGAAATTAAAGGACATTTAACACGTAATCAATAACCATATCAATTATACAAATTCAATCACTGAATAAAATTGAGTTCAACAGTTTTAAAAAACTAAATTCTAATAATTGATATAAAAATACAATAGCCTCAAAACTCCATCACTTAACAATGTCTATGTCCAACAAATCGTGATCAAATTCAGGATATGTTATGTTTATTAATACTTTAATGTTAAAAATGCTGTATATAAAGATGTAAGGCTGTAATCTACGCTCGTTCTATTATTAATAAATTAATATTAGTTTTCTCTTGAGGAAATCGTTGGAAGACAAAACCGCCCAGTTATTCTTCCTAGGCCGGAAATGCGATAGGCGTCGCCTCATAATGAAGAGTGGAAAAGGTTAAAATCGCGCTTTTTTTAGAGGCCCGTACGGGATGCGGTCACTTGCTCGCAGCCAAGAAATCAACTACGCATTCGGCGAAAATTCCACGGTAGAGATTTTTAAAGGCGGCATAACCACGGTGTCGGTATGAATCGAGTTTTAACAAATCTATATTTAAAGGAGGCGGTATCTGGGGCAGACACAACTACAACTTTGTTATTAAACCGCTCAAGCGGCACCACTTCGCGGGCGTCATCGTGGGCAAATGGTCAGGGTGGCGACACCTTTAATTGTCAATCGCTTTACTACGGCTCTCTATTTTTATGCAACCACTGGCGGCGGTCTCTACTCTTCAGAGTTCACGAAGGGCTCGGTCGCGTTGAGGCCGCCGAAACTGGGCGGTGGTTGCGGCGAGACGATGCGTGGGACTGGCGATGGCCGAGACAGCCATCCACGGACCAATTCCATTGGCGAGATGTATGTTTTATGAGGGGCATTTGATGTTCATGTCACAAAGTTTGGACTTATACCTCAAAAAATTCCTTCATGTTAAAATAATTGACATCATACCTTAAAATAAATGACCCCAATCTTTTAAAAATTGCATTCCAAAATCGCTTGGGAGCTACATGTCGAGATAGACAGTGCTCAATAAAACGTTACTTCGGTCGGTATGTATAAATATTTGGGTCCTCTCACACGTCAGAGTGAATAATTCCTTTAAAGCAAAAGAATTTATTATTATAATTTAAAATAAACTCATTATATAAATATTCAGGAATTGTATTCAAATATCTCTTTGTCTTAAACCACAAATCACCTTTCGATCATGATTGAAATGCCCACCATTCAAAGCAAAAGAACAAACTCATTTCTCCTGCATTAAAAGGAGATGACGGTGTTCTAGGGTTTATAAATAATTGCATAAAGGTGACGGCCGAGGTTTATAAAGCCGTGCATAGGAAGCTTTGACTTAGGTCGTAAGATAGCGAATCTGTAATAGTTACTTGTTCGATCCCACAATTAGTCCAGTCACTTGTCGCCTTTGTCAGCAGTTGAAGTGGGTAAACGCAACCTTTTCCCATGATGCACATGGAAAATTGTGCTTTACCTTTCTGACTTTCTGAAGATGGAAATAAGTAGCAAAGTATCTACTCTACTGAACTTCAAGCACAAGCTTCATTGTTGCAAAAATGGAGAAATTTTGAGGGAGGCCACGCTGGTGTTGAAAGGTGGAGTCGTCCAAGGTGTTTAATGGCTGCTACGTCCCAAAAAGGGGGGGGCAGTTTTAATGACAGAGGCCAATCGCAAGGTAAACGCGCAGTGTTTAATATATTCGTGCATTGATATTAAATTGATAATATCCAACCCTAAATGTCAATATTAATAGCTGCGGATTTGACTGTATCCATTAATCTATATTACCTTCGATGGGTATTACAGTAATTCTCTGATTTCTGTTTCTTCTACCAGTAACTCTTTATTTCATTGTTGGCTTTACCAGGAGGTCGCCTGCTATCGATACCCAACTGAAATGAGGAAGCACGCAAATAAAAATAAAAGAACGCATAACCCACACAGCAATTTGTCAATGGAATGAAACGCCCACCGCCTGGGGGGGATTCGCCCACAGGCAACATAAAAATCCACTGAGAACTGAATCGCCTAATATATAAACAATCAACCCTACGGTAAAATTTCACCCTTGCATATAAACGAAAACACACAAAAAGGAAATATCGCACACTGAATAAACAAATCGAACCCTACGGGAATCATTCGCCCTTGTATAATAACTTCGAACACCCACCAAAAAGAAATTCGTTGGTTTTTCTATGGAGATTGCCTCCTATGGGAGGGTAAACAGGAATAACATAAATCCACAACATCTTACTAGAAACCCTAACCTGCACTGTTATAAAAAGGACGAAGATCTAATTAAATACCCCTTTCTTTTTCTTTAGGGACGAAGAAATAACAACTCGCAACCATACAATCAAGATTTGTAACAGTAAATCACTATGCATCCTAATCTATTCAGTTCATGAGCATACCTTTGCGATTAAGCTTCGCGACCATGATTCCCCGGCGCTCCCGAGGGCAATCACACTCAGGCTGCTCCTGCTCCTGCTTGCCGTTATCAACAAGCTCACGATTTACCTCCGATAATGGCTGGGGGTACTCCCCTCTCAGCCCCCGAGCATGAGGGGCCACACACAACCAGAGAGCCTCTAGCTCATCAGCTGAAGTGAGGCGTACCACTCCTAAAAATCTTTGAGGCTTCAACTCCTGAGGTAACAGTCGGTCCTCCTCCATCTATGGCCTCCATCTCATTAAAGAAAAAATTCAAAGCCTTCTCTTTCTTTCTTCCCTCCTTTATCCCCTCAAAACCCTAATTCCCCTTTCACTTGGGTTTTCCCATTTCTTTTTAGTTCCATTAGTTTTGTAGAATCCAAATTGATTTTTATTTTATTTACTTTTCCCTTTTTTTTTAAATCAAAACGTAATGGCAGCTCATTTCACTATTTATCTATTTATTTATTTATTTAATTATTTATCTATTTATTTATGCATTTGATTGTTATCTATCCCCCTTTTTCATTTTATTAGTTTTAATATTTAATTTTTTTTTTTTTTTTTTTTTTTTTTTTTTTTTTTTTTTTTTTTTTTTTAATTTTGTTTATAAAACAATTATTTCTTCCACAACTTCTTTATAACTCACAAGCTTAAACTTCATTTGGTTATAAAATGGGTTTATATTATAAACCTACATGTATTTATGTTTTATTCTTTTTTTTATTAGAGTAAATTATTAGCTTATTTAATTTATCATTAATGTGCACATTTTCAGCGGGGATTAAAGAAAGAGAGAGATTTGGCGATGGCCGAAGCCGAGATGAGAAGGGGTAGAGTTTTCAAACACGGAAAAATTAAGCAGAACCGGATTAAGGAAGGGAGATGGTCGAGTTATGTTTTCTCTTCTTTTTTGTTGTTTTTTGAAAGTTCAAAAGTTAAGGCCACACTGAAATCCCCCCGCCCGGTTTCTAGAATGTCTTAGTCTTAGGGTTTAGATTTTTGGCTTAGAAAATAATTGGTTAGGGGTATGGCTTAAAGTTTCATACAGGGGTTGAGGACTTAGGGCTAGCTAGGCGACTCCATCAACCCCTTTAATCACGACGTGCCCTTCAGAACACACCACATTCTCCAAGGGTACCACTCAACTCTTTCCATTTTTCTCGCGCGACGTGCCCTTCAGGATACACCACGTGCTCAAAGGGTGCCACTCTCCTCTTTATTGAATTTGGTAGATGTCAAACCTTTTGAGTCAATACTCCGTCAGGTGAGATAGTAGGAGACTAGGGCTCTAAGGAATAAGGCCCCTACTTTATTGCGTGCCCTTTAGAATTTTCGTGAGCGACTGTCGCAGTTTTTTCTCACGGCATCGTGGGTCCTCGAACTAGGTAATCATTAACCTATAGATGGGAATGCGGCGAGAGTGCTAGCGGTGATTGGCGGTATCCACCCTCTCCCTCAACCTCGCAATTGTTGTGTGGCCTTTACTTACTCCATATGTGAGTCAAGTCGGCAGAAGCTATCGTCGACCTGCATCGCAATAATCATGTCGAATTGTCATCAAATCATCACATCAAATCAACATCATAATAAACAATCAGCCCAAAAGCACTCGACTTCGATTCCAGGAGTCAAAGGGTCTGATGACTCCGCATCCTCAAGGTCAAAACCTGCACACTCAATAAAAGCTGAGTCAATAGCAGCCGTCTACATGAATAGTAACACATCATATCATGTAGACGGGTGCTATTGAATAGTAACACATCATATCAAATATATAAGGTCCAACATAAAAAAGGGTCCCGTCTACATGAATAGTAACACATCATATCATCGGTCAATCACATCATAATAAAATATATAAGGTCCAACATAAAAAGGGTCCAGATCACTTGCGAGCAAGTGTCCTCAAAGGATAAGTGTCCTCAGTGCGCCAGAGCGGGATGTTACAAAATCGAGTTGTGATGAAGACAGGTTTCAAATCAAGATATTACCCCAACATTGGACTCCGAAACCCTCCCCAAATTCAAGACCATAGAAAGTAATGTGAACAAGCAGTCATTATAGGGCGTATCAGGATCAGACCCCTATGAGGTCACCTGGAAATAGTTAGCATCAAAAATACAAGAAAACTGTTGGTCCAGACTTTTATTCAACGAAAGCAATACCCTTATAAATTTCTCACAGAACCTTATTTTTCAAGGACACATATATAAGGAATTTTTCCAGGAATTAGACACGAATATCTTGAGTAGTATTGGCTTTTCTTTACCAAATAAGTAATGGCTACGGGCTCCATTGAAAAGACGAGCTAAGGGACCGAACGAAATTATGAACAGAAGGACTCAAACTTCACAAAGGAAAGGTTGGGAGTGAAGGAGCTATCACACACAAGGTACCCTAACCCCTTTTAACACAAAAAACTCGCATGTATTCGACCCTAGTTTCATCCTGTAACCATCGGGTAAGAACATGGAGTAGTGTAACCTTGGGTATACCGAAATCCCTACACTATTTTACTAGGAGGCTAAACCGACAAGTCTTTGAGATCTGAGAGTGAGGAGCCAGAGTGCCAAAATTCTCGGTATACTGAAAGGAAATACACGAAACCTATGTGATACAAACTGCAAGTAAAAGGCCTTCACTGATTTGAAACACCAAATCTCTACACCTCTGGTTTTTAAGTTGCATAATAAGAAAATAACCTACCAAGAGAATGGGTCAGGTCGACTGCAAGGTTGAACAATGACCTCCAGTGTACATGTTTCCCCTAAACCAAAAGAACCACCCACAAATCTGAGGTTGTTCCTTGAGGAGTCACAATGATGAGGAAATAGCTCTCCTAGACTCTAAGTGAGGGGTGTATTGCTAAAGTAAATGCGGAAGGACGTTGGACCATGTGCTAGGACCGAGTTGGCATAATGGGATTAGGGAAGGTCAGGTGGGAGAGCCATCAAGACTGGTGCATGCAGGACCACCTATTAAACATAGGCACAGAGCCTTAATTCTTTTCTGACAGATACATTTCACTCCCTTACCAACCAATATATGAGATTAATTACACTCATATCACGTCTGTCCAGTTATAACTGTTCAGTCACAAACTAACTCATTCAGTTAGCTTACCTTCCCTCTTCTCTATCGGTGGAATGACCTTTAGCTATGAGTTAGTTGCATAGGATTTGTCCATGAGATTTGTCTGATTTAAAACCTTAAGTCGGATGACTACAAGTGTTATGACCATGACTGAGCCTTAAGGGAAATCCATTTCAGTGACTCAGACTTTGACAAATTAATACCGTTAACCATGACTTAATATGAGTTACACCAAGGTCGTAACTCTCAATGTTTGCATAGTATGTTGGATATGTTATTATGACAGGGAAACAATATAAACTTGTGCATGACATGAAGAATCCTTTTGTTTTAAGAAGACTAGGTTTTGAATCCTAATAAACATCGTATGCGGGTGAATATAGGCATAAGTATTATTAAGATTTATAAAAGAAAAATATGTCTGGAAAAGGTATTGCAAGCTTTGACAACCCATCATATAAAGTATGATGTTTTGGTTTAACATGGTATTGTCCTCATATAATAGATAGAATGTTATTCTATAATCAGGGTAAACTTTAATATCCTATTCTACAATTTTATTAATGAAAAGTTGGAGATTAATGAACCAAAAAAAAAAAAATTATGTCAATTTAGAGGTACATTACATCGCATATGAACTTATGTTAGATCAATACTTCCAGAATTCGTATTTGTTTATGCTTGAGCAATTTATGTAAACTAACCCTTTCCTTGCCATGATTTATATAATGTACAGTGGTTTTTCTACGTAGTTCACTACTTACTCTTTGTTCCTACCACATATAGATTACTCAAGCATTTTATCAGTCCATTAATCATAATAAAATAACACTATTCCTATAATAGAAATCTTGTTGTGATACTATACATGTAGTTTTTGATGAACATAAATATTTCCACAAGTAACCTACAACAACACTTTAATTCCAACTAATACCTGTGACTACAAATAATCAAATAGAACAACAACAAATACAATCATTTCAATGGCACAAATTCGATAAGGGAATTAGAGAGTACATATGTGAACCTGGTTGCTGGAAAACAAAGGGAACATCCATGTTCCTCCCAACCTTAGAACAGGGCAGCCAAATCACTTGCCTGGTTCACACCCTATCTTGACCATGAATCCATGAGGGTGAACTTGAAATATCCCCTTCTGCAATGTCCCTCTAGTTCCTTAGTCCTCCCCTTGCCTCATACTCAATATTCAGTGTTCATAATAGCAAGTACACAGTAGTTTTCTTTCCGGCATACTCGACAATGTCATGCCTCCTCACATATGCTATTTATCCAAAATATTTTGCCTAGGTCTCTCTTCCCTCCCTTGGGAATTTTCACAGCTTCCTAAATCCCTGATTTTTAGGGGCTGCCAATGGCCAAATCCATGATTTTCCACTTGTAACAATCAGCCTAGAGGTAGTTCCAACATGTTCCTCACTCATGGAGTCATGGTCAACTAAATTTAACATGGTTGTTCCATTTTTCCTCCTGCAATAATTAAAACAATATTTTGTTTACATACAAGTGTCATAGTCAAATTGACTGTCGGGTCAAATCAGGTTTCTACCCAACAGTCATAATAATTAATTACAATTGATTAAATTCTAAATTCGGAATTGCCATAAATGGAAAAAAATTTCCACATTCGAATTTACTAAAAACAAAATAATTCTCTAACAAATTTTGAATTTCAAAAATACTTTATTTTTGGGGATGTCACAACCAGCTTATATTTTAGAAGTTAGTATTCAACTTACCTCGTACACCTCAAATTAATTTGGTAACTACCTTGCTCCTTGTTTAACTGTGACATATGGATGATGGGGTATTACGTTTACCTTGTGCCATAGAAAATCAATTGATTATGCTTTTGATTACTTGCCCAAAATTTTAACCTTGTTGATACAGGATTTACTAAGTGCTAATATTAACTGTGCTCCTTGTAATTCTAATGATTTATGCCCAATTCAGTACCTGGATCACACGTACATCCTGGATGTTAATGGAATTTTGCAATTGAATCTATTTTATTTACTATTTCACACCTTGAACATAATCGATGCTTTAGTGGCACCTTGGATTATACTGTGATTAGTATTGGGATATTTGCACGTCAATTTTTTATGATGGTGCATGTTTTAATTTTACAAATAAGATTAACGCTCATCTGAATAATGTTTTGTATTGTTAGATCTAGCTCGTCTTTTGCACTTTGGAAAAATTTTACTGTAACGAATGATGATTTAGATGTATTACTTCTCGCATGCCTTGGAATAATTGTCAAATGGTATTGGCATCACTGCACCTTATTTACATTGTGCATGATTGATTGGTAACTAGTTTATCTCACACTTCGGTTAATTTGTCTTGTGATTTCTCTAGGATTGTTTACTCTAGAGCACAACGATTAATTGGAATTTCATATATGTGATTGTTTTGTCAACGATGTCACTCTTAGGAGGTTTTATTTTCCTAGTGCAACCCCCCCCAAAAAAAAAATTGACCTGTTGTACGTCTCTTGTTTTCGTAATGACGAGGATGTTACATATGTTATCAGAGTGGGTTCAACCCTATGACTATGGATTTTCACGCCTTCCACTGTACTATACCATTGAATAATAAACTAGCGCTAATTAAAAACTAACCTATCCATGTGGTAATCACAGTTGGTGGTTCACAATGAGGTGCTAGGGGAGGAGGTGTGACACCTCCAGTAGCATCTGTGCCAGAGGGGTCTAACCCCCAAGGAGAAGATAAATTAATTGGACAAGAGAATATTATTGTGGGTGATGCGGTTCAGATGCTGAGGTCCTTTCAGAGGATGTCTGAGGCACTAATCAGTCATTTGGATAGAGATGAGGCCAGGGCACCCGAACCTCCTAGAGATCCACCGCGTGCTCTGGTTGATACTGGTAGCATTCACCACGAACTCGAGAAGATAAAATTTCCTGAGTTCTTTGGTTCCCTAGACGATGCAACCGTCGAGGCATGGTTGGAGAATATGGAGATGTGATTTTCACTTCGGGAATATACCACCAACATGAAGGTCTGCATGGTGGTATCTCAAATGAAGGGGAGTGCTCTTCTATGATGGAAGACACTCCTGCCACAATTGAACATGGCACTCGAATATGTGTCATGGGAACTATTCGAGGAATGATTCTGGGAGAGGTATATTTCTCATAAATTCACTGATCGTTAGCTCAACAATTTCAAATGCCTTACGACAGGGCATCCGTATGGTGCTCGAGTATGATGCCCATTTTATGGAGCTTCTTCATTATGCTCCTCACTTGAATATCGAGAAAATTAAGGTCAAGAGGTTTGTATTGGGCCTTAATGTCAACATTCGTGAAAAGGTTAGGATTATGATGCCTCAAACCTTGCATGATGTTGTCCAGAAGGTCCTCCTAGCAGAGGAGGAGATTATCAGTGGGGTTCAGAGAAGGACTCCAGTGAGACCAATGGGGTGGGTTTCATCTAGTGTGCAGTAGCATCAGACACAAGTTAGACATTCACCAGAATATAGTGGCTTCGAGAGAGGATCCACTTTCACTACACCTCGGTGAATAGTGCCTCAGCAGCAGACTCCTTACCAAGGACCATAGCACCAACACCAACATCAACCACAACAATGGTTTATGCCTGTTCAACAAAATCGACCAGGGTTCCAGAGTGGTGGGCCGTAAGCTTCTAGTTCGGTTACCAGGATTACTGGACCAAACAAAGGGTGTTGGACATTTGGGGATCCACATTACTAGTGTGACTGTCCAGTGGAGAGGACCAGAGCATATGGATCAGTCAAAACCACTACCATGGGAGATTTGGGAAAATCCCATAAGATTCATGTAGTGGTGAATAACTGCCAAGTAGAGCACCAGTCAACCATGCTAGAGATGTCAAGTACTGTCGCTGAATAGACCCTCAATATTTTGATAGATATAGGTGATACTGAGTGTTTCATTTCTGGTGCAACGCTAAAAAATAATTTTACGATAAAGGAAGTAAAAAAGGGACGAGTTTATCTTTGTAGAAATGGCTTCAGGAGCCAAACAAAAGGTTGGTGGGAAGGTTACAGGCTATATCCTTAACCTAGGAGAGTTTGCCACTAGGGTCAACCTGTACATCACAATCTTAGGGTCTTATGATGTCGTGATCGGTATGGACTATTTGGAATCACATGATGTGATACTCTACTTTAAGACAAAATGATTGCACTTGATCGATGATGAGAGACAGAGATCCGTGATTGTAAGTAGGAGCCGAGGAGTCTCCCTGAGGTTCATCTCTTCCTTGCATCTATAGAAGAGCATGCACAAGGGATGTAAGCTTTATGCAGTCCTTGCATTAAATGAGAAGGGAGTAGTGGAAGGTCTAGAATTCCTTCCAATGGTTAGAGAGTTTGCAGACATCTTCCTTGAGGAGTTACGTAGGATGTCTTCAAAGAGGGAGTTGTAATTTACCATCGACCTGAAATCGGGAAGTGGACCGATAGCAAGGACGCCTTATCGGATGTTGACCCTAGAGTTATAGGAGTTGAAAATGCAACTGAAGGAGTTACTGGACCTAGGACTTATACATCCAAGTGTGACACTGTGGGGTACGCCTGTTATCTTCATACAGAAGAAGGATGGGTCATGGATACTATGCATTGACTATCGTCAATTGAACCAGGCAACGATCAAGATCAATATCCATTGCCAAGGATTGATGATCTATTTGATCAGATGAAGGGTGTGACCATGTTTTCAAAGATCGAATTGAGATCAGGGTATCACCAGTTATGGATCAAGGAGGAAAACATCCCTAAGAATGCCTTTAAGACAAGGTTTGGACTTTACGAGTTTACTTTTTTACTATTTGGAATGAAGAACGCCCTAGGGTTATTTATGATTTTGATGAATGGGGTGTTTTGCGAATACTTGGATAGGTTCATCCAAGTATTCATTAACGATATTTTGATTTAATATCGAATGCTGGAGGAGCATGAAGAGCACTTGTGTTCGGTGCTATAGTGTCTACGAGAGAACAAATTGTTTGGGAAGCTATCGAAATGCTTGTTTTATCAATCGACGATTCACTAATTAGGGCATGTTATCTCCATCGAAGGTATCATTGTGGATCCAAAAAAGGACGAGGCTTTTATGGAATGGGATGTGCCAATGAATGTCCCTGAAGTGCGTAGCTTCATGGGTTTAGTGGGATACTATCAACGGTTCATCAAGGGCTTTTTGAAGATAGAAAATCCAATCACAGAATTGCAGAAGAAGAACGAGAAGTTTGTTTGGAATGAGAAATGTGTGGAGGAATTTCATAGGCTCAAGGATCTATTGATGATAGAACCAATACTGAAGGTCCCTGACATGGACGTAGAATTCTTGGTATGCACTAACGCATCCAAGGAAGGCTTAGGCGGAGTCTTGATGCAAGATGGTCAAGTGATCGCTTACATCTCGAGAAGGTTGAGAAGGCATGAGGAGAACTATGCAACACACGATTTGTAGTTGTTATCCATTGTTTATGCCTTGAGAGTTTTGTGACACTACCTTATCCGATGGAAATTAGAACTAAAAATGGACCACTGTGGTCTACAACACATCTTTACTCAAAGTTACTTGAATGCACGACAATGACGTTGGTAGGAATTCCTTAGCGAGTACAATTTCAATATTACTTACATAAAGGGAACAATGAACACAGTGGAGGATGTGTTGAGTCAGAGACCATGCATATTTTTCGGTGATGCCTCTTCAGACGAATCTATGTGAAAATATTCTCACTTTATAACACGATGATCACTGGTACAAATAGGTTAAGGATTTTATCAGACAAAACACAATGATGGTACCAAAAATTGAGGGATTTACTATGGACGACGATGGATTTTGAGATTTAAAATTAGAATTTACATACCTCCCAACGATGAGTTGAGGATTTGATCCTAAATGAACCTCATAGAGTGGTGTACTTGGCTCATCCCAAAGTCACGAAGATGAGGGAATACCTTAAACGCTTATTCTTCTGGAAAGGAATGAAGGCAAACATAGTCAGCTACATGGAAAGATGTCTATAATGTCAGCAGGTCAAGGCTAGACATAGACATCTGACAATATTACTACAACCACATGATTTTTCAAAATCTAAATGGGAGGTCATTTCAATGGATTTCATTGATTGGGTTTCCATTGACAGTAAAGAGACACAACTCGATTTTTGTGGTAGTTGACAGTCTGACAAAGAGTGTTCATTTTATCCCTGTGCGTAGGACGTATCAGACACCTGACATAGCTAGAGTTTTCATCAGTGAGATTGTGAGTCTACATGGCATGCCTAAGAGGATTATATCCAATAGAGGATCGATGTTTACATGACAATTTTGGACTAGTTTACAAGAGGCCTTGGGAACCCAACTTAACTTTAGTACCGCATATCACTCGAAGATAGACAGGCAGACCGAAAGAACAAACCAAATGTTGGAGGATATGTTGTGTATGTACATGATGGACCAACAAAAGTGTTGGTAAGAATTATTTCCACGGGTAGATTTGCATACAACAATAGTTATCAAATCACCATTAAGATGGAACATTTCGAGTTTCTTGACGGGTGACTATGTCGGACGCCTTTTACTTGGGATTGAATTGATGATACTATACTAGTGGGACCATAATCGATCCAAGAAATGGAAGATAAAATGCAAACAATAATACAAAGGATCAAGGAAGCAGAAGATCATTAGAAGAGTTATGCCGATGCACATCGTGTCGATCGTATTTATAAAATTGGTGATCGAGTCTTCATGTGGGTAAAACCACATAAGAATTCGATCAAGTTTGGAAAGGGTGCTAAAATCTCTCCTAGGTTCATGGGACCTTTCAAGATTGTGGAAAAGAATGGGCCTGTGGTGTTAGAATATAGAATATGGTGTGCTCATTTTACCATTGATGATACCCTCATCACCCAACCACAGGCCGAAGCCTCCCTCTGAGCACCTTAACTTTGACTGAGAATTCTTTCAGAAGCAAACCCTAGGCTAGATAGCCAAACAAAGAGCAACGCATCTCTTCCCAAGGTTAGCGCAACACAAAAGACTGATCAGATAGTCCCAAACCCTACCCAAGAGATATTCAAGCCAAAACTGAGAACTTGTTGCTACTGCAGCTGCACCAGCTCTTCCTCCAAACATGCGCACAAGACTGCAACTGTAGTGCGCACCAAACTGCAGAACTGCAATTCTGAGATGTGACAAATGAGAACTAGTGCCCTGTATTTATAGTAATCCTACAAGTTTGTTGGGGATGACTTCTCCTTCTGGGTATGTGTATGTTCAATATATTATTATTAATTCTGGCCGACTTCTTCTCTTGGAGTCTAATAGCCTAATATAAATTATCTTCTTGAGCCAACAAGGCTTCTAGGGTTATTAGCCAATTTATTAGGGTTTCTCTTGCTTCCCGAAGTCTTCTATTCTTGTCAAGTTCACACGTGGGGGTAAGTACCTCCCACAAATACCATAATATTAACACTCCCTCCTAGCTAGAGAGGTATTTACAGGTAATGGACTTGAGCACAAAATATACCATTTACCCAGTAGCATCAATATAGTCATCTAGACTATTTCATGACTAGATCATGAGCATCACCATCACCATCAGCTGCATCATCTCTCAAAACCATACTTCATATGAGTAGTTAGATATGATGCTGGATAATTCACTATCACCATAGAGTGATACAAGAGGAGTAAAATCTCTGAACTGTTTTTCGTCTGGAAAACCTATGTTCATCATTCATCTGAATGATCATTATCTCCAATAAATTGTTGATAGTCTTCAAGTCAATTAGAACACACCTGTGTCTATCCAATGTAGTACATAACTACAGTCTAGTGGTTTATTGCCACATCAAGTAACACATAAGTACTTGATCAACAACGTATGGTTGCAAATTGTGAAACATATTCACCACAGTAGTCCTCATCTACTATCATATAGTCTTCATAACAAACATCTGAGAGCCTCCTGCATAGAAACAATGTTATGATAAAAGTTGTATCATCTGGGCCAATATTTCACTCACATCTGTGAGATCTGAAAGAATGTCTGCCACCACAGTAGTCTTTATCTGCATAGAAACAATGTTATGATAAAAACTGAATCAACTGGGCCAATCTTTCACGCACGTCTGTGATATCTGAAAGAATGTTTTCCCTTAGTATAGAATATCAACAATAATCATCTGGGCCAATCTTTCACTCACTTCTGTGAGATCTGAAAGAATGTATGCCCTCAATATAGAATATCAACAATGGGCTATCTGCCCCATTCTTCTCAACCAAGGAAGAAGGATTATTTCTTATTTCTGAGCCTGGACCATTTCTCACCCTGGGCCATTCCTCCGACACTAAACAAAGTGTAACTTGAAGAGAATGAGTCTTCCATTGAGAAATGTTTGGACCATTCCTTACCCTGGGCCATTCCTCCGACAGTAAACAAAGTGTAACCTGGAGGGAAT
>SNQJ01S0001014.1:175322-195315 GCA_010110895.2 Picea sitchensis | reverse complement strand
GATTGATTGGTAACTAGTTTATCTCACACTTCGGTTAATTTGTCTTGTGATTTCTCTAGGATTGTTTACTCTAGAGCACAACGATTAATTGGAATTTCATATATGTGATTGTTTTGTCAACGATGTCACTCTTAGGAGGTTTTATTTTCCTAGTGCAACCCCAAAAAAAAAAAAAAAAAAAAAAAAAAAAAAATTCTCGACCCCGCTGTAACGGCCCCTTGCTCGTAATGACCCAGGATGCCGCTACATACACGAGGGTTCAACCCTACGACCAGCGGATTTTCAATGCCCACCGCATTCATACCATTGAATAATAAACTAGCGCTAATTAAAAACTAACCTATCCATGTGGTAATCACGCTGGTGGTTCACAATGAGGGTGTTAGGGAGTGAGGTGTGACACCTCCAAAGAAGCACTGCCGCAGGGCTCCAACCCCCAAGGAGAAGATAAATTCATTGGAAAAGAGCATATTGTGGGTATGTCTCAGACATCGCGGTCCTTTCAGAGGATGTCCGAGGCACTAATCAGCCATTTGGATAGAAATGAAGCCAGGGCACCGGCACCTGCTGATGTTCCGCCGCGCGCACCAGCCGTTGCTGGCATCTTTCACCGTGAACTTGATAAGGTGAAATTTCCCGAGTTTTTTTTTGGTGCCCCGGATGGCACCTTCGCCGAGGTATGGTTGGAGAATATGGAGATGCGATTTTCACTCGGGAATATACCACCAACATGAAGGTCCGCATTATGGTCTTTCAGCTGAAGGGGAGAAATATTCTATGATGGAAGACACTCCTACAATAATTGAACATTGCAGTCAAATATGTGTCATGGGAACTATTCGGGGAAATGATTCTGGGAGAGGTATATTTCTCATAAATTCACTGATCGTTAGCTCAACAATTTCAAATGCCTTAATGCATTGTGGCATCCGTATGGTGTCTCGGAAAGCATGATGCCCATTTTATGGAGCTTCTTCGCTATGCTCCCCACTTGAATATCTAGAAAATTAAGGTCAAAGAGGTTTGTAGGTCTTTAATGTCAATATTCGAAAAGGTAGGGATTATGATGCCTCAAACCTTGCATGATGTTGTTCAAAATACCCTCATAGTAGAGGAGGATATATCAGTGGGGGTCATAGTAGGACTCCAACGAGACCAATGGGACATGTGTCATTTGGTGCACAACAACATCAGAAAATAGCCATACGTGTGTTGGGATATCGTGGCTTCCAGTTGGGATCCACTTTCACTACACCTATGCGAATAAATGCCAGCTAATTCTTACCAAGGGACTATAGTAATTAACACCAACATCAACCACAATAATGGTTTATGCCTGCTCAACAAAATCTAATTGTGGTTCCGTGAGTGGTGGGTCAGAAGTTTTGAAGTTCTGCTACTGTGATTACTGGACTAAACAAAGGGTGTTGGACATTTGGGGATCCACATTACTAGTGTGGACTGTCCAGTTGAGAGAGACCTCAGAGTATATGGATCGGGCCAAACCACTACCATGGGAGATTTGGGAACGCATAAGATTCATGTAGTGGTGAATAACTGCCAAGTAGAGCACCAACCATGCTAGACGTCAGGTACTGTCGCTGAATAGACCCTCAATATTTTGATAGATATAGGTGATACAAAGAGGTTTATTTCTAGTGCAACACTAAAAAATACTCTTAATGCATAAAGGAAGTAAAAAAGGACGAAGCTTATCTTTTGTAGAAATGGCTTCGTGAGCCAAACAAAGGTTGGTGGAAAGGTTACGCTGTGCTATATCCTTAACTCCAGGAGAAAGCTCTGCCACTATCAACCCCACATCACAAATCTTAGGTCTTAAGGACAGTCGTGATTAGTATGGACTATTTGGAATCACATGATGTGATACTCTACTTTAAGACAAAATGATTGCACTTGATCGATGATTTATATATCGAGATCCTGATTGTGAAGTGGTGGTTTCCAGGGAGTGTCCTTAAGGTTCATTCTTCCTTGTAGTTGCAGAAGAGCATGCACAAGGGATGTAAGCTTTATGCACCTTGCATTAAATGAGAAGGGAGCAGGGTCCAGAATTCCCTTCCAATGGTTAGAGAGCCTGGCGCACATCTTCCCTGGAGGAGCCACGTAGGATGTCTCAAAGAGGAGCTTGCACTTCACCACTCCACTGGAACGGGAAGTGGATCCAAGCAAGGGACTTTATCGGATGTGCTGACCCTAGAGCTATAGGTGGAGCTGGGAAAATGCAACCCAAGGAGCATCGACCTAGACCTATACATCCGCGTGACACCGTAAGTACCTATCGCTATCTTCATACTTAAGAAGGATGGGTCATGATTATGTAATTGATTCATCACACCGAACCGTGCAATGATCAAGATCAATATCCATTGCCAAGGATTGATGACTTGATCGCATGCTGGTGTGACGATGTTTTCAAAGATCTAATTGAGATCGGGTTATCACCAGCCATGGATCAAGGAGGAAACATCCCTAAGAACGCTCCCAAGACGCTGGGCTCTGACCTACCAGCCTACTCTTCACCATTCCGGGAATGAACACTCTGTGGCATTTGATGATTTTGATGAATGGTGTTTTGCTAACACTTGGATAGGTTCATCCAAGTATTCATTAACGATATTTTGATTTAACATCTAATGCCGAGGAGCATGAAGAAACTTGTGTTCCAAGGCTATAGCGTCTACGGTAGAGAACAAATTGTTTGGGAAGCTATCGAAATGCTTGTTTTATCAATCCATCGATTCACTAATTAGGGCATGTTATTCCATCGAAGGTATCATTGTGGATCCAAAAAAGGACGAGGCTTTTATGGAATGGGATGTGCCAATGAATGTCCCCATGAGGCTTCATGGGTTTAGTGGGATACTATCAATCCGCTCATCAAGGGCTTTTGAAGATAGAAAATCCAATCAATGAATTGTAGAAGAAGAACGTAGAAGTTTGTTTGGAATGAGAAATGTGTGGAGGAATTTCATAGGCTCAAGGATTCATTGATGATAGAACTAATAATGAAGGTCCCTCGACATGGATCGAATTCTTGGTATGCACTGGCGTATCCAAGGAAGGTTTAGGCTGAGTCTTGATGCAAGATGGTCAAGGGATCGCTATATCTCCAGAAGGTTGAGAAGGCATGAGGAGAACTATGCAACACACATTTGTAGTTGTTATCCATTGCTTATGCCTTGAGAGTTTTAGACACTACCTTATCCGATGGAAATTAGAACTAAAAATAGACCACTGGTTTACAACACATCTTTACTCAAAGTTACTTGAATGCACGACAATGACGTTAGAATTGCTTAGCTAGTACAATTTCAATATTACTTACATAAAGGGGAACAATGAACACAAGTGGAGGATGTGTTGAGTCTAAGACCATGCATACGGTGATGCCTTCGCATCTAATCTATGTGAAAAATATTCTCAACTTTATAACACGATGATTCACTGTACAAATAGGTTAAGGATTTATCGACAAAACACAATGATGGTACCAAAATTGAGGGATATACTATTGTCACTTACTCTATGGATTTTGAGATTTAAAATTAGAATTTACATACCTCCCAACCATGAGTTGAGGATTTGATCCTAATGAAATCCCTCATAGAGTGGTGTACTTGGCTCATCCCAAAGCTTCATTCAAGATGAGGAATACCTAAACGCTTATTCTTCCTGAAAGGAATGAAGGCAAAACATAGTCACTTCATTGAAAGATGTCTATAATGTTCCACAGGCCGGCCAGACATAGACATCCCACAACATTACTGGCCAAACCAATACCTTTCAAAATCTAAATGGGGAGGTCATTTCAATGGGATTTATTGTTGGATTTCAACTGAAGGGAAGGAGACATGACTCGATTTCTATAGTAGTAGACACTCTGACAAAAAAGTGCTCACTTTATTCCTACGCATACGACATATCAAGCACCTAAAATATATAGAATTTTTTGTTAATGAAATTTTGATATTGCATGGTGTGCCTAAGAGGATTACATCCAATAGAGGATCGGTGTTTACAATACAATTTTGACCAGTTTACAAGAGGCCCAAACCCAACCAACCTAGCACCCACATTTATCACCCCAAGACGCATCGTTAACTGTTGGAACAAACCAAACGTTGGAGGACATGTCAGGTATGCAATATTTATGGACCAACAAAAGTGTTGGCAAGAATTATTTCCACCGCAGATTTGCATACAACAATAGTTATCAACCACCATTAAGATGGAACATTTCGAGTTTCTGATCTGGGGTGACTATGTCGGACGCCTTTTACTTGGGATTGAATTGATGATACTATACTAGTGGGACCATAATCGACCAAAGAAATGGAAGATAAAATGCAAAAACAATAATACAAAGGATCAAGGAAGCGTAAGATCATTAGAAGAGTTATGCCGGACACATCGCGGTCGATCGTGATTTATAAATTATGATCGAAGTCTCATGTGCGGGTAAACCACATGTAGAATTTAATCGTTTGGAAAGGGTGCTAAAATCTCTCCCAGGTTCATGGACCCTTCAAGATTTCAGGGAAAAAGGCCCGTGGTGTTAGAATATAGAATATGAGGTGCTCATTTTACCATTGATGATACCTCATCACCCAACCATGCGTCAGCCTCCTCTCGAAAGCACCTTTAACTTTGACTGAATCTTTCTGTGAAGTAAAACCCTAGGGCTAGATAGCCAAACAAGAGTAACGCATTCTTCCTGGTTAGCGAACACAAAAGACCGGACGTGTGATAGTCCCAACCCTACCTAAGATATTCAAGGAATTGAAAGGATGGAAAAGGATGGACGGAATGGAGGAGATGAGGATGGAAGGAGGATGGAAGGAATGGAGGAGGAGGAATGGAATGGAAGGATGAATGGACGGAATGGAAGGAAATGGAGCCCAGGAAGGACAGGACCGGACAGGACAGGATGGATGGAGGATGGATGGATGGAATGGAAGGAAAGGACGGACGGAGCCCGAGGAATGGGACCCCGGAGCCCGGACGGAGGAATGGAGGATGGAATGGATGGAGGATGGATGATGAACGGATGGAATGGAAATGGAAGGATGGAATGGAATGGATGGACGGACATGGATGGACGATGGAGGAAGGAGGAAGGAGGACGATGGATGGAATGGATGGATGGATGGATGGAGGAGGAATGATGGATGGAGGATGGACGGATGGAAGGAGTGGCATGGAAAGGAATGGATGGAATGGAAGGAAGGACGGATGGATGGAAAGGAATGGAGGAAATGGAAAAGGAATGGAGGAATGGAATGGATGGAGGAAGGATGGAGGGATGGACGGAAAGGAAGGAATAAAATGGGAATGGAATGGAGATGGATGGATGGCTGGACGAAATTTCTGCTCCTTCTCTTCTCCTTCTTTAAACTCTCGCTTCACGATATTTCCTTTCACACTATCAAACACTTTATTCTTAGTGAGATGAGGTCAATCCTTGTCTTCCATGCTCAAGAAGGCTCCATCTATCTTGTTCTCAAACTTCATAGAGTTCACTGACTTGCTTGACTTGGTCAAACCCTAGATTTGGACCAGAAATCCAAACTTCACGCCTTGGACTTTTGAGAGTACCAGGAGATGCTTGGGATAGGATGCACTGTGGGATTCATCATCCAGAGATTAGGTCAATATCATAACTTAAGTTTCCTCAACAAGAGGAAACTTAAGTGAATGGATTAACCTAAATTCCAGATAGATCAGTGCACCCCAGCCCAACGCATCTCCTGGTAACCCTAGCTACAGTTCCTCAACGAGCTCAATATCTAGTGCCATGTTTCCTTCTAGCATTTTAGACTAACTGAAGGGGTGTGGGCCCATAACCCTGCTAGAATATAGAATATGGTGTTCTCATTTTACTACGACATACTCCTCACACTCCAACCACAGTCAAGCTCTCCCAGAACCTTAACCTTGACTAAGAATTCTTCCCGTAAGCAAACCCTAGGCTAGATATCCAACAAAGAGTAGTGCATCTCTTCCCAAGGTTAGATCAACACAAAATACTGATCAGATAGTCCCAAACCATAGCCAAGAGAAATTCAAGCCAAAACTAAGAACTTGTTGTTGCAGCAGCTGCACCAGTTTTTCCTCCAAACCTCACAAGACAAGACCTAACTGCAGTGGTGCACCAAACTCCATAACTCACCTCGGAGATGTGACAAATGAAACTAGCTACTGTGATTTAGAGTAATCCCGCAGTTTGTTGGGGCTTCCACTTCTCCTTCCGGGTATGTGTTTGTTCAAGATATTATTATTAATTTCGGGCCGAATTTCTTCTTAGAGGCTAATAGCCTAATATAAATTATCTCTTGAGACGACAAGGATCTTGTGGTTATTAGCCAATTTATAAGGGTTTCTCTTGCTTCCTGAGTCTTCTATTCTCGTCAAGTTCACATGGGGTAAATACCTCCACCATAATAGTAACATGTGGCCTAATTCCATCAGCCTTCCCATTCTTTGAGGTGCATGCACCATGTTTTAACTTATCTATATCAGACATTATGCTAGTGATCCCACACATGTTATTGACATGATTACTCCTAAGGTGTATCCGACGAGGGTGCTCTCATGGCGGACCTAAGTAATATGTATCCCTGACCATCGTATTCGACAACTATGACATCGAACAATAGATCAAGTCATATCCAGTTGGGACAACTATAGTCCACACTGACAACCCTGGGAGGAAGCATATGATATACGTCATGTAATGTACCTCAAATTTGACATAAAATAAAAATTCTATGGCACATTAATATCCAATTTCATTTGATATGTTCATTGGTAAAAGGAGGTAATCTTCATTCCTGTTATAAATCTCTATGAGGTAACTTAAGTTCTTCCTTCCACATGATGCCATTCCGACACTAGTCTAACTTACTTTGGATAGAAAACTTATATGCATAATTCACCAAATATTCTAGCAATTCCCTTTCGTCTCAAACCTACTCACATACATACATACATACATACATATATATATATATATATAGTAGTTTAGACTTAGGACCTATAGTCCTAATCTCTCCTTAAACATGAGATTTCTATGTTTGTGCGCAAGACTATTTAATTTGTCTTTGAAATAAAAATTCACATACCATATATATAGTCACGGGGTCAAGACTATACCCCTCAGCTCAATATATCTGGCTTAGTAAAAGGTGCTTGACATCATTGTATAGTCCAGGTCATTAAATGGGTTCCTTTGTGAATTATTCATGGTTAATGATATTCCAGTCCATTTACCTAAAAGAGTTCAAGTAACGATATCTCATGCTAATCCTCAATCACTAAAGATATCCTAACAAAGTCTTTACATGAACAATATGTTAATCAAGTAGTGAACATTTGAAGTGAATCGTCTCATCTAGTCGCGGTCATGAAAGGGATAAATTAACAATGCATTTTTCTTGACAAGGGAAGAATGGCTTATTTGTGAGAAATGAGTTAAAGTTCTGCACTAGCCATTAATGGAGGTCCTATGTGTGTGTGAGTTTTACGGATTTCACTTCCTGACCCCTCCTCCAATCCAATCATGCCAAATCAACCCCATCACATGGCTAGACCAACCTTCGTACCCTCAACATTTAATCTGCATAGTAAGGGATCCTTTAGGGTTAAGTGAGTTTTCTTTTGTCATTGTGAATCTCTTCGAAATGGCTTTGTGTGTTATTTCCTTAGCATGGGAGACTGTCGACTTGGAGGTTGTTACTCGGTGGAACAAACAACGTGATTTGTCTTCCATGGTAATTTTTTAAGATGTTACTGTGGTTTAATAATAGAGTGGTTTTTCGGAAAATCATTACAGTGAAAAGCAATATCCATTATATGACTCTTTTTAGAATTTTAAGTTAAATATTCCCCTTATCATTATTCCTTGCAATATTTATGGGTTATCCCCACTCCTGGAGAATTTGTATCATTCGATCAGCCTAATCTTAATATCTCTAAAGGTCTCGACATTCAACCTCTTGATTTAGAGAAATTGCATTTGTATAGTTTTTTGTGTATACATTTCAATTCCTAGGGCTCGTTATTCCCTATTATCGTTTTTATTTACAGTCCTTTTGTTGATGTATGTTGAGGCCTGATGTTGAATTTTCATGAGGTTATGTCAGGTTTTTGGTCTGGAGTGGAATTATGTTACTGTGTATAGCATAATACATTGCATGTTCTATCTTTATCTTTGTGAAGGATGAATCCACCCTTCTGTAATGTTCATTAAACCCTTAGCTGGTATTCACGCATATAATTCCTCCTTAATGGTTATTTTATTCTTGTCTGGTACAGTTAAAGGAATGTTACTTCTGTGTTTCGAACATTTCACTAAAAAAAATACCCTACGACATACAAGGTTTGAGTCTGCAGAACTTCTTGGGTTAATTATATTTCTTATTGTCATTATCATGGTCTGCGTGTAATTTACTCCATTTGAAATTCAACAGAATATTAACTCTGTATTTATCATTGACTTATAAATACCCTCTGCAAAATAGATAGTCGGTTCAGGAAGGGTTTAATATCAATCTTTACGAATAATGTTTATTCTATGTGTAACGTTTACACTACGCCTTCAACCTACTTGCACAACATGTCTTATACAATTTTATATGTTGAAATGTTAGCACTGTTGATTATTTCATTTCATAAGAAATTGATTATATGATTTGGTACCCATCAGGAAGTCCTTGGACTACCCTTCCCTCAGTATGGGACGTCTATCAAACCTGAATGCGACGAGGAAAGGACATCGGGTCTCCATGTCATAAGCTGAGTGACACTCCGAATAAATTGGTTACATTGTTAGAACCCTATATAATAGGATCACCAATATTAGTTATTTCATTTTCGTATCGACGTATTTGCTCATGATGGGTTGGCACCAATGGAGGAAAAACGCGCTGACCAAGCACAAGATGAATGTTTTCTCCCGAACTTCAAAGCGATTTTTGGTGCAATTTTTAGAAAAAGTGTGAAGTGGTTTGAAATGGAAAATATTTAATTTGGGGTAAATGAAAATGGGGTTTATTAGTTATTTTGGTGAAAAGAACAATTTGGCCCCTCGTCCTTCCCTTCAGAGATTTATGAAAAATTGACTAATATTTTGCCAAAATATTATTGGCCTTAGGGGCCATCCTCCTGCTCAACACTATGGATATATGCTTATGTAACTAAGAGTGCATAAGCAATACTAACACAAAGACAAACACTAAACCCCAAAGCCAAAGCCTCGGGCTCATTTCATCGCTACAATGTGGGACTGTTGATTAATATAATTATTTAAAGCTCAGTCTATCGTGTGAAAGTGGGATTTTGCCCACAGGAAACCTAAATATAATAATAATGCTGTTTCAAAACCACTGTGTGTTGAAACAATGGCAGTGTCAACGTGAGGCACGCAGGCAGTAGAAGGTCATGAGGTGTCAGGATGCCATCTAGGCCATATCAGTTAAAGCTATGGACTCCATAATGTAGAAGGAGTATTTCCATGCCGAGATGAGTTGAAAACCCCACACATAGATAATTTCCAGCCACTGGTATTCCAAGGTCACGAAAGCTAGTTCTAATAATGAGTTGTCTAAGGTCCGTGGCTTATCTTCAAATTCTAGATCAAAAGAGAAGGGCAAGAAAAACAACTGAGGTCGATCATACATTTTGGTCCAGTTGTTATACCGTGACTACCGATGGAGGTTTCTAATCAAGTGGTGCTTCAAACTGAAAGATTCCATGCTGCACTTCAAAGCCGTGGAGGTCGGCTCACATGCATATACACCGCATATCTTCAAAGGGCTGGAAGGAAATCATTGATTAAACTGGGGATAGGTCTTTCCAGCCTTTCAAGGGGAAGTCAATGGCCATATTTTTTTGCTAAACCATCGATGAGAACAAGAGTCTCATTTGAAACAAAATTTTTCCTCTTGGGTGGACGTGCCATATACTTGGGCCCAGATGATATCCTGATGGGAAAACGAGAAGAGACTCATGATGTTGATCGTGTATTGTCAGGTTATAATGATCGCATTATGCTCTATGTTTTTTCTCGTAAGAATATCCTTGATTTAGCGAAGTATGGCAGCGTACCTATTATCAATGGCTTGTCTGACTATAACCATCCTTGTCAAATCATGGCCGAAGCCCTTACTATTATTGAACATCTTGGTGGACTGGAACGGGTTAAGGTTGTTTATGTTGGAGATGGAAATAACATTGTACACTCATGGCTTTTACTGGCTTCTGTGGTTCCATTTCACTTTGTTTGTACTTACCCCAAGGGATTTGAACCCCATCACAAGAACCGTGGAGAAGGTAAGGAACGCGTGGGATTAGCAAATTGAAATAATAAATGATCCCGCAGGTCGTATAGGCAAGTATTGTATATACGTGCATGTAGGGGCGAGTATGGGCTAGAAGGATCAAGCTTCTTATCGTTTTGAGCACTTTAAAGGTTTCCAGGTTGATGAATCTCTGACGGCATTGGAAAGCCCCAAAGCATTATTCATGCAATCGGCCTTCCCACTGAAGAGGGAATGAAGTCACCGATGTGTTATAGAGGTTCTAATTGCTTTTTTCCTCAGAAAAAAATCGCATGCATGCCCAAAATGCCATTGTGTTGCATGCTCTTGGACTTTGAGCATTGCTGTGTTATTGAAATTTACATTATTCGTAACTAAATTCTCAATAAAATTTCACTAGCATCATTTCACAAACATTGAATGTGCACAGCTTTGTAGCATTTTGAGTTGCATGAGTCAATGCTGTAAACTTTGGGTCCCCAAAAGACTCATGAATAGTTACAAATTGCAAGGAGATATTTCAAACTCAGGCTTGTAAAGTTTGCTATAAAGCTGCTATTTGGGGGGTTATCTGAAACATGGAAAAGTTTTTGTTTGTTTCAATTAAAGCATGTAGAGAAAGCATTAACCTTACTCGCCAGGAAATAAGTAGAGCTTTCAGCATAGGCACAGTGATCTATTAAAAATGAGTCCTCTACCATTTCTCGTTTGCATGTTTATTGTGGCAGATTCTCAGAAGATGGCCCCAGATCCTTGATTGAAGATATAGCACAAGCCTGCAGCATTCACAACAAAGGGATTGCAATTGCTTTTATAATTTTCAACAAGCCGAATAACGCTTTTCAAGACAAAAGGATTTACATTCAGGGGAGGCATTTGTGGGAATGACTAAAGGAGATGGATAAACAATTTTGAGTCCGAAGTTAACAAGGCAAATGCTGCATAGAGGAAATAAAAAGCCAAGAATTGATGACAGTTATGCCAAGCACGGGAGCCAGAATAGCTAATTTTGAACCTGGTCGCATTACTATAGGGCAACATTGCTCAAAGGGACAAGCATATAGAGCAATCAGTGGAAAAATTATTAGCAAGTCATATGAGGAAAAGAAGGCGCTTGAAAATGAGATCCAAATGAGTGCTAGTTTAATGATGTCGAAGGAGGTTGATTTAATGATAAGCAAATACAGGAAGGGATTATTTGGGACAGAATCGAACACTCTAAATTGGGAACCCCTGGCAGTTAGAGCATAGGTGGCAGAGCAGTGAAACAGGGCAGCAAAATATCCCTATCTTTGAGGAAATCGTTGAGAAAGATCAGGGAATACATGGCAGAGAGTAGATCACCCATCCTCCAACTGGCATACTTCTAACCAACTCAGTCATTCGACTGCTGTTTATGAGATGTTGTTAACCTCCATTCGCCAACAAATCATTAAACCTCCTCCATGTGCCAGATGTCAAAGCAAACAGTCACCAAAGTTAGTTTTCGTTCAGTTTACTGTTGGGTTTGTTGTAGACAGACTCTACAGATGTCATTATTTGGTTGTAACAGTTTTCTATTCTTAGAGTGCTGAGTCATGAGCCCGAATCTTTGAAGGCTGGGGGAATTCTTTGTTATATATAGTGATGTAAAAAACTTAATGGGGGTTCGACTAGGCTGATAGGAGAGGCTCGACCTGTGTGAGAGGTACAGAGCTGTAATTTTCATTTTCTTTGCTGGAGCATAGGCTGTGTTTCGCCAGAGAATTTCTTTGTAATCCTTTAATGATATTAGTGAATATTTCTCTGTAATTTTTATGACAGATCAACAATAGACATATTTCTTTGACAGGATTCTTGTGTAGTGATAGTGGTGGTGTTCTTCCTCTGTTTAATGTTTCTCCCTATGGTCATGATGCTCGTTTTATTTTTCTTATTATCAGAAAGAAAGTTATAGGGGTAGAATTTATCAGCGTATACTTTGCCTCTTGGATTTTGATGATCTTTATGTTTTCTGCAAAAGGCTAGCTTAGGGATTCTTAAGTGCTCCTTTGCCTGTCTTTTTCCTCACCTATTTTTCCTCAAATTAATGCCATCTAAACTCAATACGATCCATTATTGCTGCTACCTTTGCTTGTGAAAGAGCTCTGTCCATATCTGAGATTGAATCACCTAGTCTAAAACACAGACCCCATTTGCCCAATGGCCCTCCTTGCTGTCCCAAACTGACCATTTAAAAACCAAAATCAAAGCCCTGTACCTTATAGCTAGCCTAACATCCATTACAAACAAAGTTAAATTTGAAAGAGAGATCCCTCTCTGAGTCTTGGAGGGCTACATCCAAGACTCGAAGTGGTTCGAGGTTACCTCTGTGTTTGCCTCAACAACCTTAGGCAAATTACAGAGTGCTAACAGCTATCATTTATCATTCTGTTGAAAGTTTCATTCACTTTACTTTCGTATATTTTACTAATGTTTTAAAAGGGTAAATTTTTGCAGATATTTGGACCTCGCAAAAATTTTGGATGCTAGTTCCTATCCTTCACACAAAAGGTATTCAGGTTTCGTTCCCAATAAATCTCAGACTTAGCTTTCATGGTTCTAGGAATGGAGGCCATGGTTCCATTCCAGTTTTATCATTAATAAGTGAAGTTTTGTCCCGATTCCTGTATCAGTTGGTTGAAGAGTAATCCTATTTTTATGTCGACATATCCCTGTTGGAAGAGAACGCAGTAATTGCGTAAGGTTGGACATACTTGGATTTTTGGTCTATTTTGAATTGTATAACCACTTTAAGGTTTAATTCACAGGATTCTTTCTCTTGTATACTTATATTTGAAAATACTAGGGTTAGCGAATTTAAATCCAATCTTAATGGTATTATGGTTCTTTATATTTCCTATACTGTTTATAAAGAAGTCATATCAGCCTGTATACTTCTAGAAATATGTTTTCCCAAAATTTTGTTTTGTTACCTTTGTAATTATTGTATTCAGAAAACTTCATTGTAGTCAATAGAAACTATCATTTTCTTTATTTCAATATTATCTAAATGATTGATTACTCGTTAATACAGTTATCATATTTTAAACTTATCAAAGGGGGAATATTCATGAAAAAGGGTTTTGTATTTCTATTTACTGAGTTCATCAAGTGTTCGCCTTTCTCATATTTTGTTTCGAGAATCTTGTTTGTATTAAAAGGTTCGATTTGTTTTCTTGAGTTTTTGTTTATCTTTATAGAACCCCTATTACTAGTTTATACTTTCGTCTTCCATTATATTTTTCCACGCGTTAGTAATATAGCAATGTTATTACTCTATATAACTTAATACAGTACTATGCGAGTATAAAATTCTTTCGTTCTGGTATGTCCTTCATCATTTCCTAAGTAAAGGAAGTAGTAAAAGACTACTTTGAATTTATTTCTATACTTATGAAAATACATGATCTCTAAGATTTGAAAAGGGAATCGGTTTGAGTTTGTTTATACTAGATGTATGCTAGTGTATTCACAAAGTTTTGATTCTACTCGTAATTAATATATGTATATAAATATATACAGGGAGTCTTATTCAAGCATAAAATTAAAACTGGTAGGGGTTTATCCTATGCCTATTCCATCCATTCACATTTTAACTCATTAATATATGTATATAAATATATACAGGCAGTCTTATTCAAAGCATAGAATTAAAACTTGCAGGGGTTTATCCTATGCCTGTTCAATCCATTCATATTTTAACTCATAGAAATAATTTACACAACGTTATACTAGATATATTCTCTTTCAATCAATTTAAATAAAAAACGAATCTTGAATTAGAAAGGACTTTAGTAGAAAATAATTCACCCAACAATATATATGTATTCTAATAGCCATTAAAGAAAGAGATATATGTATAACCAGAAAAGAGTAGATGAACATATCTGAACTAGTTCACTGTAAAAAAAATGGAACAACCATGTTCCTCCCAAACTTAGAACGGAACAACCAATGTCACTTGCTCCATTCACCCCCTAGCTTGACCATGAATCCATGAGGGCAAACCCGAAACTCTACCTCAGCAATAGTACTTCCTCTTTAGCAACTTTTCCTTGCCTCACACTCTAAAAACCAATGTTCATAACAACAAGAGATAAATTTCTTCTTTCCTTAACATACTAGGCAGTGTCCTTCCTCCTCTCATATGCTATATATGCAAAATCATTTTTGCCTAGGTCTTTTTCCCCCTTGGGAATTTTCGCAGCTTTCCAAATCCCTGATTTTTAGGGGCTGCCAATGGCCAAATTATGGATTTTCTACTTGTAACAATCATCCCTGAGGTATTTCCAATACGTTCTCTGCTCATGGAGTCATGGTCAGCTGATTTTTAACATGGTTGTTCCATTTGTCCATCAACAATAATTATAAAATATTTTGTTTCATACAAGTGTCATAGTCAAATAGTTCATTGGTTAGAATAAGATCTCTACCCAACAGTCATAATCATTAACTACATTTAACTAAATTCAAAATTCAGAATTGCCATAAATGGCAAAAAAAATTCCAATTTCGAATTTACCAAAAATGAAATAATTTTGTTAAGAAATTTCAAATTCAAAATAATTTATTTTTTGGGATGTTACATCCTTTCCCCCTTCAATAAAACACTATCCTCAATGTTCGTTCCTTTCTTGGAACAGGATTGGATGAGATTTATGCAAATCTCCCTCCAACTCCCAAGTGGCCTCCTCAGGGCTAAAGTGCTTCCATTGCACTTTTACCTGGGCGATGACTCTGTTCCGAAGTGTTATTTGTCTCCTTTCTAGAATGCACAGAGGTTCTGAAACTCGCCTTCTGGTTCCACTTGCACCAAGTTCCAATCGATCATATGAGTAGGGTCATGAACATAATTCTTTAACAATGAAACATGAAATACATTATGAATTTTTAGATTGCCAGGAAGTGCAAGTTGGTATGCTATGGGTCCAATTCGAGCTAAGATATCGAAAGGCCCACAAAACCTGGGTGCCAACTTGGCATAGTTCCCTAGATTTAGTGAAATGTTCTGGGCCTTGACTTTTAAATAGACGTGGTATCCCACTTGAATTTCCAAGTGTCTCCTTTTCTAGTCCACGTAACATTTTTGTCTGTCCTATGCCTCTTTTAAGTTCTATTGTAATTTTCTTACCATGCTCTCCATTTCTTGGAGCATCTCTAGTCCAACCATGATTCTATCAACTGGTTTATCCCAACTAATTGGAGTCGTGCACTTTTTGTCATACAGTACCTTGAAAGGGCTCATTTTAGCCGAAGTTTGGTACCCATTGCTGTATGGAAATTCTAGCAAGTGTGGGAAGTCTTCCCACTTTCTTGGTTTTGTTCTTACATACATGCAGAGAATATCTTCTATGATTTCGTTTCTTCGTTCAGTCTGTCCATCCTTTTGTGGATGATAACTCGTGTTGAAATTCAAGTTAGTATTTAACCCTGCAAAATATTCTTTCCAAAAAGCAGATGTAAATTTTACGTCTCTATCTGAAATCACCATTTTAGAAATACCATGCAGGCAAAAAATTTATTTCATGAATATTTCAACGATGTTAATGGCTTTAAAAGTAGACTTTATAGGAATAAAGTGTGCAAAATTACTAAGTTTATTGATTACCACCATAATTGAATCATTATGTTTCTGATTTCTAGGAAAACCTGTAATAAAGTCCAATGATATAGTCTCCCATTTCGATTCCGAAACAGGTAAGGGAAGCAAGAGGACGGATGGATGTTGGTGTTTGGCTTTTACCTCCTAACAATATTGACACTTAACTAAGTATTATGTTATTTCGCCCTTCATATTGGGCCAATAAAATGACTTTCTTAGTGTTGTTGTCATTTTCTGGTATCCTGGATGACCAGAACATGGTTTCTTATGAACTTCATCCAAAATTGTTAACTTAAAATCTGTTGATTCTGGTATGTATAGTTTGTTTTTGAATCGTAGTAGACCATTTTTGTCCATACTAAGATCTGTTTTGTCTGAATTTCCTATAGTGTTCTTTAATTTTTCCACTGTTTTAGTGTAATTTTCACCGTTATTACCTGCAATCTTTATCCTCTGTTCAAGATCGCTTTCTTCCCTGCTAATGTTTATTTCAAACAACCCATGATCTCTTTTGCTTAAAAAATCAGCTACTTTATTTTCCTTACCCTTGATATGTTTACTTCAAAGTCAAATTCGCTCAAGAAGGATAGCCATCTTGCTTTCCTTGCATTAAGGTCCGACTAACTAAACAAAAATTTCACACCATTGTTGTCAGTCAATAACATAAATTTTCTTCCCATTATGTAGTGCCGCCACATCTTTAAGGTGTGTATTACAGCTGACAACTCTAATTCATGAGTGGCGTAGTTTCATTCATGGTCCTTTAGTTTTCAGGAATCATAAAAAATAGCATGCCCTTCTTGGGATAGGACACCACCTAGTCATTATTTACTCGCATCTACACAGACGGTGAAGTCTTTGTCTGGATCTGCTACCTATAAAATGGGTGCGGTTGTTAATAATTCCTTTAGCTTATTAAAACTATCTTGACATTTCTGTGACTAGTTGAACTTGGTTCCCTTCTTTTGTAATGATGTGATATGGTATGCAATTTTGGAAAATCCCTCTATAAATTTGTGGTAAAATCTGGTGATTCCCATGAACGACTGGATTTCCTCTACATCCTTAGGTATCAACCATTCCAAGATGGCTCTAATTTTCTCAGGATCGATTGCAATTCCTTCTATAGATATTACATGTCCTAGGTACTATATTTTCTTCTGATAAAAATCACATTTATCAAATTTAGCATATAGTTTGTGCTTCCTTAAAGTTTGCATAACTATCCCTAAGTGTTCTTTGTGTTCTTCTTCTATTTTAGAATATACTAGAATATCGTCAATAAATACCACCACAAAATTGTCCAAGTACTGGCTGAAAATACTATTCATTAAACACATAAATGTGGTTGGCGCGTTAGTAAGTCTGAAATGTACGACAACGAATTTGTAATGACCATATCTCGTTCGAAAATTTATTTTACTTATGTCCTCATCTTTTATCCTAACCTGGTGATAACCAGATCATAAATCCAATTTTGAGAAAATCTTTGCCCATCCTGCCTGATCGAACAGCTCATTTATCCTAGGTAAGGGGTATTTTTTCTTAATAGTCATTTTGTTTAATTTTCTATAATCGATGCATAGTATTAGAGTTCCATATTTCTTTTTCACAAAGAGGACTGGTTCTCCCCATCGGGAAACTCTCGGTCCGATATATTCTTTCTCCAATAATTCCTCTAGTTGAATTTTTAGTTATGTTAATTCTGGGAAACTCATTTGGTAAGGTGCTTTAGAGATAGGGGTTGAACCAGGTAATAGGTCGATAGAAAAGTCTATCTCCCTTCGTGGGGGTAATTCAGGTATATCATCAACAAAAACATCTCTAAAATTATGCAAAACGGAAAAATCCTCCAAGTTCGGTTTATTTTCTTTTTCTAACAGGTTTGTTACATGGATGGCATAAACTTGACAACCCTTTCTCATGCATTTCTTGAATTGCATTTTGAAATCTGTCTAACTGAGACTTGTTTTTGTATACCTTGAACTATCCTAACAGTGTCATTTTCATCTTTATACTTAAGTGATTTTTCACAACAATCTAGCACTGCTTTATTCTTTTTTAACCAATCCTTTCCAATAATAACATCATAAGATCCTAATGGTAGAATGTTTAAATTTTTCTTTATGTTTTGACTGCCTAAACTGAACTCATAATCAGAAATAAAGTCGAGAACTTTTCTTTTTCTTCTTATTTCTAGTTGTACTAGCCAAGATTTTGCATGTCTTTTTTTCTTAAGTTTATTTGACTCCACTGTATCGGGAGTGATATAACTTAGTGTAGCTCTAGGATCAATTAAAACATAAATTCGAGTGTTATTGATTTTACCTTCAATTTCCACCACAACAGAATGGTGGTCAGTTTGTCGGCCATCCATGACTGCATTGATCCGATGTAAGCTTCTGCCTACATTCCCTACTATATAGGCTTCCTGTAAATTGTGAACAATATTTCTGTTTGTTGAAATCAAACATGGGCAGTTCCTCCTTAGATGAGGGTCTCTGCATTCCCAGCATTTCAATGGTTCATGGGGGATGTCTCCAAACATCTTTGTTCCCAAATTTACTAGCTTACCACCTCCTTGCATGCTTGGATTGTTGGAGTGAAAATATTTCCTTGGAAAGATTTTTGCTTCGTTCCGATAAGGGGATGGTTGGTATCCCTTTTTCCGCTGGTTTACTCGGTCATATTTCTTGTCTTTCCAAGCCTTGGGAAATTTCGACCATTGTTTGTATTGATCATAACACATTCGGGCTTTCTTGAATACTTCACTCAACGAATTGGGATTATCAAATTCAATTTTGTCCTTGTAAGACTATAGTAAACAACTTAGGAACCATTGGATTTTCACTTTATCCTCCCGGATATAAGGTACAAACCTTAGTAATTCTAGGAATTTGTTTATGATATCTTCCATAACCATTTGACCAAGTCGTAGCTCATAAACTTCTTTGGTTTTTCTTTCATAGTAAATTTTAGATAGATACTTTTTCTTAAAGTCTGACCATTCCATATATTTCTCCTTTAGGCCCTTGGCCAACTTTAGGTCTTGCCACCAAATGTTGGCCTTTCCTTTCAGATTATAGATGGCCATTATGACCTTCATATTGTTGGGATAGTTGTATATCTGAAAATACATCTTGATGTCTAGTAACCATGCTTCAGTTTACTCCCCTTTTCTAGATTCCCCATCAAAGGTAGATGGTTTGATTTTATTAAACTCTCCCTCCAGGTGATCCACCTGTTTCCTTTTTCTGTCTGTTTTTTATTTATCTTCAGCTAGAGGTGTTCCTTCAGACTAGTTCTCCCCTTTCTCTACTTCAGGACTAGAATTCTTGGAGGCCCTTTTACTGACCTCCTCTTCTTGGTTATCGACCTTTGGGGTTTTCTTTGTCACTATACTTCGCAACAAGACTTCATTTATTTCCTGCTGTTCCTGTTGTGCCTTTTTGAGTTTCTCATTGTCTGATTTGAAAATTTGCAACTCAACAATGAGGTTTCTCATTGTTTCCAAAAATTTGGTAGGTAAACTCTCGTCACTGTTCTGCCTCTTATCTTTAGGAGGTATTTGTCCCGGGTTCCTCCTGAGTCTAATTTCTACCTCATCTTGGGCTACCATGATTAGACAGAATAAAGTGTTTTTTGTTTGTAATGGTAGTTGTTTTTGTTTTTTTTTTCATAATCATAAAAAAAATATGGTAAGTAAATATTTTTGGCCATGTTCAAGGTCCAAGTGTTGTAACCTTTTCTTTGATACCATATGTAATGTACCTCAAATTTTCCATAAAAAAAAAAATTCTATGGGACATTAATCTCCATTTTCATTTTATATGTCCATTGGTAAAAGGAGGTAATCTTCATTCCTGTTATAAATCTATGTGAGGTAACTTAAGTTTTGCCTGCCACATGATGCCATTCCCACACCAGTATAAGTTACTTTGGATAGAAAAATTATATGGATAATTCACCAAAGATTCTAGCAATTCTCGTTCATCTCAAACCTACTCACCTATGTATATACATATATATATAT
>SNQJ01S0001014.1:164586-175272 GCA_010110895.2 Picea sitchensis | reverse complement strand
GTTTGTGCGCAAGATTACTTAATTTGTCTTTGAAATAAAAATTCACATACCATATATATGTGGATTAGTAAAAGGCACTTGGAATCATTGTATGGTCCTGGTCATTAAATGGTTTCCTTTATGAATTATTCATGGTTAGTGATATTCTAGACCATTTACCTAAAAGAGTTCGGGTAACAAGATCTCATGTTAACTCTGACTTAACTAAAAGATGTCCCACCGAAGTCTTCACTTGAATGATATGTTAACTTCAAGGAACAGTTGAAGTGAATGTGTCCCCATCTAGTCGTGTCACAAAGGGGATAAATTAACTACGTGTTTTTCTGGAGAAGGGAAGAATGGCTTACTTGTCAAAAAGGAGATAAAGTTCTGCACTAGCCATGAATGGAAGTCCTATGTATGTGAGTTTCGATGGCTTTCACCTGACCCCTCCTCCAATCCAATCACACCAACTCGCCCCCCTTACATGGTGAGACCAACCTTTGTACCTTCATAATTAAATCGACATAATAAGATCTTCTCTTAGGTTTAAGTGAGTTTCTTTTTGTCATTGTGAATCCCTCTGAATGGCTCTGCGTATTAGTTTCGTCGGTAGAGGAGACTGTCGACTTGGAGGTTGTTACCCAGTGGAATGGACAACGTTATCCGTCTTTCCTCGTAACTTGTAAGATGCTATTATGGTTTAAATAATAGAGTGGATCTTAAGAAAATCGTTACAGTGAAAAGCAAGATTTGTTCTGTGACTCTTGTTAGAATTTTAAGTTAAATATTCTCCTTATCATTATTCCTTGAAATATTTCTAGGATATGCCCACTCCTGGAGAAGTTGTATCATTCGATCATTTCAATCTTAATATCTCTAAAGGTCTCGACATTCAACCTCTTGATTTAGAGAAATTGCATCTATATAGTTTTTCGTGTATATATTTCAATTTCTATGGTTTTGTTATTCCCTATTATCATTGTTCTTTATAGTCCCTCTATTGATGTATGTCGAGGCCTGATGTTGAATTTTCGTGAGACTATGTGGGGTTTTTGGTCTGGAGCAGAATGATCTTACTGTGTATAGCATAATACATTGCATGTTCTTTCTTTCTCTTTGTAAAGGATGAATCCACCCTTCTGTAATGTTCATTAAACCCTTAGTAGGTATTCACGCATATAGTGCCTCCTTAATGGTTATTTCATTCTTGTCTGATACGGTTAAAGGAATGTGACTTCTATGTTTCAAACATTTCACTAAACAAAATACCCTGTGGCATATAAGCTTTGACTCTGCGGAACTTCTTGGATTAATTATATTTCTTAGTGTCATTATCGTGATCTACTTGCATTTTACTCCATTTGAATTCAACAGAAGATTAACTTTGTATTTATCGTTGACTTATAAATACCCTCTGCAAAATAGATAGTTGGTTCAGGAAGGGTTTAATCTCATTATTTACGTATATCGTTTGTTCTATGTGTAACGTTTACACTACACCTTCGGCCTACTTGCACAATATGTTAAATGTTAGCATTGTTGATTATTTCATTTCATAAGCAATTGATTATATGATTTGGTACCAACACTAATGATGGGACCCTGTTGATGCGAGGGTACCCATCAAGAATTCCTTGGACCACCCTCCCCTCGATCTGGGATCTCTATCAAACCCGAATGTGACGAGGAAAGTACATCGGGTCTCCACGTCAGAAATTGAGTGCCACTCTAGAATAAACTATTTCTATCGTTTATCATTCTATTGAAAGTTTCATTCACTTTACTTTCGTATATTTTACTATTTTTTTAAAAGGGTAAATATCTGCAGAGATTTCGACCGCGCAAAAATTTCGGATGCCGGTTCTTATCCTTCATGCAAAAGGTGTTCGGGTTCCATGCCCAATAACTCTCAAAATTATCTTTCACAATTCTAGGAATGGAGGCCATGGTTCCATTCCAGTTTTATCATTAATAAGTGAAGTTTTGTCTCAATTCCTGTATCGGTTGGTTGAAGAGTAATCCTATTTTTACGTCGACATCTCCCTGTTGAAAGAGAACACAACAATTGCGTAAGGTTGGACATACTTGGATTTTTGGTCTGTTTGGAATTGTATAACCACTTTAAGGTTTAATTCACAAGATTCTTTCTCTTGTATACTTGTATTTGAAAATACCATGGTTAGCAAATTTAAATCCAATCTTAATGGTATTATGGTTCTTTATATTGCCTATAATGTTTATAAAGAAGGTATATGAGCCTGTATACTTCAAGAAATATGTTTTCCTAAAATTCTATTTTGTTACCTTTGTAATTATTGTATTCATAAAACTTCATTGTAGTCAATAGAAACTATCGTTTTTTTTTATTTCAATATTATCTAAATGATTGATTACTCGTTAAAACAATTATCATATTTCGAACTTATCAAACGATGAATATTCATGAAAAAGGGTTTTCGTATTTCTATTTACTGAGTTCAGCAGGCATTCACCTTTCTAATATTTTGTTTCCAGAATCTTGTTTGTACTAAAAGGTTCGATTTGTTTTCTTGAGTTTCTGTCTATATTTCCAAAACTCATATTACTAGTTTATATTGTCGTCTTCCATTATATTTTTCCACGCATCGGTAATATAGCAGTGTTATTACTCTGTATAACTTAATACAGTACTATGCGAGTATAAAATTCTTTCGTTCAGGTATGTCCTTCATCATTTCCTAAGTCAAGGTAGTAGTAAAAGACTCCTTCCAATTTATTTCTATACTTATGAAAATACAAGATCTCTAAGATTTGAAAAGGGAATCGGTCCGAGTTTGTTTATACTAGAAGTATGCTAGTGTATTCACAAAGTTCTGATTCTACTCGTAATTAATATATGTATATAAATATATACAGGCAATCTTATTCAAGCATAAGATTAAAATTGGTAAGGGTTTATCCTACGCTTGTTCCATCCATTCACATTTTAACTTGTTAGAATATGTATATAAATATATACAAGTAGTCTTATTCAAATCATACAATTAAAAATTGCAGGGGTTTATCCTACGCTTGTTCCATCCATTTGTATTTTAACTCATAGAAATAATTTACACAACGTTATACTACATATATTCTCTTTCAATCAATTTAAATAAAAAATGATTCTTGACTTAGAAAGGACTTCAGCAGAAAATAATTCACCCAGCAATATATATATATATATATTCTAATAACCATTAAAGAAAGAGATATATCTACAACTAGAAAAGAGTATATGAACATATCTGAACTAGCTCGTTGAAAAACAAATGGAACAACCACGTTCCTCCCAACATTAGAATGGAATAGCCAATCTCGTTTGCTCCATTCACCCCCTACCCAAACCATGAATACATGAGGGAAAAATCCAAACTCTACCTGAGCAATAGTCATTCCGCTTCAACAACTTCTTCTTGCCTCACACTCTGAAAACCATGGTTCATAACAACAAGAGATAAATTTCTTCTTTCCCCAACATACTAGGCAACGTTCTTCCTCCTCTCATATACTATATATGAAAATTCATTTTTCTTAGGTATTTTTCCCCCTTACGAATTTTCGCAATTGTAACAATCATCCCTGAGGTAGTTCCAACATGTTCCCCACTCATGGAGTCATGGTCAACTAATTTTTAACATGGTTGTTCCATTTTTCCATCAGCAATAATTATAAAATATTTTGTTTCATACAAGTGTCATAGTCAAATAGTTAGTTGGGTCAAATAAGATCTCTGCCCAACAGTCATAATCATTAACTACAATTAACTAAATTCAAAATTTGAAATTGCCATAAATGGCAAAAATTTTCCAATTTTGAATTTACCAAAAACGGAATAATTTTCCTAAGAAATTTCAAATTCAAAATAATTTATTTTTGGGGATGTTACACGTGAGAAATTTCCTTTTTGTTTGATAGCTAGACCTATGATATTTTGATACACTTTATTTTGGCACTTACATACTGTGAAACTTCAGGACAAAGTTTAAAATAAGAGGGGGTGTATGTAACATCCCACTCTTGCGTGCATTGAGAAAACTTATTCTTGGACGACACTTGCATGCAAGTGATCCGGGCTATTATACTATTGGTTGTTTTGATTGTGATTATGAGATGTTTTGGATTAGATGATATGTTGTTTTGTTGTATTTACATAGACATGTGTTATTGACTTGGTTCTCCTGAGTGTGTAGGAATCTAGACATTGAGGATGTCGAGGCATCGATAAAACACCTTGGACTCCAGATCAAGTCAGGGAGAGGACTGTTAGGGGTTAAATATTGTTGATGTGACATATGTACATATGGTTAGATGTTATGATGACTGATTATTATTTCTGACATGATTCGTTGATGGATAGAGGCTGATGATAGCTTGTCGACTAGACTTACATTTGGAGTAGAGGGGTCACGCATGACAACTAGATACATTGAGGGAGATGTGTGGAAACATCCCTGCCACGACCTACTAGCACTCTAGCCATGACACGAACTATAAGTGAATGATCACCTAGTTCGAGAAAACCCACGATGTCGTGACGGTAGACTATGACAGTCGCTCACGATGATTCCAAGGGGCATGAAATAAGGCAGAGGCCTTATTCCTTAGAGTCCCGTAGTCTCGTACAAGATCACTTGGCGGAGTATTGACTCCAGGGTTTTGATGTCTACCAAATTCAGTCAAGAGGTGAGTGGCACCCTTGGAGCACATAGTGCATCTTGTAGGGCACGTCGTGCAAATAAAACAAAAAGAGGGGAGTGGTACCCTTGAAGAACGTAGTGCATCTTGAAGGGCATGTCATGCAAAGAAGACAGAAAGAGGCAAGTGGCACCCTTGGAGCACGTAGTACATCCTGAAGGGCACGTCGCAATTTTGACTAGTAAATAAATAAACCTACTGCCTAGAAAACTATGCCTCCTTAGGAGATGGTTGGCCTTAAAATGAATGATCTAATAAGCAAAGTTTAATAACTATTTTTTCCCTTAAGAACTGTCCCCAAGCCTAGTGAATTGAAAACCTAGGTCTGAGTAGAACCCAAAACGGAAAAAAAAAAACGAATTAGACATATAACCAGATTAAAATGGAAATTTTAATTCACTAAGGTTGTTTTAGAAAATCTCAATTCACTCAGGTTCCTGTACAAAATTTCAATTCACTAAGGTCCTTTTTATAAAATTTCATTTCACTAAAGGTTATTTTTATAACTAATTAGAAAATTCAAGCATTAATAATTAAAGACGAAATTTTAATAAAGGTTTAATTAATAGAAGGGGTATTTGGTTGTCTTTGTCTAAACCTGCTAAGACTAAATTTAGTTATAAAAAGGAGAAAACTTTAAGAAAACGAGAAAATTAAAGAAAAAGGGGAAACCTAAGGAAAAGGGGGAAACTTAATGAAAAGGGGAAACTTAAAAGAAAAAGGGGAATGTCTAACTTAGTAAGGAATCTAGCCTTGGAACTTTCTATTTATGAACTCAACTAGGATTGAAGTAAGACATAAGTCATTTAAGAATTGTAAAGGGATATTGGTACACCGAGGATCATTTTTAGGAATGCTTTTAGGTGGGTGGGAGAAATAGAAAAATTTAATTAATTAATGAAATTGATTTTCTGATGCAACTAGGGGATCGGGCGACATTTGTACGAGGAGGTTTTTCTTAATTAATTAACTGAAAAATGAATCTAATGAGGGTTTGAGAAACTAATGACTAATAAAATCTATAAAAAATATGGTGGAGGAGGAGTCTGACACATTTAGCTTGCGCAACGTTATGTTGTCGAAATTTGTCTTGACTGAGTTTTTTTTTGTGGGAGTTGGGATATCCATCTCAGGTAACAAGTGGTAGCTCAACCTTGTGAGGCGAGTTGGGTGCTAGCATTCTCTGGTATCGTGTTCGTGGACCTTGTGCAACTCAGGGGGCTAAGGGGGAATAAGAGTACCCCTAGTGTTGGTTGAGAGGTACCAATGAGGTCTCATCGGTCGGCAAGTCGGAGTTGGATGGAGTGCGAGCGCGGGTCAGTCACTTTTGGTTCTTCGTATTTGGCTATGGTACACATTTGCATAATTTGTATTAAATAATAGTTCAATTTCTTGTTCATGCATTTCTTTATTGTCGAAAGCTCGCTTGCATAGATGTTTTAAAAAAAAAATACCCGTTTAGTTATGCATACGAATTTTTATCTCGACAATAGTGCATCATGTGAAATCGCAAAAGAGTCACTAAATTTTTATTTCTGAGCCTTGTTTTGTTTCTGCGTTTAATTGTGTATTCTGGTTCTGGGTGGGATTATTAGTGCGTTGTATTTTACCGAGGAAGACTGTGTTTTGGTTCTCGATCCATTAGTTTATTTTGCTCTGCGTTGTTATTGTTTTAAATACAAGGAAATTATGTTTTTATTTTATTTTCTTATCCTTTAAGTTATTAGTCCATTCCTCAGCAGTCGATCAGGAGCCAAATCGACTGTCTTTCACTCCGGTGTTAAAGATTTAGATTCAAATGCCCTACTTTCATGTGCATGGATAATAAGTGAAGGATAATTTCTCTGTCCAACCAATTCCTTATTGTGTACAAAAAATTTCCTCCTTATTACTCAGCCATATTTTAGTTCATTTCCTCAGAAAATTTGTGTTACCCACCCAACGGTGTATTGGGACGGTACTGTATTTTTACTTTCTGCGTGAATTATTTTTATCCTTACTATACATATATTCATTAATGTGCCTCTTTGTGATGATTGTGACAGTCAGGCATTTTGATTACTATACTTAATGTATCTATTTACTCCGATTTTATCATTACCACTGCGATTTGATTTGCATTTTATTACTACTGCTGCGATTGATTAGCGATTTATCAATAGATACAATGATATTCATTAATGGACAACGATATTGTTGTTAGACAACGTTTTATTAATGGTCAACAATAGTGTTGTTTGACATGGACCCAATTTTCGTTCGTGTATTCTTTATATATTATGTAAGGGGTCTGTATGACAATCGTTGATATTCTTTTATTTTCTGTATGTCAAAACGTTGGTATTCTTTACATACTCCGTGTTGTCAAATCGTTAATTATCTTCATATATTTCTTTTTCCCTTAAATTTCAATGCTCTGATATGTTTCAACTCTCGGCATCAATTTTTCCAGTTGCTTTAGTGACCAGTTAAAATATTGAATTATTAGACAAAACATCCGTAAGTAACTAGGTAGAAAGGAAAATTCTCCCTGGAGAAATTGGTGAATATCAACGTTATTGTAACTTGCCTCCACCGTCATCAAATTTCTTAGTGGAATAAGCAAGGTGGTCATGCCTTGCCATACGAACCGATAAAGAAGATTTAGTTTAATTCTAAACCTCAATTTTTATGAAGTCAATATTTAACTTGTTAACACTCCTTCATGAGTGAGAGTTTTAATTACCATAATTCCGGAAGATCCTTATTTTATATATATATATATATTCTACACAATATTCTAAATTAGTATATTACATAGCATTAAGATTGGTTATAGAGTTCAATTACTTTCGATTTTACCTGCACGTTGACATATATTCACATTGCATACAAGTTGATATAATTGTGTATATGTTCATAAATGAATACATCATGAACCTAAGACTTGAATGGAAGAGAAACAACATGATCAATACATTTTGGATTTTCTTATAAGGAAGGACTTGACGGAATGATCATTATATCTGATTAGATACTTTATATAAAAAAAAATATCATGATAATAATTGATTAAAGGAGGTGTGAGGTCGAGTGATATAATGATAAGTAAGGTTTTTTTCAAATTTCTTTTATTGAGTGTTTCCAATCTTATTATTTTTTAAATGATTGGGTTTATAGTTATAAGCGTTGAATTAATGGTGTAGGGATTTTAATGATACATCTCCTACAAGTGATAAACCTTCAGCAATGTGTTATCACAGAAAGGGTTTGAACGAGCCACTGGTACAAGGATCTTCCCCTTTTAAAGTTGTTCTGACGTGGCATACACCGTCTTATCTTTTAGAAGTTAGTATTTGATTTACCTTGTACACCTCATATTAATTTGGTAATTACCTTGCGCCTTGTTTAACTGTGACGTATGGATGATGGGGTGTTACGTTTACCTTGTGCCATAGAAAATCAATTGATTACGCTTTCGATTACTTGCCCGTAGTTTTAACCTTGTGTATACAGGATTTCCTTAGTGCTGAGATTAACTACGCTCATTGTAATGATAATGATTTATGCCCAATTCAGTACCTGGATCACACGTACATCTTGGATGTTAATGGCATTTTGCGATTGAATCTACTTAATTGACTACTTCGCACCTTGAACATAGTCGATGCTTTACTGGCACCTTGGATTATACTGTGATTAGTATTGGGATATTTGCGCGCAAATTGTTTGTGATGGTGCATGTTTTAATTTAGCAAATAAGATTAACGCTCGTCTGAATAATGTTTTGTAATGTTAGATCTAGCTCTTATTGTGCACTTTGGAAAACTTTTACAGTAGATATTGCTACTCATACTCCATCGTGGAGCCACATGGTGCCACTACCACCTATGACTGGAGTAGTGTATCAATCTGGTAGTGATCTAGTCGACGTGGAGATGTGTTAGGAACATGGTAGGTGAATTCGTACCCAAGCGTTAATGACCCATGTCATCAGACACTACGGATCACATGGATCGATTCTTATCCGAACATATAAACAATGGATATATATATCAAATTTTGGAAGTTAGCAGGGTCACAAGAATTTAATTGTTAGGAAGGGTATTATATGATAACAATTGTATTGTTTGTAGAGTTGGAAATATAATATCAAAAGAGTTATTTTAAGTCAAGTGCCCATATTGCAAATGATATTTACACTTCCATCTGGGGTAGGATTATATTTATATAATTACTCCATACATAAAAAAACATATGATTGACACCCTTCCAGTTGGGAAACATGAGAGAAATGAGACACACTAAATACACACAGAAAAAATAGATTATTATTGCACACATACATACGTACATATATAGTTGAACTCAGATTCAACTTACCCCAAACATAGCTATGGAGGTTGAGAGAATATCTCAACAACTCCTACAAATCTTCAACCAACCTCTAAATTAATCATTAATTCTAACACACTCCCTTAATGATTACATTACAAATAAATCACATATTACAATTCTCAAATCACAACATAGATCTCTGTCTGATCTGGTCTTCATCAGCTCCTACATCCACTCTGATGCCTCTGGACTGCGCGCTTTCTCTTCCTCTTCTTAGAGCTTACCATTCAACTCATTTAAAGCATAAATGCTTCATACCATCATTCATGAACTTGTACAATGGACAATTTGACAACTCGGCTCATCGGGGCTTCCGTGATAAAAGATGTCAATTATTGATGCATTCTATGAACATGTCTCTATCTGTCGGATTTTTTCTTTCGGCTATCCTTCAATGTCTAGAAGAACAGTTTGGATATAGAATTTCCTCAACATTCAATTATACAAGGTGACTTCCAATAAGAACAGTTGTTCTTGAAACCGGGGCTGCCAGCTTATATCAAAATACAAGAGTTCCTACTTTCTTTTACATAAACACGTAAACATATAAAAAACTTTAAGCACACCACACACAACTAAATATATATCTATGAGTATAAAAACATGCCATCTACGGCGACTTCCAAGTAATAATAATATTTTTATTTTTTTTCGTTCATCATGAGGTAAACCTTCAGCCACGCCTTGAATAGTCTCGGGCCTTTCTTTGCGCTAGATGATGGGAAACACTCAACTCCTCCTTCAACGCTTTTCAATAGCACAATTTTTTCTTAACAAAAAATAAATAAACATCAATCATTTTCACAAAATGAAAGCTATGAGCATTGCACAACATTAATTCACTGATCTGTACAAGAAGGCGCCTCTCTTGAGCCACACAAATGGCATCAATCTTCTACGTAGACAGTAGCACTCTGATTCTCAGATCATGACTTCATTTCCTCGGATTTGCTACAATCTCTCCTTTTTTCTTGTGCTCACGGTGGCTCTTACAACAACTATGGCTCCTCTTCCAATTCAAAATTTATATACCCTTTGATGAAACCAATCCTTCCGCATTTACAAAATCATTGATCGAGGTTCAACAACATCTATAGATCCATATCAAAGCAGCTCCAGCAGTGAACGTTTGAATCAGATGCAAACTTATGTTGGATACACCTGATGTGATGGATCTCTGTTCTCTCTAAAAACTGTGTTCTATTACGCCTGCTCCACGCAACAATCAATAACAATGACTTCTATCAGTCATGATTTCTGAAACTTATGTTGCAGCCTCTAATAAGCTATACGCTCCAACAATAACTCACTACACTCAGCAACACAGAGAAATTTAACACTCTCCTACACTAGATACACTACATATGTACAAATCTATGAGCTTGCAATCTATCTCATATTCCAGTCCCTCTCGTGAGAGAGTTAGGACTGTTCTAGCTCTGATACCAAGTTGGGAAACATGAGAGCAATGAGACACACGAAACACACACAGAAAAAATAGATTATTATTGCACACATACATACGTACATATATAGTTGAACTCAGATTCAACTTACCCCAAACATAGCTATGGAGGTTGAGAGAATATCTCAACAACTCCTACAAATCTT
>SNQJ01S0001014.1:80728-143459 GCA_010110895.2 Picea sitchensis | reverse complement strand
TGGCATACAAATTGGAGCTGCCTACATCTTCACGAGTACACCCAGTTTTCCATGTTTCATGCTTAAAGAAGGTTATAGGCGACAAGGTCCCAGTTCAAACTATATTGTCAGAACTTGATGAGGAAGGAAAAATCATATTGGAACCTGAAGCCATCACTGACACAAGAATTCGTCGACTGAGGAATAGATCCATTTCAAAGTATCTCATTAAATGGAGGAAACTACCGGCTGAAGATTCCTCTTGGGAAGATGAGTCTTTTATACAGAAACATCCAGAGTTACTCAAGCATTGCGGACAACACTTGTCAAAAGGGGAGGGGCATGTTAAGCCCTAATATTGGCTCATTAACCCTTAATTGGGGCATATTAGATTAGTAATGTTATTTTATTTATGTCGGCTTTAGGCCATTAGTTTTAATTATACCTCCTAGTCTCCTATATATACCAAGGAGACATTTTCATTTTGAATCATCTTGTACTTGAACATTTAAGTGGAGTAAAGGGAGGTTGCCCCCTCGAAGAGGATTATTATCTGAAATTATCTCTTTTTCAAGGCGTTGAGTACTTTTCCTGAGTTTTTTCTATGCTATATTGATGTTTGGTTCTTAACAGTATAGGATATTCTAACACTTTTCCTAACTAGATTTGATAGTTAAGTGCAAAAATGATATAGGATATAAAATCTCCCACTTCATTGGTATAAAATGGATGATTTTATTGAATTGGTTGGATAGATTGATTTTATTGATTTGATGGTTTTTTATTTAGTTCTAGTTGATTGGGTTTCCCTACACTATAATTAGGATTTAAATTGGGTTGGGAAGGAAACTCTAATGACCTTACTAGGTTTTTTACTAGGGCCTTGTAACGAGGATGGAAATATTTGTTGTAGTTGTTGTATATGATAGTTATGATATGGTCAAAATGTTTGTTATTGATTTGGTCATTGATTACATTGAATTACATATGGTTGTTGACCAAAATTCATTGTATAATAGAAATATGGATTCCATGGCTGATGGGTAGTTTGAAACTATGTAAAAGGTTTTTGATTGGTTTGAAACTACAAAAAAGATTGTTGATTGGTTTCAAACTACACAAATGTTTGTTGATTATTCTGGAATTGTTGAAAAATTGTTGATTATTTTGTGAAGGATATTGATTAGACCATGGAGGAATCAAGTATTGACCTTGAGTAACTCCTATAAACTATGGTATTGGATATAAAAACCATCATTTATTAAAAAAATATATTTTTTCATCATTCTATTCATTATTTTTATACATTTCTTTTAAACCAGACAACTATGGACAATTACTAGTATCATGGTTTTTAGAATAGACTTTGCCTATTTTTATTAAAGAAAATGGACATTCATTTTGAGGATGTTTATTAGTGCATCTAGGATAGAAAATTTCTAATTCTTTATCATTTTATTCTTGTTTCCTTTTTGAATGCAGAGCATCCAATTTCATAGATAACAAATTTAAAATGTTTGTTTTCGTATCCTCAATTAAATTTACAGTTTCAACTTTAGTGATTCCAGTTGTATTATTTGATGTTGAAAGAACTTTTTTTTTAACCCTCTACCTTTCTTCATAGTTTCTCTTGAGTAATTTTTAAAAATGTATTTTATTTTAGCATACGTGAACTTCTAAATATCCCCTACAACCATTAAATATAAGTATTCCATAAAGTATTCTCTTACTCACCTAAGAAACACTAGTTTGAGTGATTCATAATCAAATTTACAATTTGTATCATGTTTGTAACTAAATTGATATATTACAGAATAGTATTCCAAAGTTTCATCATCTGTTTGTGTTATACAAAAAATTCCATCTCTTGTTTCTCATGCTTTACAATAATCCTTATACTTGTATAAAAAAGTTTCTTTTATTTCTTCCAAAATAGCAATGCTTCCTCCTTGTAGTCCCATAAACCATCTTAAATTAGCATATTTCAAAGTTTAAGGAACCAATCTTAGCATCTAAGCATCATTTTTGTATTCATACGTACGACAAAAAAACTTCAAATTCAAGCAAGAAGATGTATGCTTCCTCGGTAGGTAGCCCATAGAATAGTTGAATAACTAAAGAATTTGTGTTTTTCACTTTAGCCTATTCATTATAATCCCTAATAGGAAATTTCTATTCCTCTTCTTCAATATTTAGTTCATTTCTTGGAATATTCCTTTGTTGATCACGTCTCTTGTCTCTATATCCCATATTGAACAAAGTCTCGAGTCCCCAATCAATAGATTCATATTTTACTCCGTTGGTTCTATGAAATCCCCACAAACCAATATATGGTATATCTAGTTCAATTTTAACCCATGTTAATCTTTTAAAGTATGATAAGTTGAAGCTTAATCATATTCCCCACTTTATTTATTCTTTAGAATTAGAAGTTGGTGGGGTATACGGAATTAAACAATCCAAACTTATCTTTCCTTTGCCTCATTTGTTTTTGTTAAGAGAAGTATACTCCAATTAATAAGTTCATAGAGCGAGATGAAAATGAAAGACTCCAAAAATATTAGTGCTTCCCAAAAAACAACACCAAAAATTAATGAGTTCAAACAATTCTTGCAATTAAGAAATGTCCAGGTTGATCGATTGGAGAAGGATAATGAGGTAATTTAATGGGAGGAAAAGAGGGTAATTACCACACTCATTACCATATATCCAAAATTCCTGGAAAGCCATGAAATATGTTAGTATTCAAGTCACAATAACCATGCAATCAATGTTCATTTGGACACATTATACCCATGATAAATTAAATTCCAAACTATATTTTATATTATGGTGTATTTTAGATTATGGTGTATGAAAAACAATGATTAGAAACGATTGAAAGTGATATGGGTGTATTCAAATTTGTGCACCAATAATGAGAATTTTAATCCCTTTGAATGGTTAAGTGTATGTCTTAATATGTGTGATAAAGATGTTTTATATTCCCATGTAACTCAACACCATAAGCCATCAAATGGAATCTGTTGAGAAATAATAAGTGTAACAATAGCCTTATAACAATGCAAAATAATAAACTAATATGAATCAGTTATCCTTAGAAACCAAATCATTCCATATTCAAATACATTGATTTCCTTAAGGTATACATGAAGACAAATTATATGCTCAATAGCCTTATAACAATGCAAAATAATAAACTAATATGAATCAGTTATCCTTAGAAACCAAATCATTCCACATTCAAATACATTGATTTCCTTAAGGTATACATGAAGACAAATTATATGCTCAAGTGTTTCTAGATATTGATGTACTAAGACAAAATTGTAACGATTTAAATCAAATGTAAACCTTTATCAAATGAGAGAGAGATGAAGTATCAAATCAATTTTTATTTATCATGCAATTGGATGATTGCGTTGAGTGTTATTATTCCACAAGTTTACTATATACATATTCCAAATTAACCATAGATTCAATTTTTGAAACCCTAAACCAAGACATCAAAATTTATGAGATGATATTAAATGTTGAATAAATTTATGCCATTTTCTTACTTAATAGGGAATTGCACCATTTATCGTATCACTTCACTCAAAATTATAGTAATAAGCAAGAAAATGACCAAATGTTACAACTTATACCATAAACATTTATTCAAAAATTTATTCAATGATAGTAATATTAGCCTTAAATAGTGTGTTCTCCAAGAATTCATAGGTAAATCTAAGAAAATACAGAATTTAATAAATTTAGAGTTATTTGTAAAAGAGGGTTAGATCCAAAAATATACTAAGCTAAATTCAAAGTCTAGAATCCAAATTTCAGCTAGGTGCATTAGCCTACTTGTGTAATCTAGAAAGATATATCATGAAATAAGGTATTAGCATGAGAGAAACCCAATCTTAGTGGTATATTATAATTGTAATAAAGTTTAGGTATAGTAATATAACTAAAAAATTAAACCCGTAAAACCCTATATTTCCCAAATAAACAAAAGAAAAAATCGAAAATATTGAAAGTTTTTTTAATTTTTATTTTTGGTTGAAGAGAACAATGAGAGTACCACCTAATAAGGGCTATAGGGTCCCTAGATTTACCCTAGGTGAAGTTCTTATAAATATAATTTAATTTTTAGGGAACCAAGAAGGATTTCCTCTTGCTTTAACTAGGATAGGTAGGGTTTCTTCAAGCATGGATGATGGGGTTGGTATTCTATGAATTCTCTCCCAAGTACTATCAAGGTGAGATTAAGGTTTGGCCAAGGAAAGAGGGAAGAGACTTAGGATTTCCTACCTCAATGAAAAGGAAACAAATGGTAATGACCATATTGAAAAAGGAAATAAATGTATACCTTGGTTACCCTCTCAAGTGGAACAAGGTTCCCTTTTTTGACCTTATAGTAGCTATGATGCAGGAGCATCGCTCATTCATCAAGCAGGCCAGCGCATGGAGCAGGTAAAAGACAGCTCGACAAGCCAACAAATCTCTTTTTGAATTTCACCTTGATGTGGTTGCGCCAAGCATTAAAGAGTTAATATAATGAAGCGCACTTGTATTGTATTGTAGATAGGAAGACATTTATTAGTTTTAATGTTGTTAGATAGGAATTTATTGTAGATTTGATAGTTCCAGATTTTGAGAGGGAAAACGGAATATAGGCACCCTCCTTTGTATTATTGTAAAACTCTCTCGCATCCAGAAAAGAAGAGCAAAGCAGAGAACCTGTGAAGAACATCCATGTACAGATTGAATTAATAGAAGGAGGTCTTTTGATTCACTTTCATGGTTTGTGTTGTGTCTCTGTGTTGATATTATGCTCATGGATGTTTATTTTCCTTGTATGCATTTTCTTTAATATACTGTGTATGTGGTTTCATAGTTGAATTGAAATCTGAGGGAAAGAGGAAAATGAGTTTCAATTGTTTCTCTGTCTGAGCCAGGAGATTCCTGCATAGAGTGCAGTCAAATTCATCCACATAGAGTTCGTTGATGAGGCTCAACAGTTAAACTCTCATTCTCATCTACCCAAAAGTTGAATTGGGTTACTCGTGTCATGCAAGAGAAGTGCAGACCGAGATTGAATCTCAGTACTTAGTCTGAGGAAAGGAAGGCAGGGATTACGGTTGCAGGGAGTGTACATAATCTAGAAGATCCAACACTTAGAGAGTGATTGGACGCCGAGCGCAAGGAGTGCGCCAACCTTCAGTTGAAGCAGTGAGAGAAGTTAAGCTCAGGAGAAATAGACCCTTCGAAGTTCCTGGAAGTAAGACCCAAGTGGGGTTCGAACCGGGAGAAGCTTTTTTTAAGCAGAAGAAATCTCCAAGGAGGAAAATAGACGGACAGGATTCGTAGAGAAGAAATCGCGAGATCCCGCCGATCGTCGGATTAAGGAGGAGCTGCAAGGGAGTTAAATCCATGGACACAGGAAGGATCAAATCCCATCGGGGTTCGGGCTTCAGCATTTGTATTGGCGAAAGGTTCATACCTTTTGAAATCACGAATAGCGATTTCCCGAATCAACGGGAGTCGCCGATCAGAGCAGAGACAGGTGTCGCGAGATATCGGGAGGTCAGGATTCGGCATTCGGCAATTCTCAATGCAAAGGAATTGGGAACGGAGAAATCACGATTCCGTGATCCCCGATCGCACGAGAGGAGGAATGACGTGGCTGAGTGGGACCATGAGGTTTTAGTGGAGAATAGGTGTCATCGGAGTTCGGGGTTCGGAGTTTGTGGCGCAAGTGAAACATAGCATTGCAAGTGCCAATTTCCCGATAGGGAAATCCCTGATATATGGAGGCGCTGACCCTTTGACCATTGGGGTTTGGGGTTTTGAGGTGCATGTGAACTGTACTCACGATTTTCGCGATACCGCGAAACCCGATTTCCCAAAAAGTGAAGGGGAGATCACCGAAGAGAGAACTGTGGGTAGAGGACTCCCGAGAGGAGTTGGAAGAGTTCTTTAACTCTTCGGGCCTGTGTAAAAGAAGGTCCTGGTGGAAGCAGCCGCTGCCGAGAGTGGCGGACGTCAAGAGTAGTATCATAGCTGGAGAAGAGTTCTCTTTGTTCCAGTAGCAGAGAGACACCATGCCACCCAGAAGAGAGAGGCAGTCACCTGAGGGGTATGCCAGCAGGAAACCCAGAGATGGAACGATAGATACGAGATCTCAGGGAGAGACTTGAAGAGATGGAGACCACCCATAGACGTGGAGCTGGTGCAGTGGAGTTCAGTGATTCCGAGGTTGAAGAGGAAGTTGGACATGCAGAAGAGGTCTCAGAAGAGGATGCCTTGACAGAGAGGTTGATTAGAGCCATCGCCAGGATGAGCTCAAAGACAAAGATGGACATTCCCGTTTATGAGGGGAGTCTAAACGCAAAAGAGTTGTTGGATTGGATCCGAGCACTCGACACCTACTTCGACTACGAGGATATCGAAGAGGATAAGAAAGTAAGGCATGCAGTTACAAAGTTGAAAGGACATGTAGCCTTATGGTGGGACGAGCTTCAAGCAGACAGATGTTCCAAGGGAAAACAAAAAATCAAGAGCTGGGACATGATGATCGCGAAGATGAAAGAAAAGTTCATCCCGAGAGATTACCAGATTACTCTGTTCAGGCGAATGGAGAACCTGAGACAGAAACTAATGACGGTGAAGGAGTACACCAAGCAGTTCTACAGACTCAACATTCGAGCAGGTCATCGGGAGAGAGATGATGAAAAGGTGGCAAGATACCTGAATGGGCTGAGGTATGAAATTCAGGATGAGTTAAGCATGGTTACCATCCAAACAGTTGAGGATGCGTACCAGATGGATCTGAAAGCTGAGGAGAAGCTGAGCCGCAAGCAGGGACAGCGAGGGTGAGGCAGGAGTCAGCCCAGAGGCAAGGCAGTTGCCCAAGAAAAATTTCAGAAGCCCAAGGAGGAGTGGAAGAGACCTCAGGGTAAGGTTGAAAGAGGTGGAACCTCACAACAAAGGCAGCAATATGCTAAGCCGAGGAGGCAGCATATAGAGCAGGGTGAAGGATATGCTAACGTGAACGTGTTTCCTCGTACCAGAGGTAGAGGAAGAGGGCGTGGAGGAATCATCACATGTTTTACATGTGGAAAAGACGGACATAAAGCCGTGGATTTTCCAGACAAGAAAATGGACAGAGGAGAAGCTCACATCATTGAAGCACAGAGGCGTGATGCTGAGAACGAATATGCAGACAGCGAAAGGTCACTTGGGATGCATAAGATTCTTTTGACACCTGAGAAAGAGGTGGAAAGCTCAGTGCAGAGGAGAAGACTGTTCAGGATGGCTTGCACAACCAAGGACAGGAAATGCAAGGTCATAGTTGACAGTGGGAGCATCGATAATCTTGTTTCAACCGAGATGGTGGAAAAGATGGAGCTGGAAACGACTAAGCACCTGAGTCCATATAAAGTCTCGTGGTTACAGAAAGGACACCGAGTAAGTGTCACTAAACAGTGCTTGGTTCAATTTAAAATTGGGAATTATCATGATGAGATTTTCTGTGACGTCATTCCCATGGATGTATGTCATATACTGTTGGGTAGATCCTGGCAGTATGATAGAAATGTTGTTCATGACGGGAGGATGAACACATACACTCTGGAGAAGGATGGGAGAACCCATAGATTTCTTCCGATAAAAGATAAAGGAGTGAAACCGGAAGTAACCATCACCATACTTCTCATGAGTGGGAAGGAGCTTCTCACAGAGATGGAGAAAAATGAAGATCCACAATTCTTTGTTGTCAGGAAGCCAAGAATTGTCCTGACAAACACAAGAGTGGATGACTTGCTAGACGAGATTCAGGAACTGTTGGGAGAGTTCGTTGATATAATCGTGGACGAACTACCTCGTTCATTGCCACCGATGAGGAGTGTGAGTCACCATATCAATCTCATACCTGGAGCAAGATTACCGAATAAGGCCGCATACAGGTTGACACCTCAGGAGAACGAGGAGTTCAAGAAGCAGGTACAAGATCTGTTGGACAAAAGACTGGTCATGGAGAGTCTCAGTCTGTGTGTTGTTCCGACGGTACTAAGTCCGAAGAAAGATGGAGGCTGGAGAATGTGTACAGACTCCAGGGCGATAAACAAAATCACCATCAGATACATATTTCCACTACCGAGAATGGATGATCTGATGGATTGCCTGAGTGGGGCAAATTAATTTTCGAAGATTGATCTCAAGAGCGGATATCATCAGATCCGGATGAGAGAGGGAGATGAATGGAAGACAACATTCAAGACAAATGAGGGTTTGTACGAATGGATGGTCATGCCATTTGGCTTGACAAATGCGTCGAGCACTTTTATGAGGCTAATGAATGAAGTCCTACGGGAATTCATTGGAAAATTTGTGGTCATATATCTGGACGATATACTAATTTTCAGCAAGACCAGGGATGAACATTTAAAACATTTGGCCATTGTAATGAGAAGGCTACAGCAAGAGAAGCTGCTGATCAATTTGAAGAAATGTTCGTTCATGCAGACAGAGCTCATCTATCTAGGCTTTGTTATCTCTGCAAATGAGTTGAAGATGGATCCTGAGAAGGTGGAGGTGATAAGGAATTGGCCATCACCCATAAATGTTTTTGAGGTGAGGAGTTTCCATGGACTGGCTAGTTTCTACAGGAAATTCATTCGGAATTTTAGTGGGATTAGCGCAGCAATGATGGACACCGTGAAGAAGCGACATACAGTTTTTCATTGGACAACAGAGGCTGAGAGAAGATTCAATCTGTTGAAGTGAAAGATCACAGAGCAACCAATTTTGGTGTTGCCTGACTTTCAGAAGACATTTCAGGTGAAATGTGATGCGAGTGGGTATGTTGTTGGACGGGTCCTGAGTCAGGATGACCGACCTGTGGAATATTTCAGCGAGAAGATGGATGAGGCGAAGTTGAAGTACTCCACCTATGATAAAGAGTTTTATGCCATCATACAGGCATTAAAGAAGTGGAGGCATTACTTGATACCCAAAGAGTTTGTGTTGTACAGTGACAATCATGCATTGCAGTTTATAAGTCAACAGGAGAAGTTGAACCAGAAGCATGCAAAATGGGTAGAGTACATGCAAAATTTTACGTTCGTAATTAAACACATTTCAGGAACTGCTAACAAGGTGGCTAACGCTTTGAGCAGGAAATGTTTGTTGTTGCAGGAATTCAGAGTCAGAACGTTGGGTTTTGAAAATCTGAAGGATATGTATGCAGGTGATGCAGATTTTGCAGAAGCATACGAGGCAGCTGAGAATACAGTTCTCAGGGATCGGAGCCCGTGGCTTGAATATATGATCCAGGAAGGGTTGTTGTTCATAGGAAATCAATTATGCATTCTCGTTTTCTCCATGAGGGAGAATTTGGTGAAGGAAAAAAACAGCGGAGGCTTAGCAGGTCATTTTGGACACGATAAGACATTCGTGAAGTTGAGCAAATCATATTATTGGCTAGGGATGCGCACCAATGTCAAACGATTTGTTGAAAGATGTAGGATATGTCAACATCCGAAGGGCCGAAAGAAGAATGTTGGGTTATATCATCCATTACCCATACCTGAGAGGCCATGGGAGGCAATCAGTATGGATTTTGTTCTGGGATTGCCGAGAACACAGCGAGGCGTTGATTCCATCTTTGTGGTGGTGGACAGGTTTTCAAAGATGGCACATTTTATACCGTGTCAGAATACCAGCGATGCAACCCACATCGCAAACTTGTTTTTCAAAGAGGTTGTTAGATTGCATGGATTGCCGAGAAGCATAGTCTCGGACCGAGATACTAAATTCATAGGTCATTTTTGGAGGACGCTATGGAAGAAGCTCGGAACTAATTTGGATTTTAGTTCAGCTTATCATCCGCAAACAGATGGACAAACCGAGGTGGTCAATAGAAGTCTGGGGGATTTATTGAGAAGCTTGGTGACAGAACACCACAGCAATTGGGACCAGATCTTACCACAAGCAGAATTTGCGTACAACGATTCGGTGAATCGGAGTACAGGAAAGAGCCCATTCCAAATTTTGTATGGAACATAGCCGAGGGGAGTTTCTGAACTCAAGGAGTCAGGACAAGATGAAACTAGCAGCGCTTGTGCTGAAGAATTCACTGAAGAAATGGAGGAACTTCACACGAAGGTGAAGCAGCGACTGATGAAATCAAATAAAGAGTATAAGCGCAGAGACAATCAACGAAAGAGACAACTTCAGTTTGAAGTTGGGGACATGGTTCTGGCACACTTAAGGAAGGAAAGGTTCCCAAGGGGAACATACAACAAGCTCAAGATGAAGAAAATCAGACCATGCAGAGTCCTAACGAAATTTGGCGAAAACGCATATGAGCTTGAATTACCAGAGGGCATCGGGATATCTCCGATATTCAATGTTTTAGATTTATACCCATACAGAGACAGAGAAGCAGAGGATGGAACTGAAGAACCAGAAGTCCAGTGGCAGAAACAGTTACCAGTTGCACAAAAGCCGCAGATGGAGTGCGTACTGGACAAGCGACTAGGCAAGAACACCAGGCGGAAGCAGTATTTTGAGTACCTGGTGAAGTGGAAGAATCACCCAGTGGAAGATGCCAGCTGGGAGACAGAGGCAATTATACATAAGCATGGGCAGATTGTGCAAGAGCTCATGGACAAGATCCCATGAAATCTTTCGAGCCGAGGAGTTATGATGCAGGAGCATCGCTCATTCAACAAGTGGGCCAGCGTGTGGAGCAGGGAAAAGACAGCTGGACAAGCCAGCAAATCTCTTTTTGAATTTCACCTTGATGTGGTTGCACCAAGCATTAAAGAGTTAATATAATGAAGCACACTTGTATTGTATTGTAGATAGGAAGGCATTTATTAGTTTTAATGTTGTTAGATAGGAATTTATTGTAGATTTGATAGTTCCAGATTTCGAGAGGGAAAACGGAATATAGGCACCCTGCTTTGTATTATTGTAACACTCTCTCGCATCCAGAAAAGAAGAGAAGAGTAGAGAACCTGTGAAGAACATCCATGTACAGATTGAATTAATAGAAGGAGGTCTTTTGATTCACTTTGATGGTTTGTGTTGTGTCTCTGTGTTGATATTATGCTCATGGATGTTTATTTTCCTTGTATGCATTTGATTTAATATACTGTGTATGTGGTTTCATAGTTGAATTGAAATCTGTGAGAAAGAGGAAAATGAGTTTCAATTGTTTCTCTGTCTGAGCCAGGATATTCCTGCATAGAGTGCAGTCGAATTCATCTGCATAGAGTGCGTTGATGAGGCTCAACAGTTAAACTCTCATTCTCATCTGCCCAGAAATCGAATTGGCTTACTCGTGTCGTGCAGGAGAAGTGTAGACCGAGATTGAATCTCAGTAGTTAGTCTGAGGAAAGGAAGGCAGGGATTACGGTTGCAGGGAGTGTACAAAATCCAGAAGATCCAACACTTAGAGAGTGATTGGACGCCGAGTGCAAGGAGTGCGCCAACCTTTAGTTGAAGGAGTGAGAGAAGTTAAGCTCAGGAGAAATAGACCTTTCGAAGTTCCTGGAAGCAAGACCTAGGTGGAGTTCGAACCGGGAGAAGCTTTTTTTACGTAGAAGAAATCTCCAAGGAGGAAAATAGACGGACAGGATTCGTAGAGAAGAAATCGCGAGATCCCGTCGGTCGTCGGATTGAGGAGGAGCTACGCGGGAGTTAAACTCGTGGACTTAGGAAGGATCAAAGCCCATCGGGGTTCAAGCTTCGGCGTTTGCATAGGCGAAAGGTTCATACCTTTTGAAATCGCGAATAGCGATTTCCCAAATCAATGGGAGCCGTCGATCAGAGCAGGGACAGGTGTCGCGAGATCCCGGGAGGTCAGGATTCAACATTTGGCAATTCTCGTTGCAAAGGAATTGGGAACGGAGAAATCATGATTCCGTGATCCCCGATCGCACGAGAGGAGGAATGACGTGGCTGAGTGAGACCACGAGGTTTTAGTGGAGAACAGGTGTCATCGGAGTTCGGGGTTTGGAGTTTGTGGCGCAAGTGAAACATAGCATCGCAAGTGCCGATTTCCCGATAGGGAAATCTCCGATATACGGAAGCGATGACCCTTTGACCATCAGGGTTCGGGGTTTTGAGGTTCATGTGAACTGTACTCATGAGTTTCGCGATACCGCGAAACCCGATTTCCCGAAAAGCTAAGGGGAGATCGCCGAAGAGAGAACTGTGGGTAGAGGATTCCCGAGAGGAGTTGGAAGAGTTCTTTAACTCTTCGGGCCTGTGTGAAAGAAGGTCCTGGTGGAAGCAGCCGCTGCCGAGAGCGGCGGACGTCAAGCTACTTCCTCTCTGGAGAAATATACCAACAAACCTTGCAATATGATAGAACAACACTTAGAAAAAATAATAGAAAAAAATATGACTTAGTAGGAAAATATCTTAATATTATCCAACAAATGAAAATTAGGAGGCTTCTCCTTATATAGATAAATATCCTTTTCAATAAAATGGATCAATAAAATGTGATAGCTCAAACCATCAACTTACGTCAAATCCATGAAAAAATACAATCTGTGGGAATAAAACCACCCTCAAATTCCTCAAATAGAATAGCACCCTCCTCAAAAGTGGTCAAGAGTGTAACCATAAATCACATATGTGGTCCAAAGGGGATAAGGAAAAGTGTGACAGTCTCAAAAGTGCCATCATCCCCTCAAATGAGTGATGAATAGTCAACAATTTTCCCAAGAAGCAAGGGTTCCCCTCAAAATAATTCCTTGAAGTGAGTTCCAAGTGAAAAAACCTCCAAATAATGGGGACATTATGCCACATGCCTGGGACATCCAAGTTGAACATCCAAAGAAGGTGGCATGTGTGGATCCTCAATGTTTGGCTTTCATTAATAAAATAGTTTGGTTAATTCCATGATAAACTATAACCACTGTAACAACCTGTGACTATGTGTACCCACCTCCTATAAGTCCTCAAATGTATTAAAATACCTCCCATGTGTGGTCGAAGAGGGAGTAGTCAAGTATGAATGTGAGTGAAGGCATCCAACTAAGAAATGGAGACATCTTAAAGTGGTCCATGTGGAAACTATGATTATGTGGCATCCTTGTCATCACCTGATGCAATTTCACATATCCCAATGCAATGACACATATCTCAATGAAGTAAATGGATCCTAAGAAAAACATGTGGTCTCCACTCAATTAACCCATGACATAGAGTGCTTGTTCATGGGATATTGATAAATACCTCTCCAAATCCTTTTGTTTAAGCTCCCTCCCAATACATTTTTCCAATAAAAAAACTTGTTTTTTACTAGATATCCCTTATTTTTATGAAATACCCCCTTTTGATACCCCCCAATACTTATAAAACACCCATAAAATACATTTCCCCCCCAATACCTACAACATATTGATTCTACTTTACATAATTAAAAGACCCTTTTTATGAATGAATGTGATAAGGTATTAGTCAATAAGGTGAAGGCCTCGTGAAGAAAAATGGAATGGATCCCAATGTCAGTAGATGTGGCCAAATATAACTACATGGATCCCAAGGTATTGTCATGGATCCTAGTGCAGTTCCATGGAAATCTAGGCATGGTACATGGATCCTGATGTAAGGCACCCACTTGTTAGGTGATACATATAGTGAATTCTCTTAACACAACATAATAAACGTTAATTTTAGAATTTTCCTATGTTTTACGATGGGGAGACAACATTAACCCTTATACATGTGAAAAATCCTAGGACAAAGAGTATTTCCTAAGTCCCTAGGTAAAAGGTAGGTGATGTGATGAATAATTGTGGAAAGGGGAAGGGGAAAAATTCATGTGATGACCCTCAAAGTCATATAATATGTTAGAGGTATTATAAATTTTTTCAGTAGCTTCCAAGAGATATGATTTTATATGCAATCCTTTTAAGAGGGAGATTAAGCATTTAGTTTCCTTCCTCAACATTGTTTCTTACTACCCCTTTTTGTTTTCCTTTGTACATTAATTTTATTGAACAAGTCCCATTTTCTTTAGATATTCATAGAAAATAATGGGACTATGGGCATTGGACTTATAATGAGGTGGCATACCTGAAGATTTAATATTTTTTCTTTTAACTTTATTAAATCTTGACCTCTAGCCCTTTTGGCCTTATTGACTTAGGTTGTTTTCAACTAGACCTTTATGGTGACATTTGACAAGTCAAGCATGATTAGGAACAATTTCTATATGTATGGAATGATGTGAAATGGGGAAAATGGAAAGTGTTAACTATGGTTAGGATGTGGAAAGTACTTAATCATTTCCTAGTAGTGTAAATTGACTTGCGAAATGGAGACACTTTTAAAGGAAAATTGTGTCCCCCATGGTATGATAAGGAAAATAATAAAACTATAAATGCTATGAAGTGTTATAATATCTCGTTTTAGTGTTTATGACTTTCATAGATAACTCAAAATTTATAACACCACATCCAATTACAACACCAATACATGGAATATCAAATAGATCATAGTTAAAACCATAATGTACCATCCATAAGTGCATATATCATTTGAGGAATGAGGGAGGAGATATGATACACAATGGATGAGATAGAAAAAACACATATCTAAAGGTGAAACTAAGAGAATTGTCCAAGTCTATAGAATATGAACAAGAGAGATCATGGAATAAAAAACACAACACCAATATGAGGGTGCTTTTGAACTAGTCACCCCTTGGGGTTAATAGTCCTATAATTGCAAGGGTTTTTTATTCTTCTCGCCAATTTTTGTCTAAAAATAATACCCATAACCCATTCAACATTAAATCATTAATACTACAACCATTTATACATTGCATAAGAATTTGTATCTAGCTTTATATTAGGGTGACATCACACATTTTTTATTTAATTAATATTTTATAATTTTTTTAAAAGTGTCATTTGAACAAATGGCGTTGCAAATTTTGAAATCCGTTATATAAAAATAAAAAGTAAAATAGTTTAAATATTAATATTTATTAATAAAAGATGAACTTCATACTCTAACATCTCTTTTATATAGTTCAAAACTCACACAAATTAGTCATTCCCAAATCTTATATATATATATATATATATATATATATATATATATATATATATATATATATTAAAATAATAAACATTTTAGAGTCCATCCCATGGGATAAATACATTTACATCAAATCCATGTTTCAATTTTGTCCACATCCCATGGTAGAGTCCATCCCTTAGGATAAATACATTGCATCAATCCATATTTCAATTTGTCACATCCCCATAGGATGATCGTTCGTATTTTACGATTGTACACCTCTTGAGGGTGTGTGTCACCGTCATGATTCTCACTTGGATGCTTGAAAACCCCTAGGATACTTCGTCCAGAATATGCCTCTTCACTAGAGCATACCCATACTCCATTCTATGCTATGGGTGAGTCATGGTCCTACTCGAGTGAAAAACAGTTGTATAGTTAGACAATTGGTTAATATCTTAAAACTTAGTCATTTAAGTATACATCCATGAACATGCAAAACAAGGAGAACACTTGAAAAAAAAACAAGATACACATAGATATAGTGTGGGAGGTGCAAGACATGCCTAACAAATGGCTAACTATTATTACAAAAAAATAGTTACAACATGAGCACTATCGACTCCATTTACAACTTAGATGGATTCACATGACTTGCTTCACCTCACCAAGACACTCACACAGATTCAACACAAAAAGAACCATCCTTCACAACCACTTTTTGAAACTCTGCAACGCGCCCCAGAATTACGTCCCCCATAGACTCATTTTCTCTTTTATCACAAGACTTCAAAAATACCTTCAATTTTTTATCATAGAATGCCTCACCCGAACCTATGAAAATAATTCCAAAAACTCCAAAGTCACTTTGCCTACTTTTGGAGTCAATACAAATAAGGTCTCTCCAAATCTATCCACATCATCACCTCAAGGTAAAACAAGTCCTCCCATGTAGAGAGACTTGGCTCCTTGAGGGAGATTTCCCCTCCTTGTCCAAATCTACCTCAAAAACTTGGTGCTAATATTTTCCTCTTTTTCCACGCCTTATTGTTTTCATTCCTTGTGTTATTATATAGACTCCAAACATTAATTTCAATAACTTCCGTATCCTTTCAGTGTGTCACATCCCTTCGAGGATCAACATGCACAAAACAATTAATGCACCCCTTTACGAACCAAGCATCCATAAACCTCTGTTCTAATCAATATTCGTGTGCCTTGGAATTGATGGACCCAAACTTATTGTTGCACCCCATTCTTCAACTCATTATTTGGCATTCCCTTTGGTTTTTTTTCATTCCCATGGAACCCACTCTCCAAACTAGTGTGATTCTTGGGTGCTAGAGAAACTCTAAATTTTGTTTGCTTGAGGACTTGGGCGAGGGTGCCCACACCCTTCTAGTTGAGGACCTTACATCCTCCCCTACCTGAAGTTTTTTTCATCCCCAATAACATCTAAAAAATATGTTATCTTGAATTCTTCATTTGAACTCATTCCCCCATCACAACTAAGTCTACTGGAAACCCCAATTTTTTGCACCAATTGGAAACCCCAAATTTCCACAACTCATGCAATCATCTGAAAAATTGTGCAACCATGCACATGACCCTCTTCCTAATGTTGTGTCCATCCAATCTATCTGCTATGACAAAAGGAAATCTCTTTCCCAACTTTGTCTGTGATTTCCAAGCTTCCACAGTCTTGTTGCAATGATCACATTGTGTTCTACTACTAGTGTTGCCTAAATCATTACTGCAACCTCATTCAAAACTTCAAAAATCTCTAATTTTTTAAGTCTTGTCAAATTTATACTATTCCCATACTTCAATAAAATTATCCATGTCTCTGCACACTGAATTCCTCAAGTCTTGCATTGGTTAGGTGATTAATCCAATTTTCCATCCAGTTCTTTAAATGTGCATCTTAATGCCTAAACTTAGTATTTTTTGTATGCATCTTTGTCACTGCATCCAACTCCAAAGACTGGGAGAAGTATACACCTTTTACTCACTACTGCCTCAACCAATATTCATAAATAATATATTCCGCAATGTTTCCCAAGTGTTGTTCCTTTAAACTTAATATTACTTATGCACTCTTGATCTACTCATAATGTTGTTTTTCTTTCTCAAGTAGTGAACAAGTCGAATGTCCAGTACAATTGTCAAATTCCTTGAGTTTTCATACCCTCATGCACAAACTTGTCACATCCTTTCACAATTCACTTCATCCACACACCCTCCAAACCAAGGCAAGTCCTTAACTCACCTCCTTCCATCTAGTCACCTCTCCGAAAATCAACATCTATGATGAGTGTGGCCAACATGCCCACACTCAAATGTCCCAACAAACTATCCAAAGTGTTTCAAGAAGAAAGAGTCACCCCCAAATAACTTCCATGCCTTAGGCACGTTCAAACCAACATTCTTTAAAACCTCAACAAATGACCCTACTAAATCTCTGAGTCATCGCACAATCATCTAAAAGTCACCAAGGTGCGCTTTTCCTCATCTAATGTCCCATACCAAGGGTAGGAAAACAACATCCAATTCACTTGGTTTGCAATATTCCCATTCATATTTTATTTCAATAATTTCTTGGTTGACTTCTTTGCTGGCTCCATCTATCTCCTAGAACAAAAGTGCCTCGCTCCTACAAAAGTGTCCCATACTTTGGAGCTCTCATTAAAACTTGTCAAGTCATCGCATGAATCAACAAATATGTTTAAGGAACCAACACACCAAGCTACCTCATCTAAGAGTTAGGAAACTCCTCAACTCACCTCCATAGATGCATCTAAATCTTCGTAATTCCACCATAGGACTCATCCAAGTAGGTCACCCCAAGCTCTCCACACATTCACCTAATTCAAGGCATCCCAATGGCTACATCAATTCTTCAAATATACACCACTTGATCCACCCTCAAGTCTATCATTTTTCACCATGAAAATGGATTAGACTTGAAACATGAAGTCATTTGACTTCCCTTCAAAGATCTCACCAAAACACTTAGGAAATGAAAGAACTCAAACAAACCATACATTTCCAATGAAATTCTTGGATGCACCCATGGTCAAAGTATATTTCCCTAGGCCTTTACTTTCCCAAACCATCAACTCTTTGTACAAAATCCCCTCAATCACCATCTGCAGATCCACAAACCTACAGATAACCTTCACAGTGATACACTGATGAGTCCATCCATCCACTTTAGAAATACATCTAGTTTACAAACTTTCCATGCAACCAAACACACTCATCTCCAATGTCCTTCCATCTCCACACCTTGATTTCTTCCACTTCAAGGAACTTTGTACACACCACCCCACTTGCGACATCCCCTGAAAATAAAAAATTTTTATTTTTGAAATGTGTCGGAAACCCCTTTTTCTTTTATCAGATACTGAACAATCATGAGAATTGACACCTCAGAAGATTTTATGCTTTCCTTGTTTTGTTTAAAAACGGTCTACCCTTTCCATAGTTAAAGTCTATGACAAGTTTAGAATTTGTGAAATCCCGAAGTGCTAGTCCAACTTTCCCCTTTTTCTCATTTCGGGAGTTGTTACAGGTGAGGTTTGGGGCATTTGAAATCACGAAACCCAGAACCTTGAAACCTCAAAATGTGGGTCTCACCTTCCCTTTTTCGCATTTTAGAAGTTTTTTTATGTTGATGTTTGGACACTGAAACTCATGAATTTCCAAACCCCGAAATCCTGAAATGCGGGTCACATCTTTCTTTTTTCGCATTTTGGAAGTTTGTTTATGTTGATGTTTGGACACTGAAAATCGTGAATTTTCGAACCCCAAAACCCCAAAGTACGGATACCACCTTCCATTTTTTTTTCATTTTGGAGGTTTGTATATGTTGATGTTTGGCCTCTGTACTCGTGAAATCCCAAACTCTGAAATCCCAAAGTGTTGGCCAGCTTTCAAAATTTCAGGAGTTGTTGTGTGTTGATGTTTGGCTTCTATACTCACGAAATCTCAAACTTTGAAATCCCGACGTGTTGGCCACTTTTCGCGATTTCGGGAGTTGTTTTGTGTTGATGTTGGTCATTGTACTTGCGAAATGCCGAACTCCAAAATCCCGAAATGCTGGTCACTTTTCACGATTTCGGTAATTGTTGTGTGTTGATGTTGGTTGTTGTACTCACGAAATCCTGAACTTTGAAATCCCGACATGATGGTCACCTTTCGCGATTTCAGGATTTGTTGTGTGTTGATGTTTGGACTGGTAGGAAAACATTGGAGAATCTTCCTCCCAATTAGAGGTATGGAAGTAATATACATGTTTACAAGTCACTTGTATGGTTAATTCTGTGTTGGTGTTATAGGCATCATCAAATAAGAAAATATTGGTAATTGTTTACAAGACTTTAAATAACATTGAAGGGATGAGTAGGAAGTTTTAAGTTGCATAGTAAAGATAATGAATGATAGTAAGGTCTCTAGAAAACTTTCAGACTCAATCTTTATAACAGAAGACTTAATTGCTTGAATCTCGAAACTATGCAAGGATAATTGTACAAACAATTTTCATTTTTTTGTGACAGTTTTTGAGGTACATATCATATGGTATCAGAGAAAAAGTTACAAGACTGGGCCTGAACAGAACCACATTAATTGCTTAGTTATATTCTGATTTATGAAAAAACTAATAAATCTTGTGGATTACAAACAAAAAGATTTTATGTTTTGTGTTGAATAATGGCATCTCAAGAAGGCGCAGAAAACAAGATGGAAGGGAATCCACCGCAAGGACCTCCTGGAGATTTGAGATAGAACAGTGATGGAAGTTCACCCATGGAGGTGTTGGAAACAATGAGGAACCTTATTGTTGAACTACAGGTTTTCAAGGCCGACAATGAAAAATTGAAGAAGGCACAATAGGAACAGCAAGAGATAAATGAAGTCCTGCTGTGTAGTATAGTAACCAAGAAAAGCCCAAAAGATGATAGCCATGAGGAAGAGGTCAACAAAAGGGCCTCCAAGAATTCTGGTGTGAAAACAGAAAAATGAGACAATTTGTCTGAAGGGACACCTTCAGCTGAAGACAAAACCATACCAGACAAAAAAAATAAAACAAACATATCACCTTGAAGGAGAATTTAAAAAGATTAAATTGGCTACTTTTGATGGAGAATCTAGGATAGGAGAATAAGATGAGGCATGGTTGTTGGACATCAAAAAATACTTCCAAATATTTAACTATTTTAGCAACATGAAGGTCATAATGGCCATCTACAATCTGAAGGGGAAGGCCAACATTTGGTGGCAGGACCTGAAATTGGCCAAGGGCCTAAAGGAGAAACACTTAGAATGGTCCGACTTTAAGAAGTATTTCAAGAAACAATACCTTTCTGAAAGCTATTATGAAAGGAAGACGAAAGAATTTTACAATTTACGACTTGGACAAATGACGATGGAGGACCTCATAAATAAATTTTTGGAACTATTAAGGTTTGTACCGTACATCCGGAAGGACAAGGTAAAAATCCAATGATTCTTAAGTTGTTTACCATAGGCTTACCAGGACAGAATTGAGTTTGACAACCCCAAATCCTTGAGTGAGGCATTCAGGAAGGCATGAATGCGCTATGACTAGTATAAACAAGAGGTAGAGTTTCCCGAAAACTGGAAGGATAAGAAGCAATATGGAATGCACCAGTGGAAGAAGAAATTCCAGCCAACTCCTTATCAGAATGCAGCAAAAAATTTCCCAAGGAAGTATTTTCACTCCAATCATCCCAATACACAAGGTAGCGGTAAACTAGTAAAACTGGGAACGAAGAAGTTTGGGGACAAATCCTGCGAGCCATTAAAGTGTTGGGAGTGTGGAGAGCGTCATCTAAGGAGGAACTGTTCATGTTTAATTGCAGCAAATAGAACTGTTGTTCACAATTTGCAGGAAGCCTCAACAATGGGAGACATGGGCAGAAGCTTGCATCAGATAACTGCATCCATAGATCGTCGAAAAGTTGACCACCAGTCCTCAGTGGTAGAGATCGAAGGTAAAATCCATGAAACTTGAATTTCTATTTTAATTGACACTGGAGCTACGTTAAGTTATATTACTCCTGATGTAGTAGAGTTGAATAAACTTAAGAAACAAAAGCACAAAAAATCTTGTCTTGTACAACTAGCAACATGTGCTAAAAGAAAAGTAGTTAACTTTATTTTTGATCTTGAGTTCAGCTTAGATGGTCAAAAGATAAGGACCAATCCAAACATCCTACCACTAGGGTCTTATGATATGATTATTGGGATGGATTGGTTGGAACAACACAAAGCAGTACTAGATTGTTATATAAATATACTTTGCTATAAAGATAATTTTGTCACTATTAGAACATCCCAAGGCATACCAAAACCTGTATCAGTGAGACAAGTTTCAGCGATGCAACTCAAGAAATGTATTAGAAAGGGATGTCAAGTTTACGCCATCCAAGTGACGAATCTATTAGAAAAAGAAGACAAGCCCAAGTTAGAAGACTTTGTTGTCCTACGTGAATTCAGAGACATATTTGTTGATGAGATACCAGAATTACCTCCTAGGAGAGAAATAGATTTCTCCATAGAATTACTACCCGGATCAACCCCTATCTCAAAATCACCCTACCGAATGAGTCTACTAGATCTGACAGAATTAAAAATACAATTAAAATAATTGTTGGACAAGGAGTATATCAGACCAAGTGTCTCGCCATGGGGAGCACCAATCCTCTTTGTGAAAAAGAAAGACTGTACTCTAAGACTATGTGTCAATTATAGACAACTGAGGAAAGTGACCATTAAGAACAAATACCCCTTAACCAGGATAAATGATCTGTTCGATCAAGTTGGTGGGGCCAATATCTTCTCAAAATTGGATTTACAATCTGGTTATCATCAAGTTAGGATAAAGGATCGAGACATAAACAAAACAACTTTTTGAACAAGATACAGACTCTACGAGTTTGTAGTCGTACCTTTCGGACTCACTAATGCACCAACCACATTTATGTGCTTGATGAACAACATTTTCATCCAGTACTTAGACAATTTCGTAGTAGTATTTATTGATGATATTCTACACTAAAACAAAGGAGGAACATGATGAACACTTAAGAACAGTTCTACGAACACTATGGAAACACAAACCATACGCAAAATTCGACAAATGCGATTTTTATCAAAAATAAATATAATATTTAGGACATGTCATTTCCTTGGAGGGTATTGTCGTAGACCCGGAAAAGATAAAATCCATTATGGAATGGCCAGTGCCTAAGGATGTGGCAGATATTCGGTCATTCATGGGAATCACTGGATATTATCACAGATTTATAGAAGGGTTCTCCAAGATAGCCTACCCTATCACGTCATTACAAAAGAAAGGGGCCAAGTTTAACTGGTTGCAAAAGTGTCAAGACAGTTTTAACAAGTTAAAGTAATTATTGACATCAACGCCCATTTTGAAGGTAGCAGACCCAGATAAAGACTTCACAGTATGCATTGATGCAAGTAAAGAAGGACTAGGTGGTGTTCTAACTCATGAAGGGCACGTGATTTGTTATGAGTCCCGGAAATTAAAAGAACACAAGCGAAACTATGTCACTCATGACTTAGAATTGGCAATAGTAATACATGCCTTAAAAATGTGGTGACACTATATAATAGGCAAAAAATTCTTACTATTGATGAATAATAGCGGGGTGAAATATCTGTTTAACCAACCAGACCTTAATGGAAAACAAGCAAGGTGTCTAGCCTTCTTGAGCGAATTTGACTTCGAGGTCAGACATATCAAGGGTAAGGAAATTAAAGTAGCAGATGATTTAAGCCGCATAATTCATGGGTTATTTGAGATAAATATCAACCAGGTAGATAGTGAACTGGAACAAAGAATAAGAACGATAAATGTTAACGACATAAATTACACTAAGATGATGGCATAATTTCAAAATAGTATCGCAAACTCAGGTATAAGTATCGACAAGAAGGGACTATTAAGATTTAAAAACATACATTACATACTAGATTCAGCAAAGCTAAAATAAATTATTTTAGACGAAGTGCATAAGAAACCATATTATGGCCATCCAGGCTACCAGAAAACAATAAAAACACTCAAAAAAATATTTTATTGGCCTAACATGAAGGGCGAAATAGCAGAGTACTTGGCTAGGTGCCAAGATTGTCAGCAGGTTAAGGCTAAACACCAACATCCAACTGGCCTATTACAACCATTACCAGTACCAAAATGGAAATGGGAGACCATATCACTGGATTTATAACAGGTTTTCCTAAATCTTAGAAACATAATGATTCAATCATGGTGGTAATCGATAAACTCAGTAAGTCCGCACACTTTATTCATGTAAAGTCTACTTTTAAAGATATTAATATTGTTGAAATATTCATGAAAGAAATTTTTAGACTACATGGTATTCCTAAAATGGTGATTTCAAATAGAGATGTAAAATTCACATCCGCTTTTTGGAAGGAATTGTTTGCAGGGCTAAATACTAACTTGAATTTCAGTACGAGTTATCATCCACAAATGAATGGACAGACCGAAAGGGAAAACCAAATGATAGAGGATATGCTCTGCATGTAGGTAAGAACAAAACCAAAAAAGTGGGAAGACTACCTACACATGGTAGAATTTGCATATAACAATGGGTACCAAACTTCGGCTAAGTTGAGCCCTTTCGAAATACTGTACGACAGAAAGTGTACAAATCCAATTAGCTGGGATAACCTGACTGACAAACTCATGGTTGGACCAGAGATGCTCCAATAAATGGAGAACATGGTAAGAAAGTTACAACAAAACTTGAAAGAAGCATAGGACATACATAAGAGCTATGCAGATCAGAAAAGTAGACACTTGGAATTTCAAGTGAGAGACCATGTTTACATAAAGGTCAAAGCTCAGAAAAGCTCACTGAAGTTAGGGAACTATGCCAACCTAACACCTATGTTTTGTGGGCCCTTCGAGATACTAGATCGAATTGGACCCGTAGCATATCAACTTGCACTCCCAGTTAATCTAAGAATTCATAATGTATTTCATGTTTCTTTGTTGAAAAAGTATATTCATGACCCTACTCATATGATTGATTGGAACTTGGTGCAGATGGAACCCAAAGGAAATTTCCAGGTGGAACCTCTGCACATTCTGGACCGGAGAGAAATAACACTTCGGAATAGAGCCATCGCTCAGGTAAAGTTGCAATGGAAGCACTTTAGTCCTGAGGAGGCCACTTGGGAATTGGAAGGAGATTTGCGGAAATCTCATCCAATCCTGTTCTAGGAAAGGAATGAACACTGAGGATAGTTTTTTACTAAAGGGGTAAAGAATGTGACATCCCCCAAAAATAAAATATTTTTATTTTTGAAATGTGTTGGAAATTTATTTCCGTTTTTGGAAAATTTGAATATGGAAAATTTTTGCCATTTATGGCAATTTCAAATTTTGAATTTAATAATTGTAATTAATTATTGTGAATGTTGGGCAGAGATCTGATCTGACTCAACTAACTAGTTGACTATGACACTTGTATAAAAACATAACATTTATATATTAAATGCAGGAGGACAAATTGAACAACCATGTTAAAAATCAGCTGACCATTACTCCATGAGTGGTGAACATGTTGGAACTACCTCTGGTCTGATTATTACAAGTCTCAAATCAGATATTTGGCGACTAGCAGCCCCTGAAAATCAGGGATTAAGAAAGCTGTGAAAATCCCCTAAGGAGGGAAAAAGACCTGGGCAAAAATTGATAATTAGCATATGTGAGGAGGCAGGACCCTACCAAGTATGTTGGGAAAGGATTGCAAGTCCTCTTATTGTTATGAGCACTATTGAGCAAGTCCGAGGCAAGGGGGTAACTGTTGAAAAATTTGGAATATTCTTGAGGAGTCTCCAAGTTTGCCCTCATGGATTCATGGTCAGGCTAGGGGGTGAATCGAGCAAGTAGTTTTTGGCTACCCTGTTCTACGGTTGGGAGGAATGTGGTTGTTCCCTTTGTCTTCCTATGGATTGGATTCATATATGTTGATCTACCCCTCTTTATTTTGAATGGATCTGTTTGATTGATGTCATGTATCTGTTGAGTGATTATATCTAATTGCGTTAATGTAAACCTTTATGTTCTTGAATGTTTTGTGTGTAACTGATACTATGCATCTATTTATTCTAAATTTGAAATAAATACTATGCATCTATTTGTTCTAAATTTGAAATAATTCTTTCAATGGATGACACCTATCATGGTATTAAAATTACAATCACAGTCTAAATTCTGGAGTGGCCTCTTCGGAAATCTAGAAGTACTAGGCAAGTTTATTTTATACGAGTTGAGTTTGAGAAAGCCAATCCATCTACAGGTTAGGTTTAATTCATAAGTCGTAATGCTAGGATACTCTGTGTGTTTGAAGAAGACCAGTCTGTGTAGATATAGATTCATTGTTGTGATTGAAGTATTAAACAGATCTAAATCTGAGAAAATCGGAATTGAGTAATTTTGTGTCGAAAGGAAACAGGTAGATGCATCGCTATAATTAAATTTCCGAACAATCTTACCCCTTAAAGACACTTCTTGTTTCTTTCATTAAGAATTGAAGAGGAATATGAAATAGCAAGAACCTTATGGATCACAGGGATACTCATATAATCACATGCATACACATCTTTCACTGTTTTGTATGAATTTTTCCACATGCACTAACAACATCCACACAAAATACTAGATGTGTATAGAATGAAAAAATTCAGAAGGTTAAAGAAATCTGGAAACCCCTTTTTCTTTTATCAGATACTGAACAATCATGAGAATTGATGCCTCAGAAGATTTTATGCTTTCCTTGTTTTGTTTAAAAGCAGTCTACCCTTTCCACAGTTAAAGTCTATGACGAATTTAGAATTTGCGAAACCTCGAAGTCCTAGTCAAACTTTCCCTATTTTCGCATTTCGGGAGTTGTTACAGGTGAGTTATGGGGCATTTGAAATCATGAAACCCTGAACCATGAAACCCCAAAATGCGGGTCCCACCTTTCCTTTTTAGCATTTCGAAAGTTTGTTTATATTGATGTTTGGACATTGGAACTCATAAACTTCTGAACCCTGAAATCCTGAAATGTGGGTCACACCTTTCCTTTTTCGCATTTCGGAAGTTTGTTTATGTTGATTTTTGGACACTGGAACTGGCGAAGTTTCGAACCCCGAAACCCCGAAGTATGGATCCCACCTTCCCTTTTTTTCGCATTTTGAAGATTTATATCTTTTGATGTTTGGCCTCTGTACTCGCGAAATCCCGAACTCTGAAATAGTGAAGTGTTGGTCACCTTTTGCAATTTCGGGAGTTGTTGTGTTTCGATGCTTGGCTTCTGTACTCGTGAAATTCCGAACTCTGAAATCCTGAAGTGCTGGTCAATTTTCATGATTTCGGGAGTTGTTCTGTGTTGATGTTGGTTGTTGTACTCACGAAATCCCGAACTCCAAAATCCTGAAATGCTGGTCACTTTTTGCGATTTCAAGAATTGTTGTGTGTTGATGTTGGCTGTTGTACTCGTGAAATCCTGAACTCCGAAATCCTGGCATGTTGGTCACCTTTCACGATTTCGGGAGTTGTTGTGTGTTGATGTTTGGACTGGTAGGAAAAAATTGGAGAATCTTCCTCCCGATTAGAGGTATGAAAGTAACAAACCTATTTACAAGTCAGTTGTATGGTTAAGTTTGTGTTGGTGTTATAGGCATCATCAAATAAGAAAATATTGGTAATCTTTTACAAGACTTTAAATAACATTGAAGGGAGGAGTATACACTTATTGTATCGTCGAGTAGGAAGTTTTAAGTTGCATAGTAAATACAATGAATGACAGTAAGGTTTCTAACAAACTTTCAGAATCAAGCTTTACAACAGAAGACTTAATTACTTGAATCTCGAAACTATGCAAGGATAATTGTACAAACAATTTTAATTTTTTTTGTGACAGTTTTTGAGGTACATTACACAACTGCTAAGCCATACTGCTACTAACTGAATACCATAACTTTTCAAAGAGGTACTTCATATAAAGACTGCAATTGACCCACTCATCCACCAACCAATATTGACTCAACTATTGTTCTCGGTGATGCATGGCATGAATATGTCATGATGAAAATGTTCTGAACCAACTATTTGTTGTGAAGCTACTCTAGGTCCCCATACTACTACTAACTGAATACCATAACTTTTCAAAGAGGTACCTCATATAAAGGCTACAGTTGATGCAATCATCCACCAACCAATATTGACTCAACTATTGTTCTCGGTGATGCATGACATGAATATGTCATGATGAAAATGTTCCCAACAAACTACTTTGTTGTGAAGCTACTCTAGGTCCTCATACTCCTACTAACTAAATAACATAACTTTTCAAAGAGCTACCTGTTGACGAGCGAAATTGACGCTCGTCAACTGCAGGAGTGAATCCAGTCCGAGGTTGTCTAAATAACCCATGCCGTTTGGATTAATCCACTCGGACGGGTTTAGCGGCTCCGTTGGCCGATCTAAGTCCTAGGAAAGTGAAAAAACTAAACTAAAGAAGCTAACTAAGTGAAAAATAGTTGTTGCAACTATATACAAGTCTAATATATATTCACAATTCGCTAATTAGTATTAGTGAAATAGTAATCCTACTTATTAAATATACAGTGTATCGATTAAATCTCTGTTATCTATACAGTATTTACAAAATGCAAATTTTGATCAAAATCTGCAAAATCATACATGAATTGTCTTATGACAGCGAAGCTAGTATTTTTTTATTTTTATAAATTTTATGAAAAAGAAATGAAATGATAGCTATCTAACTAAGCAATAAAAATAACAATCTGTATTATATATCTAAACTACATAGAATTATTATATTAATTAAACTATTAAAATAAAATAGCAAACTGACCTGAAATTATCATCTCCCACTTGTCATGTACATAGGCATCTGCGTTCACTATTTGATGAGGCCAACCCGCACCAGATTTCCCAATACTTCAAGTAAACATGAAGCAACAACACTTTTGAATGCTAATGACAGAACATGTAAAGGATGTACCAACAACAATTTTATAATTTACAAATGATTACATTAAGATAAATCTCACTGCAAAGATTTGTATATAAATGCCTATTTAATAAAGAAGATTAACCCTCAGTTGATTAAATTGAAACAGGATAATTGTTGTATGTAAAATGAGAGACATCAAATATGGACACTATTTAATTCCCATCACATCAACTTGTAACAAATTATGATATCTAAAGTAGTCAATAATTTGATTACAAATTGAAATGCACAAAAAATTTGAACAAAAGTATGATATATTGAAGCTAAAGCCATACAAACATCTACTTTAATTCGAGTCTGAGTAATTATCAATCCATAGTCTCTGCTCCCAAGTGGTGATGGTGTTTGTTTACAAAAATAATACATATAAAAAGGCCACAGGATCAAACATTCCTTGTGGGAATTATCAAAACTGTTGCAAAAATTATGGGAATACAATCTCCCAAATTCTTGTTCCTATCTAAAACTAACAACCCAATCCAAAAGTATGTAAATAAAAAGCATGTTCAAAGATGCCACAGTCGATCCAATTTCCTCTGAAATTCGTGTGTGCCTGTAAATGCACAAAAATACATGTTGTTCAGAATGTATTTTAGTTGTAAAATCAAAACAATTCATATTTTCATAACTAGCTACAGAATCTCACGATTCTGTCGCTAGTTATTATTTACAAACATAATCGTATTGTATCAATTCAATCATAACCGAAATAGATGCGATTGAGCAAACAAATCCTTTATTCTAATTCAAAGAAAACAAAATCATTTTAAAATCACTTTTGAAACACCATACCTCAGTTTCATGGATTCGATTCGATCAATCTATTTTTGAATTAACAATGGCAGCGGCCACCTCTACATTTTTGAAAATGACAGAGCCTATGGTATTCTACCTTTTATCATTAGATTGCAGTCTATCATTTTCTTTGGTTAACACATTTACTTGGCCCTCTGAGGACTTGATTCGGGACTGGAGTAGGGCGACATCTATATAATATTGGTCGAGCCAAGAGTTGCATTCATTGCACTATGGTTGATTAGGCCGTGTAATTACAGGTGAACAATCTCTTAATTTACTAGCAGTTCCACTATCGAGTCTGATCCCGGGGAAGTTGGGGTCATCTCTAAGGTACGGCGGGAGGTTCATTACGTAGTCATAGGGCTTGAGTGAACAAAGGTCGTGTGAGTATGGATACTCCTCGGTTAGAAACCACTCAATTTCAGAATCGAAACCTTCACTCAACAGAATTGGCTATTGGTCTGTGTTTTGTTTAGGTTTATTGCGAGCACACCTTGATACCCAGCACACAACCTTTTTACTTTTGTGATTGGCATCGTTGTTACCCTTACCCTTTTTTGTTGCAGACCTCTTAACAAGCTTACCGCCATCCTTTAGGCATGAGTCAGGCAGGGTGTCGGTTTGGGTAGGGTTCGGGTAGGTCGAGGGTTCAAGAGAGGGTAAGAGTGTAGGAGGGCACCCGACATGCCCGACAAGGGTTTCGGTAACCATGGTTTTGTCCACTTTTCCAATTTCAGGACTCGCAAAGCCATTTCTCAACAAGAAAGCTTTTCAAGAGTTTCCACTCAACCTGAAATGATTAACTATAATAATTTTAATTAAACAGTGGTGGAAGAGGCTGGAGTCAGCTTTCTCCCTCTTGAAACGTTTAGCCATTTTATACAAACTCTGAAGGAGGAAATGTGGCATATTTAAAGGAAAATCTATGAAACTCATGAGCAGTCCGAGGTGGTATAGGAAAACTAAACCGTATCTACCCTCGCATGTAATGAATTGCTTGATAATGGCCAACAAATCATGCCACCTAGACTTAAGAGCTGTAACTGGCATACCTTTCTCACAACTATTGATTTTCCTCGAGGTAAATAGCAATGGCCATGGTACTTCATCAACCTTCAAATTTTTAAACCATTTTTTCCCTTTGGCTGGCAGACCAGTGGCGGAGCTAAGGAAATCCTCGTTCAATTCGAGTTGGATGTCCCCAACTTTGGCCCTGCATCCATCAAATGTAAGTGAAAATTGTTGAGCGACTGCGAGATTGAAATCCTCGAACTTCTCAATAAAAACCCTCCAACCATTCCTCTCTATGTCCTCTCGGGCGTTATCAAATAACATCAAAGTTTGGACACCGTTGGGTTCGATTCGAACTATAAGAGCCATAGAAAATAGCACAATATCAACAGGGTAACCAGCGAGGGGGTTTGACAGGGTAGACACAGAACCATTTTCCTGCAGCTTCCCCTAAACAAACAAAGGTAGCCCGAAATGCAAGACAAAGCGTTAATGCTTATGCGTGCGAGGGTGGTGGAGTAAATTGAGACCATGCAAAAATATCATGTCGGGTTTGTACAACCAACAACGCCTATTCAAATCATAATAATGCATATCCAAAAAATATTTTAATCAAATGAATTATCACATAACCATTGAAAACCATGGTATTCATAACCAAAATCGATCCGAATGTTAAATAAACAATGTCATTTGCACGATTTTAAAAGAAACACGAATATGTCGAATATTGCATCGATGATTACATAAAAGACACCAACATGTCAAATGAACCACAATTTGACCCAAAATTAATGTGTTCAATAAAACCATTGCATCAACGAATTTATAAATCAAAACCATATTAACAATAGTCAAATGCAAAGTGAGTGTTGGTTCGGTGTTTTTATAAATGTGTGACTAGTGGTGAGTTGGAGGTAAAAGAGTTATGACCACATAAACAGATAGGTTCATAACAATCCCAAAGATCATTTTAATGCAATCAACATGAATCCCAACTATAGGTTTTCACGCTTGTAGTCGTGAAAATGAAAATGAAAAGTAGGTATGCGAAATCAAAAGATAATAGTGTCATTTTTTTTTAAATTGCGACGAGTATTGAGGGTTCAAAACCCTTGTGTATGTAGCTTGTAAGGAAAAGATCGTAATGAAAATGGCTGCCAACACTACCTCATATAAGGCTGGAATTGACCCAATCACCCAGCAACCAATCTTGACTAAACTATTGTTCTTGGTGATCCATGACATGAATATGTCATGATGAAAATGTTCCCAACCAACTACTTTGTTGCAAAGCTACTCTAGGTCACATCAAGTTACCCAACTCACCCAAGTGCTTCAACTCGTTGCATGACCACCTACCATGTCCTAAGTATGAAAAAAGGTGTGCCCACTTCATCACAACCCATAACTACTCCACTTTGCGATCACTTATGTGATCATTATTGTGATCAACCTCTACAATCACTTCTGCAGTCATGAATGTGATAACTTATGTGATCAGATATGTGACAGGTCATGTATCAGATATGTGACTAGTCATGTGTTCTTCGCCCTTACCCAAGTGCTTCTTTTCACCAAAACCTTTGTGCATGATATTCTCAAGGTGTGTTCATTAGTCTGGAACTTAATTTCGCTACAAATAAAACCAACCAAGTCTGCTCCTAGACTATCTCTACGAAAGGTTATGAGACCTTAATGAACCTTCACTAAATCTATTCTCAAACTATCTCTGCACCTCAACACCATTATTCTGATAACTACAATGGTGAAGAGCCAAATATTTTTTGATACCATCTATCACTAATATAGTGGTGAAGAAATAGCCAATATGTTCGCCGAAATCATCTCTGATACGATCTCTCATGTCCCTATAAGATTCCTTCCTAGATATTATGATCGTGCACCTCTTGAGGTCATACAACACCATGACAGTTCTCACTTGCCTACTTGGAAACACCATGGATTTTTTTTTAGATTATTCCTCTTCACCTAGAGCATACCCATACTTCATTTTAGGCTACGAACAAGTCACACTCCTACTCTAGTGAAACTCAGTTGTATACTTAGACTATTTGTTAACAACTTAACACTTAGTCATTTAAGCATACATCCATGAACATGTGAAACAAAAGAACACTTGCAAAAAAAATAGACACACATATATAGTGTGGGTGGCACAACACATTCCTAACACCTAGCTAAGTCTTACGATTGTGAAATAGTGACAATATGAGCATTGTTGTGTCAGTTTACAACTTCGACAGAGTTTCTCGAGTCACCTCACCTCACCAAGACACTCGTATGTACATATTTGTCACACCAAGACTATTCCATTGCAACAAATTTCTCTGTGGTGCACCCCAGACATACGCCCACCCCAACATCATCGTCTCTTCTTTGTCACAAGACTTCACAGAGACCTTTGGTTTTATCTCATAGCGTGCCTCACACAAACCTATGACAAGACTTCCCCAAACTCCAAAGTCAATTTTCCTACTTCTATACTCAATCCCAAGAAGGTCATCCTAACTCTATCCAAAAAATCACCTCAAGGTATCACAAGTCCTCTCATGTGGAGTGACTTGGCTCCTTGAGGGAGCACACCCCTCCTTGTTTGAGTCTGGCTTAGAGCCTTGGTGTTGATCTTGTCCTCTTTTTCTATTCCTTCTTGGTCTTTTTCTTTTTCTTCTTATATGGATTCCAAATGTCACCTTCACAAACTGTCACATCCTTTGGGTGTGTTGTGCCCCTTCGCAGACCAATACACCCAAATAAACCAACACACCCCATAATGGACCACCACGCCCATGAACTAGTTCACTTGTCAACCTTCACATCCCTACCTCTTGGTGTGCCCCATGCTTCACCTAATGCTTGGGAAATCCCCTTGGCGTGTTCCCATTCGCAACGTTCCCACTTGCCCAACTAGTGCGACTCTTGGGTGCTAGAGCAACCTCAAATTTCGTCCACTTGAGGACTTGGGTGAGGGTGCCCACGCGCTTCTAGTTGAGGACCTTACACTATTGAATTAAGAGATGTTTAAAAAAAACTTACCCTACAAAGACACACTCTAATCCCTCCCCAAAACAACCAAAATTCATAATCATTATCTAATAAAAGTATTTTGTTTTTGTAAATTTAATTACAAACTATCAATCAATTTCATGATGTATCAATTACATGTATCATGCCCTTATATATATAAACTTCTTTTAATAACTATTAATCCATGACCACCAGTCCTCGGTGGTAGAGATTGAAGGTAAAATCCATGACACTTGAATTTCTATTTTAATTGACCCTGGAGCTACGTTAAGTTATATTACTCCCGATGTAGTAGAGTTGAATAAACTTAAGAAACAAAAGCACAAAAAATCTTGGCTTGTACAACTAGCAACATGTGCTAAAAGAAAAATAGTTAACTTTATTTCTGATCTTGAGTTCAGCATAGATGGTCAAAAGATAAGGATTAATCCAAACATCCTACAACTAGGGTCTTATGATATGATTATTGGGATGGATTGGTTGGAACAACACAAAGCAATACTAGATTGTTATATAAATATACTTAGCTATAAAGATAATTTTGTCACTATTAGAACATCCCAAGGCATACCAAAACCTGTATCAGTGAGACAAGTTTTAGCGATGCAACTCAAGAAATGTATTAGAAAGGGATGTCAAGTTTACGCCATCCAAGTGACGAATCTATTAGAAAAAGAAGATAATCCCAAGTTAGAATACTTTGTTGTCCTACGTGAATTCAGAGACATTTTTGTTGATGAGATACTACAATTACCCCCTAGGAGAGAAATAGATTTCTCCATAGACTTACTACTCGGATCAACCCCTATCTCAAAATCACCCTACCGAATGAGTCTACCGGAACTGATAGAATTAAAAATACAATTACAATAATTATTGGACAAGGAGTATATCAGACCAAGTGTCTCGCCATGGGGAGCACCAGTCCTCTTTGTGAAAAAGAAAGATGGTCCTCTAAGACTATGTGTCGATTATAGACAACTGAACAAAGTGACCATTAAGAACAAATACCCCTTACCCAGGATAAATTATCTATTCGATCAAGTTGGTGTGGCCAAGATCTTCTCAAAATTGAATTAAAAATCTGGTCATCATCAAGTTAGGATAAAGGACCAGGACAAAAACAAAACAACTTTTCAAACAAGATACAGACTCTACGAGTTTGTAGTCATACCTTTCGGACTCACTAATGCACCAGCCACATTTATGTGCTTGATGAACAAAATTTTCATCCAGTACTTAGACAAGTTCATAGTAGTATTTATCGACGATATTCTACACTAAAACAGAGGAGGAACATGATGAACACTTAAGAATAGTTCTACAAACACTAAGGAAACACAAACTATACGCAAAATTCGACAAATGCAATTTTTATCAAAAAGAAATACAATATTTAGGACATGTCATTTCCTCGGAAGGTATTGTCGTAGACCCAGAAAAGATAAAATCCATTATGGAATGGCCAATGCCTAAGGATGTGGAAGATATCCGGTCATTCATGGGAATCACCGGATATTATCATAGATTTATAGAAGGGTTCTCCAAGACAGCCTACCCTATCACGTCATTACAAAAGAAAGGGACCAAGTTTAACTGGTTGCAAAAGTGTCAAGATAGTTTTAACAAGTTAAATTAATTATTGACATCATCGCCCATTTTTAAGGTAACAGACCCAGATAAAGACTTCATAGTATGCATTGATGCAAGTAAAGAAGGACTAGGTGGTCTTCTAACTCATGAAGGGCACGTGATTTGTTATGAGTCCCAGAAATTAAAAGAACACAAGCAAAACTATGTCACTCATGACTTATAATTGGTAGCAGTAATACATGCCTTAAAAATGTGGCGACACTATATAATAGGCAGAAAATTCTTACTATTGATGGATAATAGCGGGGTGAAATATATGTTTAACCAACCAGACCTTAATGGAAGACAAGCAAGGTGTCTAGCCTTCTTGAGCAAATTTGACTTCAAGGTCAGATATATCAAGGGTAAGGAAAATAAAGTAGCAGATGCTTTAAGCTGCAGAATCCATGGGTTATTTGAGATAAATATCAGCAGGGTAGAAAGTGAACTAGAACAAAGAATAAGAACGACAGGTGTTAACGATAGAAATTACACTAAGATGATGGCATAATTTCAAAATAGTATCACAAACTCAGGTAAAAGTATCGACAAGAAGGGACTATTAATATTTAAAAACATACATTACATACCAGATTCAACAAAGCTAAAATAAACTATTTTAGACGAAGTGCATAAGAAACTGTATTCTGGCCATCCAGGCTACCAGAAAACAATAACAACACTCAGAAAAATATTTTATTGGCCTAACATGAAGGGAGAAATAGTAGAGTACTTGGCTAGGTGCCAAGACTGTCAGTAGGTTAAGGCTGAACACTAGCATCCAACCGGCCTATTACAACCATTACCAGTACCAGAATGGAAATGGGAGACCATATCACTGGATTTATAACAGGTTTGCCTAAAACATAGAAACAGAATGATTCAATCATGGTTGTAATCGGTAAACTTAGTAAGTCCGCACACTTTATTCCTGTAAAGTCTACTTTTAAAGATATTAATATTGTTGAAATATTCATGAAATAAATTTTTAGACTACATGGTATTCCTAAAATGGTGATTTTAGATAGAGATGTAAAATTCACATCCGCTTTTTGGAAGGAATTGTTTGCAAGGCTAAATACTAACTTGAATTTTAGTATGAGTTATCATCCACAAACAGATGGACAGACCGAAAGGGAAAACCAAATCATAGAGGATATGCTCTGCATGTATGTAAGAACAAAACCAAATAAGTGGGAAGACTACCTACACGTGGTAGAATTTGCATATAACAATGGGTACCAAACTTCGGCTAAGTTGAGCCCTTTCGAAATACTGTACGACATAAAGTGTACAACTCCAATTAGCTAGGATAACCCAACTGAAAAACTAATGGTTGGACCAGAGATGCTCCAAGAAATGGAGAACATGGTAAGAAAGGTACAAAAAAACTTGAAAGAAGCATAGGACATACATAAGAGCTATGCAGATCAGAAAAGAAGACACTTGGAGTTTCAAGTGAGAGACCATGTTTACATGAAGGTCAAAGCTCAAAAAAGTTTGTTGAAGTTAGGGAACTATGCCAAGCTAGAACCTAGGTTTTGTGGGCCCTTCAAGATACTAGCTCGAATTGGACCCGTAGGATATCAACTTGCACTCCCAGCTAATCTAAGAATTCATAATATATTTCATGTTTCTTTGTTGAAAAAGTATATTCATGACCCTACTCATATGATTGATTAGAACTTGGTGTATATGGAACCCAAAGGCAAGTTCCAGGTGGAACCTCTGTACATTCTGGACCGAAGAGAAATAACACTTCGGAATAGAGCCATCGCTCAGGTAAAGTTGCAATGGAAGCACTTTAGTCCTGAGGAGGCCACTTGGGAATTGGAAGGAGATTTGTGGAAATCTCATCCAATATTGTTCTAGGAAATGAATGAACACTGAGGATAGTGTTTTACTGAAGGGGGAAAGGATGTGACATCCCCCAAAAAGAAAATATTTTTATTTTTGAAATGTGTTGGAAATTTATTTTCGTTTTTGGAAAATTTGAATATGGAAAATTTTTGCCATTTATGGCAATTTCGAATTTCGAATTTAATAATTGTAATTAATTATTGTGACTGTTGGGAAGAGATCTGATCTGACTCAACTAACTAGTTGACTATGACACTTGTATAAAAACATAACATTTATATATTAAATGCAGGAGGACAAATTGAAAAACCATGTTAAAAATCAACTGACCATGACTCCGTGAGTGGTGAACATGTTGGAACTACCTCTGGGATGATTATTATAAGTGTCAAATCATAGATTTGGCCACTGGCATCCCCTGAAAATCAGGGATTAAGAAAGTTGTGAAAATCCCCAAAGGAGGGAAAAAGACCTAGCCAAAAAATGATAATTAGCATATGCGAGGAGGCAGGACCCTACCAAGTATGCTGGGAAAGGATTGCGAGTCCTCTTGTGGTTATGAGCACTGCTGAGCAAGTCTGAGGCAAGGGGGTAACTGTTAAAAAATTTGGAATATTGCTATGGAGTCTCCAAGTTCACCCTCATGGATTCATGGTTAGGTTATGGGGTGAATCGGGCAAGTAGTTTTTGGCTGCCCTGTTCTATGATTGGGAGGAACATGGTTGCTCCCTTTGTCTTCCCGCAGATTGGATTTAGATATGTTGATCTACCCCTCTTTATTTCGAATGTCTATGTTTGATTGATGTCATGTATCTGTTGAGTGATTATATCTAATTGCGTTAATGTAAACCTTTATGTTCTTGAATGTTTTTCTGTGTAACTGATACTATGCATCTATTTATTCTAAATTTGAAATAAATACTATGCATCTATTTGTTCTAAATTTGAAATAATTCTTTCAATGGATAACATCTATCGCGGTATTAAAATTACAATCACAGTCTAAATTCGGGAGTTGTTGTGTGTCGATGTTTGGCTTCTGTACTCGTGAAATGTCGAACTTGGAAATCTCGAAGTGCTGGTCACTTTTCGCGATTTCGGGAGTTGTTGTGTGTTGATTTTGGTTGTTGTACTTGCGAAATCCTGAACTTCGAAATCCCGAAATGCTGGTCACTTTTCGTGATTTCAAGAATTGTTATGTGTTTATGTTGGTTGTTGTACTCGTGAAATCCTGAACTCCGAAATCCCGACATGTTGTTCACCTTTCATGATTTTGGGAGTTGTTGTGTGTTGATGTTTGGACTGGTAGGAAAAAATTAGAGAATCTTCCTCCTGATTAGAGGTATGAAAGTAATAAACCTGTTTACAAGTCACTTGTATGGTTAAGTCTGTGCTAGTGTTATAGGCATCATCAAACAAGAAAATATTGGTAATTTTTTACAAGACTTTAAATAACATTGAAGGGAGGAGTATACACTTATTGTATCGTCAAGTAGGAAGTTTTAAGTTGCATAGTAAAGACAATGAATGATAGTAAGGTTTCTAACAAACTTTCAAACTCAAGCTTTATAACATAAGACTTAATTACTTGAATCTTGAAACTATGCAAGGATAATTGTACAAACAATTTTATTTTTTTTTGTGACAATTTTTGAGGTACATTACACGACTTCTATGCCATACTACTACTAACTAAATACCATAACTTTTCAAAGAGGTACTTCATATAAAGACTGCAATTGACCCACTCATCCACCAACCAATCTTGACTCAACTATTGTTCTCGGTGATGCATGACATGAATATGTCATGATGAAAATGTTCTGAACCAACTAGTTTGTTGCGAAGCTACTCTAGGTCCCCATACTGCTACTAACTGAATAGCATAACTTTTCAAAGAGGTACCTCATATAAAGACTGCAGTTGACCCAATCATCCACCAACCAATATTGACTCAACTATTGTTCTCGGTGATGCATGACATGAATATGTCATGATGAAAATGTTCCCAACCAACTACTTTGTTGCGAAGCTACTCTAGGTCTCCATATGGCTACTAACAAAATAACATAGCTTTTCAAAGAGCTACCTGTTGACGGGAGAAATTGACCGCTCGTCAACTGGAAGAGTGAATCCGGTCCGGGGTTGTCTAAATAACCCAAGCCATTTGGATTAATCCACTCTGACGGGTTTAGCAGCTCCGTTGGCTGATCTATGTCCTCGGAAAGTGAAAAAACTAAACTAAAGAAACTAGCTAAGTGAAAAACAGTTGTTGCAACTATATACAAGTCTAATATATATTCACAGTTCGCTAATTAGTATTACTAAAATAGTAATCCTACTTATTAAATATACAGTGTATCGATTAAATCTTTGTTATCTATACAGTATTTACAAAATGCAAATTTTGATCGAAATCTGCAAAATCATACATGAATTGTCTTATGACAGCGAAGCTAGTATTTTTTGATTTTTATAACTTTTATGAAAAAGAAATGAAATGATAGCTATGTAACTAAGCAATAAAAATAACAATTTGTATTATATATCTAAACTACAGAGAATTCCTATATTAATTAAGCTATTAAAATAAAATAGCAAACTGACCTGAAATTATCATCTCCCACTTGTCCTGTACATAGGAATCTATGTTCACTATTTGATGAGGCCAACCGGCACCAGATTTCCCAATACTTTGTGTAAACACGAAGCAACAACGCTTTTGAATGCTAACGACAAAACATGTAAAGGATGTAGCAACAACAATTTTATAATTTACCAATGATTACATTAAGATAAATCTCACTGCAAAGATTTGCATATAACTGCCTATTTAATAAAGAAGATTAACCCTCTGTTCATTAAATTGAAACAGGATAATTGTTGTATGTAAAATGGGAGACATCAAATATGGACACTATTTAAATCCCATCACATCAACCTGTAACAAATTATGATATCTAAAGTAGTCAATAATTTGATTACAAATTGAAATGCACAAAAAACTTGAACAAAAGTATGATATATTGAAGCTAAATCCATACAAACATCTACTTTAATTCGAATCTGAGTAATTATCAATCCGTAGTCTCTGCTCCAAAGCAATGATGGTGTTTGTTTACAAAAAATAATACATATAAAAAGGCCATAGGATCAAACATTCCTTGTGGGAATTATCAAAATTGTTGCAAAAATTATGGGAATACAATCTCCCAAATTCTTGTTCCTATCTAAAACTAACAACCCAATCCAAAAGTATGTAAAGAAAAATCATGTTCAAAAATGCCACAGTCGATCTAATTTCGTCTGAAATTCGATCTAATTTCGTCTGAAATTCATGTGTACCTGTAAATGCACAAAAATACATGTTGTTCAGATTGTATTTTAATTGTAAAATCAAAACAATTCATATTTTCATAACTAGCTACAGAATCTCACGATTCTGTAGCTAGTTATTATTTACAAACATAATCGTATTGTATCAATTCAATCATAATTGAAATAGATGTGATTGAGAAAACAAATCCTTTATGGTAATTCAAAGCAAACAAAATCATTTTAAAATCACTTTTGAAACAGCATACCTCAGTTTCAGGGATTCGATTCGATCAAGCTATTTTTGAATTAACAATGGCAACGACCGCCTCTACATTTTTGAAAACGAAAGAGCTTTTGGTCTTATGCCTTTTATCATTAGCTTGTAGTCTGTCATTTTATTTGGTTAACACATTTAATCGGTCCTCCAAGGACTTGATTAGGGATTGGAGTAGGGGGACATCTGTATAATATCGGTCGAGCCAAGAGTTGCATTCATTGCACTGTGGTTGATCAGGCCGTGTCATTACAGGTGAAGAATCTCTTAATTTACTAGCAGTTCAACTGTGGAGTTTGATCCCAGGGAAGTTGGGGTCATCACTAAGGTACGGAGGGAGGTTCGTTACGTAGTCATAGGGCTTGACTGAACAAAAGGTCATGTGAGTATGGATACTCCTCGGTTAGAAACCGCTCAATTTCAGAATCGAAATCTTGACTCAACAGAATTGGCTATTGGTCTGTGTTTTGTTTAGGTTTATTGCGAGAACACCTTGATACCCAGCACACAACCTTTTTACTTTTGTGATTGACATCATTGTTAACCTTACCCTTTTTCCTTGCAGACCTCTTAACAGACTTACTGCCATCCTTTAGGCATGAGTCAGGCAGGATGTCGGTTTGGGTAGGGTTCGAGTAGATCGAGGGTTCAAGAGAGGGTAAGAGTGTAGGAGGGGGCACGAAAGGCCTGAAAAGGGTTTCGGTGACCACGGTTTTGTCCACTTGTCCAATTTCAGGACTGGCAATGCCATTTCTCAACAAGAAAGCTTCCCAAGAGTTGCCACTCAACCTCAAATGATGAACCATAATAATTTTAATTAAACAGTGGTGGAAGAGGCTGGAGTCCACTTTCTCGCTCTTGAAATGTTTATCCATTTTATACAAAGTCCGAAGGAGGAAATGTGGCATATTTAAAGGAAAATCTATGAAACTCATGAGAAGTCGGAGGTGGTATAGGAAAACTAAACCATATCTACCCTCGCATGTAATGAATTGCTTGATAATGACCAACAAATCATGCCACCTAGACTTAAGAGCTGTAACTAGCATACCTTTGTCGCAACTGTTGATTTTCCTTGAGGTAAACAACATTGGCCATGGTACTTCATCAACCTTTGAATTTTTAAACCATTTCTGCCCTTTGGGTGGCAGACTAGTGGCTGAGCTAAGGAAATCCTCGTTCAATTCGAGTTGGATGTCTCCAACTTTGGCCCTGCATCCATCAAGTGTAAGTGAAAATTGTTGAGTGACTGCGAGGTTGAAACCGTCGAACTTCTCAATAAAAACCCTCTAACCATTCCTCTCTAGGTCCTCTCGGGCATTATCAAATAACAACAAAGTTTAGACACTGTTGGGTTCGATTTGCACCACAGGATCCATGGAAAATAGCACAAGATCAACAGGGTAACCAGCGAGGGGGTTTGACAGGGTAGACACAGAACCATTTTCCCGCAGCTTCCCCAAAACAAACAAAGATAGCCCGAAATGCAAGACAGAGCGTTAATGCTTATGCGTGCAATGGTGGTGGAGTAAATTGAGACCATGCAAAAATATCATGTTGGGTTTGTACAACCAACAACACCTATTCAAATCATAACAGTGCGTGTCCAAAAAAGATTTTAATCAAATGAATTATCACATAACCATTGAAAACCATGGTATTCATAACCAAAATTGATCTGAATGTTAAATAAACAATGTCATTTGCACAATTTTAAAAGAAACACCAATATGTCGAATATTGCATCGATGATTACATCAAAGACACCAACATGTCAAATGAACCATGATTTGACCCAAAATTAATGTGTTCAATAAAACCATTTCATCAACGAATTTATAAATCGAAACCATATTAACAATAGTCAAATGCAAAGTGATTGGTGGTTCGGTGTTTTAATAAATGTGTGACCAGTGTTGAGTTGGAGGTAAAAGAGTTACGACCAAATAAACAGATAGATTCATAACAATCCAAAAGATCATTTTAATGAAATCAACATGAATCCCAACTGTAGGTTTTCACGCTTGTAGTCATGAAAATGAAAATGAAAAGCAGGTATGTGAAAGCGAAAGATAATAGTGTCATTTTTTTTTAAATTGCGATGAGTATTGAGTGTTCAAAACCCTTGTGTAGGTAGCTTGTAAGGAAAAGATCGTAATGAAAATGGCTGCCAACACTATCTCATATAAAGGCTGCAATTGACCCAATCATCCTCGAACCAATCTTGACTAAACTATTGTTCTCGGTGATGCATGACATGAATATGTCATGATGAAAATGTTCCCAACCAACTACTTTGTTGCGAAGCTACTCTAGGTCGCATCAAGTTACCCAACTCACCCAAGTGCTTCAACTCATTGCATGACCACCTACCATGTCCTAAGTATGAAAAAAGGTGTGCCCACTTCATCGCAACCCATAAGTACTCCACTTTGCGATCACTTATGTGATCATTAGTTTGGTCAACCTCTACAATCACTTCTGCAGTCACGAATGTGATAACTTATGTGATTAGATATGTGACAGGTCATGTATCAAATATGTGACAAGTCATGTGTTCTTCTTCCTTACCCAAGTGCTTCTTTTCACCAAAAACTTTGTGCATGATATTCTCAAGATGTGCTCATAAGTTTGGAACTTAATTTCACTACAAATCAAACCAACCAAGTCTGCTCCTAGACTATCTCTACGAAAGGTTATGAGACCTTAATGAACCTTCACTAAGTCTATTCTCAAACTATCTATGCACCTGAACACCATTATTCTAATAACTACAATGGTGAAGAGCCAAATATTCTTTGATATAATCTATCACTAATATAGTGGTGAGAAAATAGCCAATATGTTAACCGAAATCAACACTGATACCATCTTTCATGTCCCTATAAGATTCCTTCCTAGATATTATGATCGTGCACCTCTAGAGGTCATACAACACCATGGCAGTTCTCACTTGCTTACTTGGAAACACCATGGATACTTTGTTCAGACTATTTCTCTTCACCTACAGCATACCCATACTTCATTCTAGGCTACGAACAAGTCACAATCTTACTCTATTGAAACTCAATTGTATACTTAGACTATTTGTTAACAACTTAACACTTAGTCATTTAAGCATACATCCATGAACATGTGAAACAAAAGAACACTTGCAAAAAAAATAGACACACATATATAGTGTGGGTGGAACAACACATTCCTAACACCTAGCTAAGTCTTACTATTGTGAAATAGTGATAATATGAGCACTGTTGTGTCAGTTTACAACGTCGACAGAGTTGCTCGAGTCACCTCACCTCACCCAGACACTCGTATGTATATATTTGTCACACCAAGACTATTCCATTGCAACAACTTTCTCTGTGGTGCACCCGAGACGTATGCCCACCCCAAAATCATTGTCTCTTCTCTGTCACAAGACTTCACAGAGACCTTTGGTTTTATCTCATAGCATGCCTCACCCAAACCTGTGACAAGACTTCCCTAAACTCCAAAGTCAATTTTCCAACTTCTATACTCAATCCAAAGAAGGTCATCCTAATTCTGTCCAAAAAATCACCTCAAGGTATCACAAGTCCTCTCATGTGGAGTGACTTGGCTCCTTGAGGGAGCACACCCCTCCTTGTCTGAGTCTGGCTTAGAGCCTTGGTGTTGATCTTGTCCTCTTTTTCTATTCCTTCTTGGTTTTGTTCTTTTTGTTCTTATATGGATTCCAAATGTCACCTTCACAAATTATCACATCCTTTGGGTGTGTTGTGCCCGTTCGCAGACCAATGCACCCAAACAAACCAACGAGTTCACTTGTCAACCTTCACATCCCTACCTCTTGGTGTGCCCCATGCTTCACCTCATGCTTGGGAAATCTCCTTGGCGTGTTCCTGTTCACAACGTTCCCACTTGCCCAACTAGTGCGACTCTTGGGTGCTAGAGAAACCTCAAATTTCGTCCCCTTGAGGACTTGGGTGAGAGTGCCCACGCCCTTCTAATCGAGGACCTTACACTATTGAATTAAGAGATGTTTAAAAAAAAGTTACCCTACAAAGACACTCTAATCCCTCCCCAAAACAACCAAAATTCATAATCATTATCTAATAAAAGTATTTTGTTTTTGTAAATTTAATTACAAACTATCAATCAATTTCATGATGTATCAATTACATGTATCATGCCCTTATATATATAAACTTATTTTAATAATTATTAATAGCACCATTGATCAATTTCATGTATCATGGTCCTTAAGTCTCTCTATATACAGATATCTTAGAAAGACACACTTTAATCCCTCTCCAAAACAACAAAAACATTTTCTAATAAAATTATCTTTTAAGTTATTCCAAGTTTAATAACAAACTTTTTTTAATCACTTATCATGATCTTTATATATATATATATATATAGTCTAAGTGAGTTTTATAGTTAAGGACATGTACTTCCTCTTAAAAAATTACAAGTTCAAATCTAGAAAGGTGAGAGGATTCCTTGTTCCACAAACAAGAGGTCTAATACACCAATTTGATGTAGATTATAGAGAATCTACACCAAAATATAATTGCCATCTCTCAAAAATCTCAAAACAAAACAACCACAAAAAAGTATATAAAAGTGACAAAGAGAACGAGAGTGTGGAAGACGTGTTCATGTAACACGGATAAGGTGGAATATATGCGAACCCTTGCGTGTGTAGATATCTTTTTTCGGGTTAATATATTTCAGAGGATATTTTTGTATATTCAAGTTTACAACAAATTATTGTCCTCTGGATCTAGAGGCGGAAAAGGCAGTTTGACCGATACAGAAAAGGTTGAGGAAACCTCTTCTTCAAGTATTCACCGGCCTGCCGGCCACCCGTTCTGTCTCGATCAGGCTAAGGTTCAAAGTAGAAAGAACATAATTCTTTTCCGTATCAACAATATTTAAAGTTTTCCTTTCGTAGCTCGTTGTGTCTCGATCAAGCTAAGGTTAAAAGTAGAAGGAGCATAATTATTGTCCATATCAATAAGATTTAACAATTTACCTTTCCTTGGACAGTCCAACAAAATCGACAAAATCTATCAACCAGTACAATATTATAAAACTTAATTGTTTGGTTCAGAGTCACTCCATATTCAATTTTTGAGATCCAGCATCTCGTGCATTTTGTTATTAGAGAAACTTGAGTTCCTCGGACTTTGTTCGAGCAATTTCGATCATCTTTTTCAAAATGCATTAGATTTCCTTCTAAAGACATTCTCCAAAAGAGATCTAATTGTTAGGGTTAAACTTAATACATCTAAACTTCAAAGACAATATTTGTAAACTTAATCATCCTTAAGTTTACCCAGTCATGTGGCTATTAATATATTTAGTTTTGAGCGGTTAAATTTCCATCCATGTTAATAATAAAGATTAATATTAAAACATTATTGATCCTAAGATCTAATATTAATATTTTTATTTTTTTATTATTAAAAAAAGGCTATAATTATGGTCTAATTTCTATTTAGATCAAATCAGATAAATATAATAATAATAATAATAATAAAAATCTATTTTTAAGGTCACGGCTAAGCCAGACATCAAATTGATGTATGAGACACCTTTGTTTGTGGGACAAGCCACCGATTTCACTGGTAAAGTCTACGGAGGTATACATACTCTACACCCCTCTCGATTAGAAGTTTCCCTCAAATTTACAGGAAACTTAAATTTGGGAGCGACAATAATATATATAAAAAATAATTTAAATTACAATGATATTTTAGATTACAATGTATAGAGATATTGATACATTTAATATCCATATGAATATATTTAACACAATACTGAAACTTTAATATCCAACAAATGCTACTAAGTGAAACAAATGCTTGTAGTGGACAGGATATTGATTTATTCTACCTTCATGTTTAGTTTGGGCTTGAAGAAAAACCTACATGTCTTAAAAGTTTTTCATATCCACAACTATAAAGTGAGTATTATTAAGTTTTTGTACTTAACTATTTTTTGAAATAATATTTAGTTGTAGTTTAGTTTTAGTTTTATAGTGATATTTTGAATAAATATAATGAAAATATTTGTAAGAAATTATGTATTTGTAATAATGGAATAAATATATTTACATTTTAATTTAATATGATTCTAATTTAAATCTCTTTGTTTAGGAAACATGTTCCCAAGCTCCCGTTTCTTTGATGTTGAAGCTCCCAAAAAGCTCCCAAATTCTGAAAAGAGAGCTTTTAGAGATGTTGAAAATGTGGGGAGCTCGTTCAGTGAAACTATGATAAAATGTAAAACATAAATATAAAGTGATTTTTAATTGATGTGAAAATATAATAAAATTACAAATCAAAATTCTTGAAAATATAATAAAATTATAAATCAAAATTTATGGATAGATAATGTAGAGAATATAACAAAATTAGAAATATGAACATATGATGATGATCATCATCAAAGTTGCTATGATTGAATTACATATTTTTTAGATTTGTAATTATTATTCATTTGGATTATTTTTTGGCTTCTTTTACCTTATGAACTTCACTCTTTACTTGGTCTTGTGGTATGAGGTCTTAATTTATAAATATTCTTGACCCTTTTAGCTTTGGATAGTTATTGAGTATGCCATATTTATTTTCATTACTACTAACTTTGACATGAATCAACCTATTTTTATAGTCAATTGTTTTTCCTATACATTTTGCTTCTATGAGGCAAGTTTTTTCATTTAGTGATTTGCTTTTAGTTCTTATTTTACTATTGTTAGTGTGTCTTTGTCTTATAGATCTCCTATATGGCAAATTTTGAAGTTCAATGTTTTTTTATTATGCTCATGATACAAATCAATTAACTTATGCATTTCTTCTTTAATAGATTTGATATCCAATTTATTTTCCAAACTAATTATAATTTTCTTATTATAATTAAATAAAAGTAATAAAATAATTCAAAAAAATAATATATCTTACAAAATATCTTATCTATTATAAGCTAAAACACATAGATATTATATATTTCTATCAAACTTTTTACAAACCCTAAAACATTTCAAAGAATTCATTATTTTTTTTTACAAAAACTGATTTTTTTTTAATATATATAAAGGGCATGGCCAAAGTCCCAAAGTACAAAAAGGGGTGCTAGTATGGGAGACCAACTACATAATTTCAACAAAATATTGCTACAAGGAGTTGTCCACAAAATCTATTGTTGTAATCTATTTTATTAGGCTCATCTAGAGATAACTATCACCCATAAATAATAATACTTCGCCATTTTTGCAAAATCGGTAAAGCCTTATTGCTTTGCTTACTGATGATCTTCCTCGGGGTCTCGTTCTTCTTCTGGTGGTGTTCCAATGGCTACATTTAGGTCTAGCAGTATTGGGTCGAACCTTCTCCCAATATCCTCATTCTGGATTTTCTCTGTAGAGTTGTGTGTTTTGACTTTATGCATTGCTTCAATTCTTTCCCCTTGTCGTCTAAGAAAATTGACCTCATCTTGAAGCTGGTTGATAAGGGTGCAGTGTTGCACCAGGGTTTCCAGTGTGAAGTTTAAATTGTAGCTATGAGAGTCCAACCGCAGGGCCAATTGTTGGGTGGTGGAGAAGTTGTCTTCCATTAACTCTTCCTCCAACCTCTCATGACCTAGACGCTGGGCCATTTTAGCAAAGAATCTTGTTGTTGAAACCTTCCTAAGATTGTTGTTGGAGCCTACATCTGCGTTGTCATTTATGCTTCCTGGTTTTGTGTCCTGTATGTATTGACAGCCTCTATAATTTCATTTTTTAGTATTGCCTTTGGTTGCTTCTCCTCTATTTGAATTGATAGTGAGGCAGACAAAAACAATTTGGAGCCTTTCATTATTTCCACGGGAAATTTCACCTCTATAGTTGCCTCTATTATAGCCTTTGGACATGCTAGTTCCATTGTTGATAGCAAATTCCTCTTTGCTTGTCGCTTCCTTTCCTTCTTCACCACGTCTGCTAGATTTTTTCTCTCAGTTCTAGCTTGCCTTTATTTTAAAACTCCCTTCCCAAGGAAAACTATGCATTCCCAAATTCTTCCTAAGATGGCAGAGATAGTGAATCGGGCTCTGCCCATCCTGAATTCCCCTTGTGGATGAGAACCTAGTCTGTGTGAGTTTAGGGAAGGAATGATGATCAAAAGAGGTAGTGACAGGCTCTGCCAACATCCACATGTTGCATGACATGGCTTCAATCCCTTCACAAGCCATTAAATTAAGCGAAATTAATGAAGAGGTGAGGGAGATGGAGACTGGGTGGGCTTGGAATGACATTAGTAGTAGGTTCCCATGGAGTATAAACTCCTTGTGGCCCAAGAGATCCAAAAATGTGAATTGCAACATACTATCTCCCACAATCCAAAGGATATTCAAGTACACAGATCCCCCTCGCTTGACGTTCAACTATCCCGAAATACCTTTTTGATAGAAATATGGGTGGAGGTGGCTGCCAGGTGGAGCATAGACACGAGGGGATTGAGGCATTATGGGGGATATATAAAAAATAACCTTCCCAGGAATTCTTGGTGACCTGGGCCTCTTCCTATAGATAGATTAGCATGTTCGTCTACTATCCCATTGTTTATGGGCCAAATATGATAGAAGGTAGGGATCATGGTAGATAGTGTATCTATGGTTCTTTCTATGAGCCTTTTTAGTTTTGAATTATTCGGGGTTGTTTTTTTTATTAAGTACCAAATTACATTCTTGGAGTCCCCTATAATGATAAATTGGTTGAGTTATCATTCCTATGCTATTTGAGCTCCTTTGAGTAGTGCATATGCCTCTGCTAGATTATTGGTGGTTATACCCAAATTACACTAGTAAGTTAGAAATCTGTGTCCTCTAGGGCTGAACAGAACCCCTCCCACACCTTCCTCCCTTGGGTTCCCTTTTGAGGCACCATCAAAACATAGAACATGACTCTTTTGGGTGTTTAGCCAATTTTTGAAATCTTGGGGGGGGAATTGAAGCTGCCAACATGATGAGTTTCTTGGCAAGGTGATGGGGTGGAATGCATGGAGGTTTATTTTATTTAGCCATAATTCTTCATCTACTTGCAATGGACCACATTCCTGGGTTGTTATGTTCCTGGACGAGTTGAACTCCCCCAATTGACCAACCGTGATTGTTACAACTACTGGGGGGGACTAGATTTTCTTTGAAAATTCTTTTGTTTCTTGCCAGCCATATTTGCCAGCGTACAAATTTAATCAAGGCCTTCAAAATTCGACTTAGATTTGGATTCCTATGTAGTGACCCTTTGTAGTGTTTTCCCCATTTTCCAATAAAACTTCTACTGCTTCTCGGCTAGGAGATTCGAGGAACTAGCTCTGAGTAGATGCTATGCATCACTTGTTTAGTGAAATTTCAATTTGGGAAGAGGTGGTTAGTGCTTTCCAGGTTTTGGTTTCACAGAGCACATATGAAAGGCCCCATATATCCTCTTTTGTTCAATTTTTTGCCTGTTAGAAGCTTATTATGTGCCAATTGCCAACATAAAATATTTGTCTTCGGAATGCTATTTGGGCTCCAAATTCCTTTCCAGGTGACATATTTGTTTGGAAAATTTCTTTCTTGAAGGATTTGTTTGTAACTCATTCTCACTATGTACCCTGCTTCACCCTAGCTTATGTTGTCCTTTTGACTAAGGCAAATTGGGGTAGACCCTGAGACCATCAGGAGGAACTACTTAGCATTATCTCGTAGGATGGGGGGACATCTCCCTGATTCTAGTTTTACCAAGCACCATTCTTATTCCAATTAAATATATCAAAGAATGGTTTTTCCGATTGAGGTTAGAAAGCACTTGAATTGGTCAAGAAAAGGAATGCTGGAGAGTACTCCCATCTCTAAGAACTGATCCTCCCATATCTTAATTTCTTTACCATTTCCTGGGGTCCATCTGAGGTGGCTTTGGATGAGAGAAACTGATTCCCGAATTAACTTCCATATGGGGGAACATGATTGATGAAGGTCTACAACATCCATACATATTTGTATAACTTCGGATAGGTACTTATTGCAGATTTCTTTTTTCCACCATATGTTTCCTCCAGTGATTACATGCAAGATTATCTTTTCCCCCAGGGCTAAGTTTATTGTTTTTGCGTCCCGAATACCCAGTCCCCCATTTTCTTTAGGGGCGCAAACAATAGACAAGTTTACCATATGGAATTTTTATCATTGTCTTTACCCCCTTGCCAAAGAAATTTCCTGACAATTCTGGTGATTTATTTTCTAATTCCCACTGGTGCGTAGAGGGATGAAAGTTGGAAGATTGGAAAGGAGTATAAGTCTGAATTTATTAAGATGATCCTACCTGCTGGATTCAACCACATTTCTCCCTAAATTTCAAATTGGTCTTTGAGTTTTTGAAGAATTATTTGCCAAGCCTCCTTGGGGAGGGCTTTGATATTGATGGGTGTGCCAAGGTACTTGAAATATTTCCATTCTATTGAGAAGGAGAATTGGAGGATGCTGGCAATTCTAGCCTTTGTACTCGCTTTTATGTTCCAATCATAGATTTGGATTTTATGTTTATTCATAATCCCCCTGGAGGCTATTTCATATTGATCAAGAAATAGCTTGAATCTTTTGGCCATTGTTTGTGAAGCTCCTCCAAAAAGAGGAGTGTCATCAGTGAATTGCGAGTTATTTATCCTTCTGACACCCCTAGCTATTTTCAGCCCTAGAGTATTTCTGGTGTCTCTTTCATGCTCCATCCTTCTACTTAGGGTTTCTTCCATGATGATATACAACATTGGAGAGAGTGGGAATCCTTGTTGAAGTCCTCTTGTGGCTTGAAATAACAGAGTTGGGCTCCCATTTATTAGGGGAAATATCCAAGGGGACGAAATGCAGGCCTTAATCTAGGATACAGAGGAGTTGTTGAAACCAATTTTTTTTAGCACGTCAAAAAGGAACTCATGTTTCACTTGATCAAAGGCATTTTCCATATTGAATTTGATTATTATTCCTTTTGCTCTATTTGTAACACTGGTATGAATGGCCTCCTACACCAGAATGTTGTTGTCCCAAATTTTCCTTCTAGTCACAACGTCTCCTTGATTTGGGAGAATGATCTGAGGGAGCATATGTTTTATCCTATTTGCTATATTTTCTATAGGATTTTGTAGGCATTTGCATTTTTTACTTTAGGAATCTCGGAAAGAAAAGAAGTATTAGTGGCTCCTTCTAACTTGCAAGTAGTTTGGACATATCTGATCATACAGATTAAATCCTTTTTAATAATTTCCCAACAATTTCGATAGAAATGGAGAGTGAAGTCGTCCAGCTTGGGGGATTTATTGGGATAAAATTGGTAGACAACTATTTTAAATTCTTCTTATCTGACCACCTTAGCCAATTCTTGGTTATCTTGTTCCTTTATCATTCATGGTATATGTTCCATGAACTGTAAACTCTGCTCTCTATTGTCTACTCCATCTTAGGTGTAGAGATTTTTGAAGTGAGAGAAGGCTTCCTTTTTTATCTCCTCAAAGGAATTGAGTACACCTCCTGTGGCTTTTTTTATTTCCTCCACTATGTTCTTGTGATGTCTTGCTTTGGCATGCTTATGGTAAAATGAAGTATTTTTGTCTTCTGCTTGGAGCCACAAATCTATAGATTTTAGTCTCCGTTCCTTTTCATCATTGTGGAGCACCCTTAAATAATTTTGAAAGTTCTCTTTCTCCTGCACTAGATGTCTGGTTTGTATTTCACTAGTGTCCATTTCCTCCTGTAGAGATTCTAGTTTCTTTTTATATCTTTCCACTTCTCCTTTTGTGTTCTGGAGTGATACTTTAACCTAGTCCTTTATTGCTTGTTTTTCCTTTTTTAGCTTTTTCTCCCAAATGTAAACATGAGTTCCATCCACCCAGGTTGACTAGATTGAGCAGATTAGGGGGACAAAATATGGGGACTCTAACCAAATTGGATTAAATTTGAAAGGAATGTGTCCCATATTTTCGGATTTGATGAAGGATAGGGATATCACATGATGGTATGAAATGCCCCAAGACATAATTTGGGAAGAGATGGAAAGTGGGCGGAAGAGTAAAGAGCTATGAATGAGAAAACAATTAGGTCTGGTAATTATGTGCCCCACCCCTGGCCTTTTATTGTTCCAAGTGTATTTCCCTTTGGAGGGATGAACATCAAACATATATAGTTCCGAGATCAGATCCTCCATATGTTCCCTAAAATGGTCCCTTACAGTGGTGCCTCTTTCTTTTCCCCTTGATGTCGGGTTGTATTAAAATCCCCTACTATAATGTAGTTGCCTTGGGCTCCTAGCTCTTTAATTTTCAATAAAAAATCCCAACACTCCCTTTTTCCCCAATAATGATTTGGCATATAAACATTACAAATGGGGTAGATGATACCTGATTGAAGATGCTTTAGTTTTACCAGCGTCCAGTGAGTAGATTTAACTATTTGTTCTTCTTCGTAGAGTTGGGTATTCCACAGCATGCAGATCCCTCTTGATGCGCTTCTAGAATTCAACGTCGTTCCACTGCTTGTTTTACATATTTGCTTCATTTCTCATTGGGCCTCAACTCCCTGCATTTTTGTCTCCTTGATTAGGAGGATATGGGGCTTTTATATTTGAATGATCTTTCCCATGTATTTTTTTTCTTCCCTCTGACCCATTCCTCTACAATTCCAAGAGACTACCTTCATTACTTACTATTATGTTTTGTTGCCCCCCCTTTCGTGGGCTGAGATTGTCCCTTTGCTGCTGGAGCCTTCCCACTTTTTCCTTCTTTTCTGAGAATTTCCTCCAGTGTTGGTTGAGTTCCTAGTTCCTTGTCCTAATTGGTCTCTTTTTCCCTTCTAGTTTTATTTGGTTTCCTTCCTACTTTCGTAGCTCTAGCATTCTTTGAGAGTTCCATATCCATATCTTCTCCCAAGTCTTCCTCACTATCGTCCTTCAGCGCTTGAATAGGTTCCTCGGGCTGTCGATCGATAGCCAATGGGGGCGACGTGAGATTAGGATCCTAATCTGGCTGACTATGTTTTGTGTTTTCTCTTGAGCTGATGAAATCTTCTTCTAAATTTCCGAGGGGGTCGTATTTTTTTTTACTACTTTCAGCCTCATCATCAATTTGTATTGGGGATTTCCCTTTGCTTGGTGAGGGAGGTTTGGAGTCGTTTTTTCATTCATGTTGTTGATTTCGTGCCTTGTTCATTTATTTATTTCATTTTGTTGGTTACCATTGTTCTAGCGCTATGGTTTCACGATGCTCCCGGATCGCCTTGGGGCAGTTTTTGGTGAAATGGTCGTATTCATGACAGGATTTGCACTTGAAAGGGAGTTGTCCGTAATCCACTATTTGGACGTATGACCACCCATCTAAAGTTACTTGGATTGCTTCTGGAAGACCTTTCTCCGGATCTAATTCTACATAGAGACGTGCACATGATTCCAAACCATCTTGTGGCTCGGCTAGATCGATGAACCTTCCTAGTGCATTGCCTATATTTTTTATGGTTTTGTCATTCCAACAACGGAGGGCTAAAAAGGGAAGCCTTAGCCAAGTTGGAACCATTGAGGGAATATCATTCTCAGGACTGCAGTCTGTAGTCCATTTATTCAAATACATACCTCGAGTACCCATGAAATATGGGCTATTCCTAAAGATCAAATCTATGTTTGCTTTATTTTCAAAGAGAAAAACATAAAAACCCTTACCACAGAAAGATGTAGAAAGCTGCCCTTCTATCATTTTCTTCCAGTTCTGCTCCAACCATTGTGTCATTGCTTCAGGGAAAGGCCAAAGTCCAATAAACTTCCCTATTAGGCCATTTTCAACTAAATAGAGGGAGAGCAGTCTCAAGGAAGGGGAGTGGACAAGCACTTTTGGAATCACATCCATCTTTTTAACAAAAGAGGATAGAAGGGGAGTGGGCAAGCACTTTTGGAATCACATCCATCTTTTTAACAAAACAAGATAGAAGGGGAGTGGACAAGCACTTTTGGAATCACATCCATCTTTTTAACAAAACGGGATAGAGGAGCTACCTCAACAGATTTCGATTAAGAAGGGAGCACGGCTTGGAACGTTGAGAGATCAGGAGGCGGCGGGGGCTGAGGGGGGTTGTGATCCCCTGAGGCCAGAGGCCATGCAGGTCGGCGTCAGAAACCGTAGATGCTTTCAGGGGTATCTCGAGGCAGCCAGATATTATTATGTAGATCGTGAAATAATTCATTATTAATCTTCATAACTTATTGTTATTATATAAAAAATAATCCTTTTATATTCTAAAACATTTTTATTAAAATATGTAAACATCTTAAAATATTCTGTATAAAAACTATTTGTTATATTTCAACAAAGTGATTGAGAAACACAATGACACAAAAATACATGGATTATTGAAGTGAAGTGTCACTTTGAGCTTCCTTCCCTGAAATTGAGGAGAGGCTGCCCTATTTTTCAATTAGCATGCGTTCTAGAGGACGACGTCCTGAATCTTCCTCCTCGGGGTTTGGATATAAATAAATTGATAGATTCAATGTTCTTTGAGCCACTGAACAGAGAATCCGCATGCTTCGGTATAGAAGTACTATGAAATTGTTGAAAATCTATCTTTAAGGTTACAATCCTCCCCATCTGGAGCTGAAGCAATTCTGATATGAAATTGTTGAAAATCTATCTTTAAGGTTTCAATCCTCCCCATCTGGAGCTGAAGCAATTCTAATATATCTTCCACCTTCCCAGTTAAAACACATTCCAGTTCTGATATTTTTCACTGGAAATCTTGGATGGTTTCCTTCTCTTCACGCCGCAGAAAAGTTTTTCTTTCGCTAAAGAATGATACTCAAAGAAATAAAATTTCCACTGAAAACTACCCCCGAGATAAAAGGCCCACACCAACTCTTCAAAACTTTGAAGTAAAACTATTTCCCAAATAATTTTTTTCAGAGAAAGAAAAATGAGAAGTAAGGATGACAGGAAGTTGGCTAACCTGGAAGTCACTAGCCACTATTTAGGAAGTCACTAGCCACCATTTAGTTTACACGATTTACCTCTTGATTCTTGCGTTCGTTTCTCCTATCCATAAGTGTGATAGCTCCATGAGTCTCGAGCTTCCGTATAGCCATAGTTCTAAAACCCTCAGTCCAATCCCTTCGAAGACAATGCATGATCCTTCCAATCAGACATTCCATGGCGGGTTTATTCCCGCATTTCATGGCATGCCCACACATACATCCAGTAATCGCTAGTGGCAGACTACAATTCAAGTGAGTGGTTATAAATACCTACCGATACCACGAGCAAGAATAGATGTGCAGGGGAAGTTCTAGCTCTCGTCCTCGTTCTCATCATTCCACGAGCTAGAGGAAGACCCCACAGAGGAGCAGGGTGGTACATGGTCGACTCTCGGCGGAAAAGGCATAAACGATTCGAGCGAGCTCTGGTTCTTGCCAAGAAAAAATGACCCACGGAGGCCACAGCAGTAGAATCACCCCCCAGAACCTATGTCGAGGAAATTCCTCAATGGAACTCCCCCACGACTTCTCTGAAAGTCGCATGTTTACGGTTCCGGACAATCGGAACCCCCCTGTGTGCATTGGAGCAAAAACACCACCTCCCCATTTGCGAGAAGTGCACGGTCCCAACGACGCTCCCATTGAGGAATTCGCCACTTGCCTAGTAGAGGAAGAGCTTCCAGAAAGCAACAATGAATTGCAGCCGCAGAGAACGCAACATGCACACCAGGAGACGGACGCTGAGAAAAATTCGTCACCCCCGCCACCACTTCTTCACCCGGAGCACCTGAACTTGATCTTCGAGGTCCGCAGCATGGTGGACGACCAAATCTTTAGGGTTGTTCACGTTAAACAACGCTTGGATATGATGTACGCATCTTACTCCAGTGCCACCCCACAGTGACAATGCCCCACCTGCGCTCAGCTCTATGCCATTCCAGTCAGAAGCGGCAAGGAGATGGACGACCACGAGGACACCGGATAATAGGTTCTCATGTTCAACATTGTTTCAAACTCTCTCTCTTTTTGATGTTTATCAGAGCCATAGCTCTTCTAGTTCATAGCCATGTTAGCGTTAGCATATGCATTATTAAACTGCTACTGAAACTAGTCATGCACCCTGGTTTCCATCGGGCAAGGTGGCAAAACGAGGTTTTGAACTTGCATGCTATTTTGGAGAGGCCAATTGTCTCGGTTTCCTTCACAGGTGGAAAAGCTGGCACCTGCATGTCATGGTGTAATTTTGAAGCATTAATATAATAGGATCTGCTTTTAATTTGAAGCACACATAGGATCTGCTTTTACTTAAAATATATATATATATATATATATATATATATATGTTCCTTCTTTTTATAAATTTCATTACTATTTTGCATCTTCCATTCCTATTTGTGTATGGAGAGTATTGAGGTGTTTTACAATTCAATATAGAGAACTAATTATGTTAGATAAATCTTGTAAATAATTCTAAATTAAATTAAAATTAAAATTAACTTAATTAAAAAATAATAATAATTAAAAATAAAGTTCAATTAATTAAAAAAAAATTACATTTTAAGAAATCAAATCTCTCTCAATGTTTAATAAATCCAAGTTTAATATGAATTTACACTAATTATAAATTAGTAAAAAACACATAATATTATCTTTACTAAATTTCTTGCAAAAACAAATAAAATTGATTGGTTATAAGTAATAACACAGAATATTATCTTTATTAATATATTATTTTATAATAAAATGAATTCTGACATAGTGTTAATAATTAAAATAGGTAAAATATTGACTTTTTGTACTTAGTAAAAATTTAAATAAAAAATCAATATAATATAAATTGAATTTATCCTTCAACAAAAAAAATCTATACAAATTTATATAAATAAAATTAATCTAAATATTTTATTTTAAATTCCTAAAAATTTAAAATAAAACTTAAAAAAAATCTTAATTTCTTATATTGTATCTTAAAATTTTATTTTTAAGAAGATAATCAAAATTTAAACATGGTAACATCGACTCTCAAACATCTATATGTATTGATTGTTTAAAGATTATAAAACTTGAGTGGGCTTAAAGGTTACAAACATGTGTTTCATCCTTGCAAGTCATAGATTCAAATCCAGAGATTCCAATTTGGTGTCTAGATCAATTAAAATAATAACATTATTTTGGTTGTTTAAAGAATAATAATAGTAATCTTATTTTAAGGACACCACCTTGGTGTGTGAGACCCCCTATAGAGATGTACATATCCTACCCCCTATGAATTTGGACTTGTGACCTAGAAAACATACTTTCTTAAGCATTATATAAATCACATTTTTTTAATATCTTAATTAAAATAATAATATTGTTTTGATATTATTTATAGTAAAATTTTAAAAATGTGAAGTTTACTTTATGTTTCCTCCTTGGAGGTCACATGTTCAAAACTAGATGGAGTAGGTTATATATATATATTTGTAGAATGGTTCCACTGCTTTGTAGTAGAAGGGACTTCCTTGGCTTGCCAATGGAGACAAAAAATGTAAAAATGGGGGTCACTTAATGTCACTTAGTTATGATATGTTCTATTTTTTAAGTGAAATTACGGAAGTAAAATAACTTTAGATTAATAATGTACCTAACCATTATTTAAGGGACTTTTAATATTAAAGTGAAAATTCTAGAGATAATAAGGATTATATTTGATTTATTAAAAAAAGGGAAATTCTAGAAGTTACATTTGATTTGGCAAAAAAGGAAAAGTTCTATAAGGCATCGAAAAATGATAAAAGAAGCGGTAGAGCCTCACTTTGGTATTATGATTTGATATCTTATTGCATGTTCTTGTATCCATCATTTTCGTTGTGGTTTTGGACAAAACCCTTCCACTGCAGGTTTAGTTTTAGTGGTGCAATATCCAACCTAGCTAGACAAGGAGGAGGATCCATTCAGGATCTTCATTGTAGCTACATCTTGGTTTTGTTTTCAGTTTTGGGTTGTATTGATTTTATTGGAGAGGTTGTGACACTTGGAGGAGTTGATCCCATATTTTGAGGAGGCCATGGGATGATTCTAGGTTTTTGGCTTGTATTGCGTGATTTCCATTGATGTATTGCAGCTTCCATAACAACCATTAGATTGATATTTTCAGTCTCCATTCATATTAAAATATTTCATGATTCTACTGTATTCCAAGTGTGTGTATCTAGGACTCTTGCAATATTTTTGATGAAATGTATTTAGTAGAATGAATGCAAAATATATGTGGAAAAATAACATAATTGCATAGAAATTCATAAAATCTATGCCTAGCTTTATTGGGGATATTACAGTGGTGTCATAGATGGTGATATTACCATTCTTTGATTTCATTAGAGCACTTTCCTTTTTCAAATAATGGAAAACATTTTGGGGTCTTTTTACATATTTGTTTTTGGAAAAAAAATAAAAAAAAATGGGGTTTTTAGTTTTTTTTAGGGAAAAGAAAGGACAACACACTTTAGACTTAGATATGAAAATTTCTAAGAATAATCTGGCAAAAATAATTGGATATTTTAATTCCTCTCTGAAAAGAACCCAATTTCAAAAAACAATAAGCCAAAACAGAGTTCGGGAAGTAAAGTTATCAACATTTCAATTTCAGAAAAATTTCAGGGTTTTTTCCAGAAAAAGTCGCGTGATTTACACTAAGGGGAAACAATGGGAATGAAATAAAACTATGTACATACATGTGTAAGAAAATATGAATACCAATAAGGAATCTATAGAAAAATATCATAAGTAACTAACATCATTTTTAAAGTACCCAATATTCTGGTCATTATATGCAGAGCACATAAACTACTATGATGAGTATGAGAAGTTCAATGAAGAGATCCAAGCTACTCTATAATTATAGGATTATATCGAAATCAAGAGAAGGGGGATATTAGAGATAGGAACAATACTTATTTGAAAGGAATATGGAAAAAATCAAAAGGAGATAAGCATGGAGAATAGGTGGAGGAGCATGCGTATACCCCTGAGGAGAATTTGTGCATAGAGGAATACCAAACAATAGCCTATGAGACATCATCAAAATTAACCAATGAGACCAATGACACTAGAATTTTGGATGGGTGTACCTATTATAAATTAGTAGATTATGAGGATGAAACACCTGATGATGACCATATGTTCCAATAAATTGATGTTGGGTATCCAACATCTTTCACTATGCATCATACTTATGATGAAGGTAGTTCACATAGGATAACACCTACACATGATGTGGATTCAACATTATATCTCATTTATGATTCCAATGATGAGAAGGATGTTATTTCACATTGATAGAGTTTGGAGGACCAATTATTGTTCAAGGAGGAGAATATTGTATCGGTGTTGAAAACGGTAGATGATACTCATAAATTTATTGAAGGGATTATGTGGAAATATCAGATGGAGGAAAAAACAAAACATGTTCCATATGGGATCACTAGATCTCAATTATGCATCATCAAAGAATCACTAGAATAGTTGAAATCTGATTACATGCAGTTGTTCATGGATATGGAACTTTCTCTTAAATTTGTTGAAGACAAAGAAAGAGAGATGAGGCTCTTTGTTACTAGCTTAGTTTGGCACACTCCTTATCATTGACAGTAATAGAGACTTCATAATCTATTGTGGAAATGACACATGAGATAATGAGTGTCACTCATGATATGAGGGAGGAGCCTCTTGTGAAAAATCCATGCGAAGAGTATTTAGGGTTGCGGGAGAGTTTAGACACAGAGGGTTTTGATCGTGTGCATTGCAGGGATTATGAGTTGTTTATTTTGGCTCAAGGATTAGCTACAAAGATGGTAGTTGAGAAAATTTCTTTTGGACCATCCAACAAGGAATTATATGCACCAGCAGATTGGGGAACTGAGTATAGGATAGATGTGGATACATCACCCTGGGATCTAGGTTCACTTGATATTAGTATAGTGATCGATACAGTGGCACATATAGAATACATTATGGTAGATGATTATACAATGGGATAGTGGTGTACGATGGTATGCAATGGGTTTTTACGATGTTTCCCTGGGGAGAACTCCAGACAGAGACTTCAGACATATCATTGAGTTTGGTTCATCTAGGATCAATGAGTGGATGGAAGAGATTCATGGAGAGGTATATCCTTCAGGGATTGATCTTCAAGTGAGATATCACCAGGGCAGGGAGAGAGAACATGATACCTGCAAGGTTTCTCTTAGACATTATCTTGAGTCCTTGGTCATATCGTTGGGGTTGAGCAATGCGCCTAACACTTTCCAGTTGGGAAGGAGGAAGTGGCATATATTGCCACCTTCTAAGGCCATCAATATATTCAACTAGACATGGAGGGTTCACATGAGTCAGTTGTGGGTGGCAGACAAAAGTATAGCCATGTTAAAATTCTTTCATTTGGGTTATGTAGTTGGAGCACAAGAGGAGATCCAGATTGTATTGGATCATTTCACATAGATTTCAACTGACGGAGTGGTGGATGGAATTATCCACTACAAAGGTTGCACACATATATTCCTTGATTCCACACTTAGGGAGGATATTATGAGGGATACACATGATTCACCTTTGACAGGGCATTCAGGATACTCATATGATAATGATGCACCACATGTGACAGGCCTACTTTCCAGGGAGTTATTTAGACTCCACATATTACTTAGGTACATTGATGATGATCAAGATAGAAAAATTCTTGGTGCATTTTGGAGGGAGTCGAATAGATCAACATGCACATAGTTGAATCGTAGTACTAGGATTCCACTAGATGATCGAATACGAGGGAATTGGCTCATTTTGATTCTGATGGTTACCAATATGGTACAATAACATTTAGTAGGTATTAGGAGTGGTGGACTTCCTATTTGGTGGTGGCATCTGTGAATTAAACTGAGTGATAGATTGATTCAGATGATTGTCAATAGAGTCTTGACAATGATTGGTCTGCTTTATTTTTTGGACATCAAAAAATGGGAGGTCAAGACTAACTCTATAGGGAAGGATAGGCTTGAGGCGAACCATGGACTTGCAAGCTTAGAATTCAGTGAGACACCTTCACATGAGAGGATTCAGGATGATGTCTTCAGTCCCTTCGACAATATTAGCTTGGGGTTCTAGGAGAGGAGGATGTTGACTGGGAACATTGTTCTGACAAAGATGATCAGAGTGGTGCAACATTAGCATGGTGGTATCTTTCCAGGATTAGTTTTGGACCCTAAGATCACATTGTTTGACAGTTCTGAGTTTTTGGAGTTTACTTTTGAGAGGCTTAGGAGTGGTCCCTCGAGGAGTTGATCGATTTTATGCAACTTATGATTTCTTAACTTATCAACAATAATTAGGTGGATTATTCTATTAACACCTTACATACCAATGCTATATGCTCCACATTATATATGATAGTTTGATATCCTGGCATCATTTTCAGTTTCAGTATGGATCATTCGATGGAGCACTGGGTCATGATGGCATTTCTTGAGGAAAAACAATATTTGGTGAGGGAGGGTTTATCATGTCACCATTGTTGGGTTCCCCTATGTTGTGGTAGAAGGAATTTTGTGGCTTGTTAGTGGAGAAAAGTGTGTGAAAAGGGGGGTCATTTAATGTCAGTTATTTAGGATTTGCTATGATTTTAAAGTGACACTAGGGAAGTAAAATAAATTTAGATTAATAAATTACTTAAGCATTTTTAAAGTGAATTTTAATCTTAAAGTGCAAATTAGAGGGAAAATAAGGGTTATATTTGATTTAGTCAAAAAGGGGAAATTCTAGAAGTTACATTTGATTTTGTTAAAAAAGGGGAATGTTATAAAAGGAATGGAAAAATGATAGAAGGAGGGTTAGAGCCTCACTTTGGTATTATTATTTGATATATTATTTAGTACTCTTGTATAGAGGCTTTTCATTGGGGTTTTGGGCAAAACCCTTCTATAGCAGGTTTAGTTTCAATGGTGCAATATCCAACCTAGCTAGACAAGGAGGAGGATCCATCCATGATCTTCATTGGAGCTTCATCTTGAGCTTATTTTCAGTTTTGGATTGTAGTGATTTGTTTGGAGAGGTTGTGACACTTGGAGGGTTTGATCTCATCTATTGAGGTGGACATGGCATGATTCCAAGTTTTTGGCTTGTATTGTGTGTTTTCCATCGATGTATTGCAACTACTACAGTAGTCATTGGATTGTTACATTCAATCTCCATTCATAATAAATATTCCATGATTCTCTTATATTCCAAGTGTATCTAGGATGCTCACAATATGTTTGACTAAATCTATTTAGTAGAATGAATGCAAACTATTTGTGGAAAAATAACATAATTGCATAGAAATTCATAAAATCCATGCCTAACTTCATTGGGGATATTATTGAAAAAAAACAAATTTATTTCTTTTTAATTATTTCACATATAGTTTATTGTAGAAAATATTTTTCCATGATTCTTTTCTATTCCAAGTGTATCTAGGATGCTCTCAATATGTTTGACTAAATGTCTTTAGTAGAATGAATGCAAAATATTTGTGGAAAAATAACATAATTGAATAGAAATACATAAAATCCATGCCTAACTTCATTGGGGATATTATTGAAAAAAAAAATTAATTATTTCATATATAGTTTATTGTAG
>SNQJ01S0001014.1:43948-80657 GCA_010110895.2 Picea sitchensis | reverse complement strand
TTTTTTTTTTTTTTTTTTTTTTCTTCTTCTGTATTATTGTTATTTGTCAATTAATTTTACTTGAAAATCTCAATTTTAATTACTTTTTCTTAATTTTGATTGAAGAATTTATCTTAAAAACCATTTTCATTATTTGGAGGAGATTTCATATATTTAGAGAAAATCACTCGAATAATGAATAAATATATATTTATAAAAATTAAATTTATTTTTAAAAATTATATAACATATTTATAATTAACAAATATAAATACATATACATATAAAATGGAATTAAAAATATATACATATAAAATAAGATTAAAAATTGATCATCATTTCAAAATATTGTGTTATTTTTTTTTAATGTTTTATACCTCTATGATTTGAAAAAAGAATTGATCGAATTGACTTTGGAACGAGAACCCTTTCAAATTTTTAATGTACTCCTGCATGCTTTCGTTCTATCTTTTCCTCTATATGTATAGTATATTGACTTTGGAACAAAAACCCTTTCAAATTTTTAATGTAGTACTGCATGTTTTCGTTCTATCATTTCCTCTATATGTACATATATTTATATGTACACTATATTTAGGGTAACATTCTTTTAAAGGGTTCATCCAACGGTTTCTTTATTCTAAATTTTAATAACATTTTATCACATCATTATAATAATAAAAGAATTATCATGTTCATATTAATAAAAGAATTATCAGATTAATAAAAGAATTATCGTGTTCAAGAAAAAAATTATTATAATAATAAAAGAATTATCATGTTCATATTAATAAAAGAATTATCATGTTCAAATTAAGAAAAAAAATATTTTGAAATTATAATATTTATAAATAATAATAATAATTTTGTTTTTTATATAAATAATAATAATTTATTATGTTCTTTATATTTATCTGTATCTATATATATTATTTTCATTAATTCTAAAAACATTCATCTTAAAAAGAAATAGTTTTTCGTCAGGCCTTTTTAGGTGGTAGAAAGATACATATAAAGAAGGATATCCCACTTTTGGATTTTCAACGAATTAATGTGGATTTTTTTTATAAAAATGGAAAAAAGGAAAATGATAAAAAAAAAGTTAAGTGGATGATTGTATGTTAAAGGATAATGAGAGATAAAAAAGGAAGGAAAAACCATTAAAAATTTGATTATCAAAGGACGAGAAATGATATTTATACTAGATATGTTATTTTATAAGTATGTTATAGTATATGGAACTTGCATTTGACCTCTTGTAAATGTCCTTAATATTTCCACTTTGTTTAATATCTTAAGATTGAATTGGACCTTATTATTATTGTATTATTATTGGTATTATATTATATTATTTAAAATTGATTTTTTTCAATATATAAAATTTGGAGTTTTTATAATATATATATGATGATGATGATTAACTCCACTAAGATTGAATTGGTCCATCATATCTTAATATGGTAAGTGATTAGTAGTGATTTTTTAGAATTTTGTTTCTGTGCTCGAAAAGTATTAAGAGAAGCTTTCCAAGATCACCATTGTTTTGTTGAGTTAAGAGGTTAGGAAGGTTTGTAGTGTGACAAATATTTTGAAAATGAGATTTAGTACGGGTATAGGCTGGACAATCTAAGAGAATTTTTTTTTCATCTTCAACCTTCTTAGCGTGACAAAGGTGACACACTCTTTCGTCCCATGGCATTTTAGGAATTGACCAATGCCCAGTATCACTATGGAGCTCGTGAGAATTTGTTCTTATATTAGCAATGTTTATTTTTTTCTTTACACTTGGCAAAAATATATTTGATCTTCTAGATTAGGGTTGATTACGTCTTTATAATACCTTAATTTTTTTTTCTTCTAACACTTTATCACACCGCATTTTCTCCTTAAATTTTGATTTGACTTTTTTTTTAATAATATCTTTATTTTGCAAAATGGTGTCTTCCATGATTCCCCAATAGTTTATCCAAGACCAGGCATCTTCATGCCATCTTCTCTCGAGTCGATGGTGGTTATGACTCGATTTTGAAGCAATTTTAGAAAGCCTCTTGTCTTCCATGTTGTTTAACTTGTTCTTATACATTATGTATCTACTCATAACCATGCTCTCAATGGGGCAGAAGTTCGTTTCTAAGAGGAGGATGGGATATGGCGTATTTCCTTTAATTTTCAAATTATAGCTTATAAAATTCTTTTTTATTTTCTCTATCTTTCTCCAGGATTCACGAGAGATACTACAACTCCAAAATTCACATCCATAAAGAATAACATGTGTAACAAGACTCTCAAATATGAGTTTTTTCTTATCCCAATTCCAAAGATCAACTAATTTACAATTTTTTTCAAGCCCATAATCAACTTTTCATCCCCCAATAATCATTTTCTCAATGTTATAATTTCAATTGATCTTGTGGTGAATATCAATTCCAAGATATTTGTATGAGTTCACTTCCTCCAAGTTGTTGTTGTCATATACAAAGGTATCATAAAACATCTTATTGGATTTAATAATCATGAGCTTAGTCTTATCAGTATTAATAGTCATACCCATATTGGAGAAAAAATCATTGAGGATTCTTAGTTGGTTTTCAAGATCACGAGGACTCCTTGCCATAAGAATGATATCATCAACATACAGAAGAAGATTGATGACTATATACCAATGAGAGTAGGGCCGACACAACCTTCTTTTTCTAAGAAAACTTCTAACTTGTCAATGTATATGCCAAAAAGGGTAGGGGACAAGGGACAACCTTGTTTGTGTAACATCCCACTCTTGCGCGCAGACAATGTGACTTATTCTTGTGGACAATTGTGTGCAAGTGATCTGGTTCACTATATGATTTACTGATTCGATTATGGAGCATGATGATGTTTGTGGATTTGATGATATGTTATTTTATGATATTTATTTCGACATGTGCTATTGACTGCTTTTCCTGAGTGTGCAAGACTCTAGACATTTGAGGATGTTGATGGCATTGATGGAGCTCCTTGGACTCTGGATCGAGTAAGAGGGCGGACGATTATGGTTTGAATGTTTTGATATTACATATGTGACATATGACTATATATTATGATGTTGATTGTTATTGTTGACATGTTTCGTTGATGGATCCAGACTCGCGATAGCTTGCTAACCAGAGCCACATTAAGAATAAAGGGGTCACACATGACAACAAGAAATATTGAGGGAGAGGTGTGGAAGCAACCCTGCCACAACCTACTAGCACTCCTATCATGCCTTGAACTATAGATTAACGATTACCTAGTTCGAGAGATCCACGATGTCATGAGGGCCGACTGTGATAGTCACTCATGATTATTATAAGGGGCATGCAATAAGGAAGGGTCGTTATTCCTTAGAGACTCTTAGTCTCCCACAAGGTGACCTAACGGAGTATTGACTCCAAGGGTTCGACGTCTACCAAGATCAGTCAAAAGGTAAGTGGCACACTTGGAGCACGTCGTATTGAAGGGCACGTCGTGATTTTAAGTCTTGCAAGTTAATAAACCTAGCACCTAGAAAACTATTACTCCTTAGGACCTAGTCGGCCTTAAAATGAATGATGGTATGAGTAAAGTATAATAACTAATTGTTTCCCTTAAAAATTGTTGCCAAGCCTAGTGAATTTAAAACCTAGGTCTAAGTAGAACAATGAAAAAAAAACTAAATGGACATGTAACGAAGGGGGTAAAGAAAATTCAAACATTAATAATTAAAGTGAAATTTTAATGAATAATTAGATTATTAAAAGGGTAAATTGTTGTTTATCTCTAAACTTGCTAATTTTGAACTTAGATAAAAAGGAGAATTTAAATAAAAGGGGAATGTCTAACTTAGTAGGGAATCTAACCTTTGGAACTTTCTAATTGTGAGATCAATTAGGATTTAAGTAATGCGTCAGTGATTTAAGAAATGTAAGGGAATAAATGGACACCAAGGAGCGGTTTTAGGAATGCTTTTAGTTGGGTGAGAGAAATAAGAAAAATCGAATTAATTAATTAATTCGATTGGGGGCCTCAGGGAAAAGAAGAGTACCCCTAGCATTGATAGAGAGGTATCGGTGAGGTATTAGAGATTAGAAAGTGGGAGTGAGGAGGATCACCAACAGCCAAAGAACATCAGCAAGACAACGTTGGTTATGTTATCGATGGAAGTCTCGAGAGCACTGTCGTTGAAGAACATATTCAAATTCTCTATCATCGATTACGGTATTTTCATTTGAATTTGTATTCATTTTATGATGATTTTATCATGTAATATCTCTTAGAATTTCACAGAATTTGTATTTGAAAGTTAAAATCGATTGATAAGTTACTTGACGGACTATGAATTTTAGGACTAATGGCTGCATTGATATATATATATATATATATATATATATATATGATGATTTCAAGTTTTTTTGGGTCGCCGTAGTGGTTATGCATATCAAAATTTAATTGATTTATCAACCCTTTTAATTGCAATTTGGGCTGTGTTTGGAACATGTAAATTTTGTAGTATGTGCTCCTATATCTGTAGTACAGTCTGTGGTAGTGTAAATAGAATGAAGAACTGAGATAATTCTAAAAAAAATTGGGTACCGATTTCAAAGTTGATCCCATGTTATCTTGCTCCTGAGTCTTTTACTGCCTCTCATCCACCAATCCTAAATTCCTCCAGAGAGTAAAGCTCCCCTGTCGTATTGTAAAATTTTTAGCATTGAAGATTCTTCCTTTTTCATTTCTGAGACTGTTTGGGCATAATGTAATTGATGTGTTTTTTTACCTTAGTTGGGTGTTGAGGTTTCAGCTTGTCTAACCTTCTCGCTCGGGTTCATTGCATGAGAATTACTTGTTTCATGCTCTCAAGTAAGGCCCAGATCTTGTCTAGTGCCTGCTCTTACAAACTACCAATTTTGTTTTTCTCGTTCTTCCAAATCCAGTTTGCTCGACCCTTCAACTGTTTGGGAGAACATCAAGTGAGAACTAGAATCACTTACCTTACCTTTCGCCCTTTGTTCTTAAGTTCCCGACACCAAATAATAGTTGATGCACACATAAAAGTTCGGGTCATTTCATACGGAAACCACCCCACACGTTCATGATGCGAATTGTGCATGGCGAAATCCCATTGGCCTACTGCGCATTGGAATTAGATCCTTCAGTTAGCGAACTGGTTATCCAACTGGTTGAACGTTCTCTTCTGGGTTGGGCTGCTTTAGAATAGAGACTCATTGCAGGGTTCAAGCACCTGCGAAACCTAAGAATAGTCACTTCCAAGGACTAAATCACTAAAGCATGATTCATAACCTCATTGAGGCGTTCCTCTCCATGCTCCACTTCATGATATTACGTGTTCCGTGATCCACCTTCTTCTCGAGGGACATACCTTAATTTCTCGAGCACTTTTAATTAAAGGTTTTTTCGCGATGAAACCACTCTGTTTTCTGTAACTAAACTAATTCAGTAGTAGTCCCTCTTGTGCAGGATATGCATGCATCCTCCACCTCTGATTTCGACCACCCCCTCTACTAGATCGAATTCGGGTGTTCTCTGTGTGTTGGGATATCTATTTCATCCACTACACGTCCCATTACGGGTGAGCATTCACTTCTAGACCTCGCCCAGAACACCCGTGGATCTCGTGTTTGTTCTGAGATGCCCTGCATCGTTGGGACAAGGTATCAATGAACATTTTGTCTGGTTTAGCCAGATTTATGTCGTAACGGTCCTTACCTTTATTGCCAAACAAAATACCCTTTCACCGCGATCCCCCTTCATTAATTGCAGGCATAATGGATGGACAAGAAATCTACCCCCCGTTAGTAGATTTGGGAGGGTAAGGATACCACTACCTTACTCGTTGTATTCACGCGCAGGTGCGTTAGGAAACTCAGATATTCTTTTACATATTCCTCTTCACTAAAACCAGCATCAACGCATTCCTTAAGTGTGTAAACAATTAAAAATGAGTTTTGTATTTTTGAATAAAGAAAGGTTGACTTGGGTAGAACACATGCATTGTAAAAGTGGGTTGCGCATGAAGACAGATGTAAAATTGAAGGAATTTTATCAACAGTGGTAAGTATTTAAGATACAATTAGTGTTGGGATTCAATTTCCTCTAATACTCTAAGCTCGTACCCACCAGTATTTAAATGGATAGAGGTGATAGCCTTAATACCTGAGGTAATTTTCATCTTCCCTACTTAAAATTTTCATTGAATGCTCTTGACTGGGTTACCGTCGTGAATGCTATAGTATAGGATGGGTCAGTACTTGTTATCAAATCTAGGTAGATGCTTCCATTTAATATGGTGTCGAGGTATCGATCGGGTGAATACGGATAAGAAGATCTAGGTCTATGCTTCCATTTAAGAAGGTCTAGGTAGATGCTTCCATTTAATATGGTGTCGAGGTCTCGATTGGGTGAAGAGGGATAAGAAGCTCACTGCGGGAGTTCCTTAGATTTTGTTTTTATTTGTTGATCCCTTCGTAGACGTGTAAGCAGTTGAATTCATTGTCATGTTATGAAGTTTTTAGTTCAAGCTCCTTATGTACTATATAAGTTAACTCCTAAAATCTTACATATGGCCCACTCTTGGTTAAGCTTCCTAGGTTTCTTCACCGGATAAGTAAGGTAACTTGGAGTCCTTTCCCTGGGATGGAGATGATTGAATTCCTTGTGGATTTTAGGAAAACGTTATGTAAATTTTGTGTCACCCTTTTTGTGATTCTTAGGACCTTCCATCTATTTGTTGGTTTATTACACTTTGTACCGGTTACAGGACATGAAACCTGAACCCTTGTTGGATGTGTGACTTAACGACTTGACCTTGAACTTACTTGTAATAACTTTAAGTAGATCCTTATCTAATGGAAGGAATTTTTCTATGCTCTCATGGTTGTTATTGGGACTCGGGTTTTTGGATTATTGCACGTAATGGAACTATGTTGTGGTGAAAGAATGTTCAACCTTAGATCTTGCGCAAGAAATTTATTGATAATATTGTTGCACCTCAACTCTGGGCGATGTTTAATTTTAGGCTTCTCATTAGATTTACTTACGCGACTTATGTATAAACTCTTATTGCTCGCGCATCCTCGTTTGTGGTCATATGGTTGAAGAACAACACTTGCTTGTATCATTAATGTTCTATCGAATGATGAGCTGACAACTTTTATTGTGCCTTTAAATTATTAACGAATGACTATTGTACACTAGATTGCTTGCGCAAATTGAAAAGGATATGATGTCTGATGAGATCTGTAAATGATTCTTTGTGTGCCTTGTTAATCGATGTTTAGGATCAATGGATTGAGGGGTCGATGATCGCAGACTCTGTTGTTTTAGCTGTTGTTATTTATTGTGTTAATACATCGACATGCGTGTCATGGTACATGGTGATGTCGTGTAGTATTCGATTATTAACACATTATTTTGCTTCGTTAATTTATGTGCTTGTTATGTGGATGGCATTGCTCCTATTTGACGTTTTAATTTCCTAACACAATGCTAAATTTAAAAAGAAACAAAAAAATTCCTGTTGTACGTCGCTTGTTGTCATAATGACGGGGTCGTTACATATGTTATCAGAGTGGGTTCAACCCTGCGACTGTTGATAGCCACACCTTCCACTGAATTATACACTTAAATTAATCACTTAGCGCTAATTAAAACTTTAACCTGTCTATGCATTACTCATGGTTAGAGGACGCCGCAAAGGTTCGCAACGTGGTGGCAGGAGAGGAGGTGCGATGCTTTCAATAACACCCATGCCAGAGGGGTCCAACCACAAGGAGAAGAACAAGTCTTGAGCATGAAAATATTGTCGCGCGAGATGAGTTGGGTCTGACAAGGTGCTTCCAAGGAAATGTCAGAGGCCTTGACTAACCATCTGTATTGGGATAAGGCCAAGGTGCCTGTGCCCCTGATGGTCCATAGCGCACCCCAAAAGTATTGGTATCATTCGTGGTGAACACTAGAAGATTAAGTTCCCGCATTCACAAGTACCATAGATGGCTCAGCCGGCAAGGCATGGTTGGAGAACAAGGAGATGTGCTTCGCACTTCACGGTTACGACCTCCGTCATGAAGTTTTGTATGACTATCTTCATCTAAAGGGGAGCACTCTTCTAAGGTGGAAGATGCTTCTACCTCAGCTAAACATGGTCGTTGAAGTCATTTTTTGGGAATGGTTTGATGAATGGTTATGGGAGAAGTAATATTCCGAGGAATTCTCTGAGTGCCAACTCGATGAGTTCAAGGCCTTATGGTAGGGTGGTCGTTTGGTGCCGGACTATGAGACCATATTTATGTAGATACTTTGGTATGACCCACATCTGAACACGAAGAAGCTCAATATCAACAATTTCGTGACTGGCCTTAATTCCATCTTTCATGCGAAGGTGAGGACCTAAATGTCTCAGACGTTGGATGATGTAGTCAAGTAGGCCTCTTAGTTGGGGAGGATTTGACCGTGAAAGTCCAGGCAGGATTCCTTTAAGACCATCTAGACTGGCAACATCTGGTGTGCAACAACATGCGCTTGTCGGTGGTAAACAACATCGGACGTTCGCCATGCTAGACATCTTGGTATAGAGATATGTCTATAGGACCCTTTTTCACGACACCTTGACGATAGGTTCCTCAACGGAAGGATCTAAGGGTACCACTGCATCCACGACAACACTTCTAGAAGTCATCATTTAGGCTTGTCAGTGGAATAGACTCGAATCTTAGGTTGTTGGGCCAACAACTTCTATTCCGAGGCTAGGAGTACTAAACCGGAGGTGGGAGATGGACATGTGGAGAGTCACATTACTAGCAGGCCAGGCGGTTGAAAGGGTCAGAGAGGTCAAGTCAATAGGACACACTACCATGGCGAAGATGGGAAAGGCCCATAAGATTTATGGCCGTGATGTAGATAACGCCGAATGAGAACCAGTCCACTATGCTCGATGCATCATGTGCCATTGTAAAACAAACTTTTAGTATTTGTTAGATCCCAGTGCTACATAGAGCTCTAATTATAGGAATAGACTCGAATCTTAGGTTGTTGGGCCAACAGCCTCATTCTGGGGCTAGGAGTACTAAACCGGAGGTGGGAGATGGACATGTGGAGAGTCACATTACTAGCAAGACTGGCTGGTTGAAAGGGCCAGAGTGGCCAAGTCAATAGGACACACTACCATGGCGAAGATGGGAAAGGCCCATAGGATTTATGACCGCGGTAGATAACCGCCAGGCCAAGAACCAGTCCACTATGCTCGATGCATCATGTGCCATTGTAAAACAAACTTTTAGTATTTGTTAGACCCCGATGCTATGGAGAGCTCTAATTCTAGTACCGCACTGAAGAGATTTGGGTAAGTTCATTTGATAGGATGAGTTTAGATTTGTCAATGTGGCTTCATGTACCAACCATATGGTTGGAGGAAGGGGTATGAATGGTCTCTTTAACCTGGGGATAGTGTAATGAAGTCTGACCTACATCATGATCTTAAGATCTTATGATGACATTATCAGTATGGACTGGTAGGAATTGCAACATGTGATACTCAATGGTAAGATGAGGTGGTTGAGTTGGACCAATGATGAAGGATAGAGAAGTGTGATTGCAGGAAGAAAACAGGGAGTATCATCGAGACTCATTTCTTCCCTACAACTACAAGAGAGCATGCGCAAGGATGCAAGTTATATGCATACTTAGCACTAGACATCAAGGGTGTGAAAAAAGGATTATAAGACCTTCTGGTAGTACGAGAGCTTGCGGACATGATTCGCAGAAGAATTACCATGTGTTTCATTAGATACTAAGATGGAATTTACCATCGACCTAAAATCTGGAACTGAACTGATGGAAAGAAAACCTTATCGAATGTCAACCCCTGAGTTACAGGAGTTGAAAGTGAAATTGAAGGAGTTGTTGGACCTAAGACATTACCTCCAAGTGTATTTCCTTGGAGTGCTTTTGTTAATTTCATACAAAAGAAGGATAGGTTGTGGAGACTCTTACTGACTACCATCGAGTATTCCTTGATGACATTTTGATATTTTCTCGGATGACGGAAGATCAAGATGAACATTTACGCTTGGTACTACAGTGTGGCAAGAGAACAAATTATGGGAAGTAATCACAAAGCTATCAAAGATCCATTGCTTAGGGAATTTTATATCCGACAAAGGAATCATTGTGGATCCACCAAAGGTAGAGGCTATTATGGAGTGGCCTGTGCCTACGAATGTGTGAGAAGTGCATAACTTCATTGGTTTAGCAGGATATTATCGAAGGTTCGTCGAGGGTTCTTTGAAATTAGGAAATTTGATTACAGAATTGCAGAAGAATAACAAGAAGTTTTTGTGGACCGAGAAATGTGATGAAGAATTTTGAAGTCTCAAGGATCTGTTGTTAAGAACGCCAATACTAAGAGTCCCTGATGGGAAAAGGGCTTCTTGGTATGCATTGACACATTGAAGGAAGGCTTAGATGGAGTCTCGAGGAAGGACGATTGAGTGATCTCTTACACCTCGAGGAAGTTAAGGAAGCATGAGGAGAACTATGCAATGCATGATTTTGAGTTGCTATCCATCATGTATTCCCTGAGAGTGTGCAGACACTACCTGATTCGATGGAAATTCGAACTAAAAACGAACCATTGTGGTTTACAACACCTTTGTATGTAAAATGACTTGAACACGTGACAAAGGCATTGGTTAGAACTTCTTATCGATTACGATTTGGAGATTTACTACTTAAAAGGAACAATGAACAGAGTGATAGATGAGTTGATTTGGAGACCACACATATTTTCATTGATTCCTCTTCAAACGAATCTACGTAAAAATATTCTAACTACAACGCGATGTTGACTGGTATAGAGAGGGTAAAGATTTTTTTTTTTGGGAAAGGCATCATGTCGGTACCAAAATTGAGGGTTATACCATGGACAATGACAGATCTTGAGAGACAATAACTGGATCTACTTACATCCCAATGACGAATTGAGAATTTTTTATCTTATGCGAAGCTCATAGAGTAGTGTACATGGCTCATCCAGGATTCATGAAGATGAGGACTGACCTTAATCCCTTATTCTTCTCGAAGGGATAAAGGCGGACATCGTCAACTGCATGGAGATATGTCTAGAAGGTCAGCAGATAAAGGCTGAACATAAACATTCAAAAGGATTGCTATGACCACATGATATTCTAGAATTGAAATGGGAGGTCATTTCGATGGAATTTATTGTTGTGATTGTCGCATATGACAAGGAGACACTTCTCAATTTTTGGGTAATAAAGACTCTGATGAAGAGTGAACATTTTATCCTTATGTGTATGATGTATCAGGCACTAGATGTAGATAGAGTTTATAGACTTTATAGATGCAGATGTAGATGTAGATATTGAGACTTCCATACATACCAAAATAATCATATCCGATCAGGGAATCGATGTTTGCAAGATGATTTTGGATGATTTTCCCAAGAGGCCTTGGGAACACCAGTGGAATTTTGCACAACGTGACCCTGACATAGACAGGATGATCGAAGGAACGAAACAAACTGGGAAGGTTGTGTTGTGTTTGTGCGTGTTGGACCAACATAAACATTGGAGATAGTCCTTATCGTTGGCTGAGTTTGCATGCAACAAAAACCATCAAGGTACCATTAGCATGGCACCATTGAGCAGGGATGATTTTAGGGGCTAAATTTCGTTTGTGGCCTAATTTTCAATGATTTTTCCCAAAAGAAGATTCACTATTCTAAAAATGATTTGCCCGATATCTATAGGATAAAATTATTTTCCCTTAAAAATCACCAAAAATTTATACAAACTATATTAAATCCTTAGAAATTTGACTATTTTTACAAAAATATCGCCAAACATTCTATAGTTGCCATATGAAAGATTAGTAAGATTCGCCAGGGTTTCTACATTTTAAAATAATTTTCCATCCTTAAAATCATGCCTTCCATTGAGTTTCTTTATGGGAAACCATGTCAGATGCCTTTGAGTTGGGATCGACTCGAAGATGGGGTCCTGGTAGGAACAAAATAAATCCAAGAATTGAAAGAACAATTACAAACGATACGAAAGGAGATGGAAGAAGCGCAAGATCGACATAAGGGTTTTCCAATGCGCGTCGCATCGACCATAATTATGAATGGCCTAATGACTAGTTGTGCCTCATTCTTTGAGGCATTGCATGATGTTTATTTTGTGTCCATTTGGGAATTTAGTTCAGTGATCCTATGCCTGAGATTGATTAAGTTCCTAGTGGATATTGGGCAAGGTGCAATCACGGCGGAACCAATCATCTTTCTGGACCATTGCATTCGATATCTACGGTATCGAATTGTCGATTAGGTTAAGGTCCAGTAGGAAAATTATAGTCCACACTCACCTACCTAGGAGAACACATATGATATGCGTCATCAGTTTCCTTTTTTTGATAGCTAGACATTTAGATATAGTCAGATACTTTTTTTTTCATTTGTACTGTGAAACTTTGGGATGAAGTTTAAAACAAGATGGGGTGTATGTAACATCCTGCTCTTGCGCACACCTAATGTGACTTATTATTTTGTCCACTTGTGTGCAAGTGATCTGGTTCAGTATATGATTGACAGATTCGATTATGGAGCATGATTATGTTTGTGGATTTGATGATATGTTATTTTATGATATTTATATCAACAAGTGCTATTGAATGGTTTTACTGAGTGTGCAGGACTCTGGATGTTTGAGGATGATGATGGCATCAATGGCTCTCCTTGGAATCTAGATCGTGTCAGGGACTGGACAATTATGGTTTGAATGTTTTGATATTACATATGTGACATATGACTAGATATTATGATGTTGATTGTTATCGCTGACACGTTTCATTGATGGATGTAGGATGACGATATCCTGCTAACCAGACTCACATTAGGAGTAAAGGGGTCATGCATGACAACTAGAGATATTGAGGGAGAGGTGTGGAAACAACCTTACCATAGCCTACTGGCACTCCCACCATGGGTCTAACTGTAGGTTAATGATTACCTAGTTTGAGAGATCCATGATGTCGTGAGGGAAGACTGTAACAGTCTCTCACGATGATTCTAAGGGGCGCGCAATAAGTCCGGGTCCTTATTCCTTATAGGCCCTTAGTATCCCATAAGGTCACCTGACGGAGTATTGAATCCAAGGGTTCAACGTCTACCAAAATCATTCAAAAGGCGAGTGGCACCCTTGGAGCACAGAGTGCGTCTTGAAGGGCATGTCGCGATTTTAACTATGGAAAGTTAGTAAACATAGTACCTAGAAAACTATGCCTCCTTAGGACCTAGTCAGCCTTAAAATGAATGATGGTATGAGTAAAGTATAATAACTATTTTTTTCCCTTAAACACTTTAACCAAGCCTAGTGAATTTAAACCCTAGGTCTAAGTAGAACATTGAACAAAAAAAAAAAAAATAGACATGTAACAAGAAGGGGGTAAAGAAAATTCAAACATTAATAATTAAAGTGAAATTTTAATGAAGGATTAAATTATAAAAAGGCTAAATTGTTGTTTATGTCTAAACTTTCTAATTCTGAACTTAGATAAAAAGGGGAACTTAAAGAAAAGGGGAAACTTAAAGAAAAAAAGGGGAATGTCTAACTTAGTAGGGAATCTATCCTTTGGAACTTTCTAATTGTGAGTTCAACTAGGCTTTAAGTAATGCCTTAGTAATTTAAGAAATGTTAGGGAATAAAGGGACACCAAGGAGTGTTTTTAGGAACGATTTTAGGTGGGTGAGGGAAATAGACAAAATTGAATTCATTAATTAATTAATTTTTGATGCAACTAAGGGATCGGGTGACATGTGTATGGGGGAGGTTTATCCTAATTAAATTTAATAAGAAAAATCTCAAGAGGGTTTGGGAAACTAATCTCTAAGAAAACACTATAAAAAGGATGGCAGAGCAGGAGTATGGATCACGGCTAGTAGGCTTAAGGTTATGCTGCTGAAAGTGTACTAATTTTTCTTGTGGGAGTTGGGATGCCCAGCTCGATTAGAGAGTGGTAGCTCGACCTTGCAAGGCGAGCTTGGAGATAGATTTCTCTGTTTTTTGTGTGTGGCCACTTTGTGGCTCGGGGGGCTCAGGGGAAACAAGAGTACCCCTAGTGCTAGTTGGGAGGTACCAATGAGGTCTCACGATTATCAAGCAGGAGCGATGAGGATCACCAGTAGCCGAAGAATATCAACAAGCCAATGTTGGTTACATTTTCTATGGACGTCTCGAGAGTGTTGTCGTTGAAGAAAATCTTCAATTTATTTATCATCGGTTACAATATTTTCCTTTCATTTCGTATACATCTTAAGATGATTTTTTATGTAAAATCTCTTAGAATTTCACCAAATTTGTATTTGAAATTTAAAATCGATTGATAAGTTCCTTGACAGAATGTGAATTTTAGAAGGACGAATGGTTGCATGGATATATATATGTTGATTTCAAGTTTTTTTTGGGTCGTCGTAGTTTTTATGCATGTCAAGATTTAACTAATTTATAAACCCTTTTAATTTCAATTTTCATGGTGTTTGGAACATGTAAATTTTGTAGTATGTGCTCATTTATCTGCAGTAGAGTCTATGGAAGTGTAAAAAAAACAAAGAACTAAGATAATTCTTAAATTTTCTAGGTACTGATTTCATAGTTGATCCCATCTCACCTTGCTCCTGAGTCTATTATCACCTCTCATCCACCGATCCTGAATTCCTCCAGAAAATAAAACTCCCTTGTTGTATTGTAAAATTTTTAGTGTTGAAGATACTTCCTTTTGCATTTCTGAGACTATTTGGGCATAATGTAATTGATGTGTGTTTTTGTTGGGTATGTGTTATATTATTTTCATGTGTGTGTGTGGGCACGTCATATTCGACAACTACATCTGATGATTCCTCCCTAGTAGTGCTCTTTGTTTCATGTGCGTCAGACGATTCCTAGGGGGGTCCCAGGGGGGCTAGGTATGCCCCCCCCTAGTTACCCGTAGCCCCTCAAATATTATTTTTTTGGACGTTTTTGCTATTTTTAGAGGTTTTTTAAATTAATCCCGGATTAAGGGACTAGGGTTTTCGTATCTACGAAATACCTAAAAACATTGTATATATATTGTATGTTGAATGGTGAAATTAATACAATGAAGCGTTGAAAGGTTTTCTCCCGGTAAAGGGTTTCCGGTATAAATGTTTGTGCAGTATGTGTATGAGCCATTGATTAATTTTTGTTTTTATTAAGAATCTATATGCATTTCTCTAATTTATAGGTTTAAAACTTACATGTGGTATAAAAGGTCATTTTTGGCTTCAGAGGGATGCCTTTGTTTCTGAAGGTTTGGCTTGGTCTTAATAGATCAAGTTTTTCTTTGGTCTGTGATAAACCTGGGTTTAGTGGGATATTTTGCAATGGAGATTAGAGTGTAGAAAGAGGAATGATGAGCTCTTCTAGAATCGATATAGAGAATTTCAATGGTAAAAACTTTGAGCTATGGAAGCTCAAGATAGAGGACCTTCTTCCAAACAAATAACAATGGATCACTATGGATCTTGGTACACATCCTACTCGTACGCAACCTATTGGCACACATTCGACTGGTACACAACCTACTAGTACACAAACTACTAGTACACCACCTACTGGTATGTCGAAGGAAGATTGGGAGAATTTGGACAGAAGAGAAAGGAGTACTATTCGACTCTGCTTGGCAGATTTGGTGTTGTTGAATGTCTCGGGAAACTCTACAGCCCAGGAACTATGGGATAAGTTGGGGAATTTGTATCAATCAAAGTCCCTGGTAAACAAGTTGTTTCTTCGAAAGAAGTTGTATTATCTTAGGATGGAATATGGAGATTTTGTGACAAAACATCTAAATGCCTTTAATACTCTGGTAAGTCAACTTGTCTCTATTAATATTACAATTGCAGAAGAAGATAAGTGTATCACTTTGTTATGTTCTTTGCCAGACTCTTGGGATAATATGGCTATAGAAATTGATAGTACCACTCAATCTACTTTGAGTTATGATGATGTAGTTGGATCCTTGTTATCTGAAGAGATGAGGCAGAAAAGCATGGATGGTTATAGAACAGATTCTTTATTCATAAGAGGTCCTACCCAAGACAAGAATCGTGGTAAGTATTCGGGGCAGAGATTTAAATATATGGGTAGATATAAGTCTCCAGGAAAATATTTGAGGAAATGTTGGAACTGTGGTAAAACAACGCATTATAAGAAAGATTTCAAGTCTAAGAAGGTTGATAAACCAAAAGGATCTTATAGTACCTCTTCCTCAGAGGAAAAAACCTCCACTGAAGAAGGAGGTGATGTTTACCTGGCATCTATAGGTACACATGCAGACCGTGATGTATGGTTGATCGACTTAGGTGTGTCATACCATATGAATCCTCACAGGGAGTGGTTCTCTGAATATGAAAAATATGATCATGGTGATGTATTCCTAGGAGATGACTCGACATCCAAAATCATTGTATGTGGAAGGGTTAAGTTGCTACTAAAAGATTAAAGGATTAGAACTCTCCCCGGGGTTCTTCACATTCCAAAACTAGATAGATTCCTAATATCTATAAGCAATTTGGATGATGCAGGAGTGGATATTGTATTTGGAAAGGACACTTTCGAGATGGTACAAGGAGCAATGGTGTTTATGAGGGGAGTTTGGTGTGGAACTCTATACAAGTTGTTGGGAAGCACTTATACTAATGGGTGTAACAGTTCTATTATCCCTAATCAGAGAAATAAAGAAGACAAGAGGAATATTGTCCCTGGAAATAAGACCATGTTGTGGCATCAAATACTACGACATATTTGAGAAAAGGGCCTTCGAACACTACACGGTAAAGGTATGGTTGAAGGTATGTCCAATTGCAATTTGGATTTTGATTTCTGTGAACATTGCATATATGGTAAACATAATTGAGTAAGATTCTCATCTAGTGCTACAAGAGCAAAGGGGATCTTAGAGCTGATACACAGTGATGTGTTTGGACCTGTTCTTGTTCCATCACTAGGTAAGTCTCTGTATTATGTTTCATTCATAGATGATTTCTCAAGGAACACATGGATTTATTTTATTAGAAATAAATCTGAGGTACTTGATAAATTTAAAGAGTTTAAGGCTCTGGTAGAAAATCGGAAAGAGAAGAAAATAAAGGTATTGAGAACAGATAATGGTGGAGAATTTTGCAAAGATGAATTCAAAGAATTCTGTAAGAAGTGTGGTATAGCAAGGTAGAAGACTACTCCATACACACCATAGCAGAATGAAGTTGTAGAAAGGATGAACATGACACTGATGTAAAAATCAAGGAGCATGCTTAGCGATGCCGAATTAGGATAGGAATTCTGGGTAGATGTAGTGAGTACAACATGTTACCTGGTCAATCGATCACCCTCATTAGCGTTGGATGATAAAACTCCATACGAGGTATGGAATGGAAAGAAACCCTCTCTTGAACATGTTAGAGTGTTTGGTTGTGATGCTTATGCACATGTTCCAATGGAAAATAGGAGTAAGTTGGATAATAAATATAAAAGTGTATCTTTATTGGTTATAAAGATGGTTTGAAAGGTTATAATCTTTGGAACCCAGAAACTAAGAAGACTGTTTACAGTCAGGATGTTGTTTTTAGAGATGTAAAATATGTTTCCAGACATGAATTCCTACAAAGGAAAAAATAACCTAAGAAAATAGAGCTTGATATGGATGATGCAAAATATGAATCATATGAATACGATGAAGCAACAGAAGAAGAAGAAACTCATACCCCAGTTTTGAGGAAATTTGTGAGAGAAAGAAGGAAACCAGAAAGGCATAGTCCACCTTATTTCCGTTCCAATTTTTCTTTATCTATTACTGATGATGATCCAAGAACTCTCAAGGAAGCAATGAATTTAGAGGATAGTAAACTATGGAAGAAGGCCATGGTTGAAGAAATGGATGCCTTGGATAAGAATGAGGCATGGGATATAGTTGAGTTTTCATCTCGAAGAAAATCAGTTGGTAGAAAATGGTTGTTTAAGAAGAAGTTTAATGCAAAAGGTAAAGTGGAGAAATACAAATCTCGGTTAGTAGAAAAAGGTTATTCCCAGGTAGATGGAATTGACTTTGTTGAGATTTTTTCTTCTATTTATGAGTCAACATCTATTAGATTTCTTTTATCTATTTATGCTACTTTTGATATTGAAGTGGAATAGATGGATGTTAAGTCAACATTCCTACATGGGGATCTGGAAGAACAAATCTACATGAAGTAGCCAGAAGGATTTGTAGTGAAGGGAAAGAAAGAGCTAGTTTGTAAGATAAAGAAGTCACTATATGGTATGAAACAATCACCTAGGATGTGGTACCAAAAGTTTGACACATACATACTTGGATTGGGATTTGTGAGAAGCATGGATGATCAATGTGTATATTCCAAGCAGGTTGGTAATCACTTCTTTTTATGTAGTGTTGTATGTTGATGACATGTTGTTGGTAGGAAATAAGATGGATGTTATCAAGGAGGTGAAATCGCAACTATCCTCCAAATTAAGGATATCAGAGCTGCGAACTTCATTTTGGGAATGGATATTAAAAGCGATCATGCAAACATGAAACTCTAGTTGAATAAGAGAAAATATGTTGAGACAATATTGCAGAGGTTTAATATGGATAGAAGTAAACCGGTCAAGGTTCTTATTCCTATAGGTATAAAGTTATCTGCAGATCAGTGTCCCAAGACATAGGAAGAAGAAGAGGACATGTCCCATGTTCCATTACCAGTGCAGTTAGCAGTTTGATGTATGCAATGGTCTGTACTAGACCAGACATTGCATATGTAGTGGGAGTTTTGAGCAGGTATATTTCAAGACCAGGGAAGGAGCATTGGACAACAGTAAATATGGTCTTTAGGTATTTGCGTGTCACTACCAGTTATGGATTGTGCTACCAAGGAAGACTAGGATTGGATAGAGTAGTAGACATACATGGCTTTGTTGATGCAGACTGGGTTGGAGATTTGGATCACATAATATCTACAAGTGGGTATGTGTTTAATGTATTTGGAGGAGAAATCAGTTGGATGAGAAAAAGACAAGTTGTAGTGTCACTTTCAAATACAGAAGTTGAATACATGGCATCCACTCATGCAACAAAGGAAGAAGTATGGTTACATAGATTGTGTTCAGGTATTGGGTTGGTACAACAAGAAGTGAGATTATATTGTGATAGTCAGAGTGCAATCTTCCTAGAAAAGAACCCAGTTTATCATTCAAAGACAAAGCATATTGATGTTTAGTATCACTTTGTGAGAGACATGATTGAAGAAAAGAAGGTGTTGCTGGAAAGGTTGACACTTTGAAGAATGTTGCAGATTCATTGACAAAGTCTATGAGCATAGAAAAGTTCTCATGGTGTAGAGTAGCAATGGGCATTGTTTCCCTAGATTGTTGATTATATAATCTTGTGGACCCCTGGATGAACAAACAACAAAAAGTGGGAATATGTTGGGTATGTGTTATATTCTTTGCATGTGTGTGTCAGGGCGTGCTAGATTCAACAACTGCATCAGACGATCCCTCCCTGGTACTGTTATTTCTGTCGTGTGCATCAAGATCTTCCTAGGGGGGTCCCAGGGGGGCTAGGTATGCCCCCCCCTGGTTACACACAACGTTCGGCTCTAGGCAGTAGATCGGAGCAGATGGGGTTTGGGGCAATGCCCCAATTTTTATTTTTGGGAGTTTTTTCTATTTTAGCAGATATTGCAATTTTTAGTGGTTTTCTAAATTAACCCTGGATTAAGGGATTATGGTTTTGGTATCTATGGAATACCTAAAAACATTGTATATATATTATATGTTGAATGTTGAAATTAATACAATGAAGTGTTGAAAGTTTTTCTCCCGGTTAAGGGTTTCCAGTATAAATCTTTGTGTACTATGTGTATGAGCCATTAATTAATTTTTGTTTTGCTTAAGAATCTATATGCATTGCTTTACTTCACAGGTTTAAAAATTACATTTCTTACCCTAGTTGGGTATTGATATTTCTTCCAGCTTGTATAACCATCTCGTTCAGGTTCATTGCACGAGAATTACTTGGTTCATGCTCTCAAGTAATGCCTAGATCCGTTCTACAGCCTTCTCTTGAAAACTATCAATTTTGTTTTTCTCATTCATCCAAATTTGGTTTAATCGACCCTTCAACTATTGGGGAGAATGTCAAGTTAGAATTGGAATCACTTACGTTACCTTTATCCATTCATTCTTAAGTTCCCAACCTCAAATAATAATTGATGAGCACAAAACAACTCGGGTCATTTCATACGAAAACCACCCCACTTGTTCATGATGCGAACTATGCATGTGCATGGTGAAATCCCCTTGGCCTACTGCACATTGGAATGATATCCTTCAATTATCGAACTGGTTATCCAACCGGTTGAACGTTCTCTTATGAGTTTGGATTCTTTACAATGGACACTCATTGCAGGGTTCAAGCACCTGCGAAACCTAAGAATAGTAATTGCCAAGGAGTAAAGCACTGAATCATGATTCACAACCTCATTGGGTCCTTCCTCTCCATTCTCCACTTCATGATATTACATGTTTCGTGCTTCACCTTATTCCAGAGGGACATACCTTAATTTCTTGAGCACTTTTCATTAAAGGTTTTTCGGAGATGAAACCACTCTATTTTCTACAACTAAACTAATTCAGTAGTAGTCCCTCTTGTGTAGGATACACATGCATTGTCTACCTCCAATTTCGACCACCCCCTTTACTAGATCGTATTGCAGTTTTCTTTGCATGCTGGGTTGTCCAGTTCGTTCGTTGCAAGTCCAATTCCTATTGAGCATTTGCTTCCAGACCTCTCCTAGACCACCCATGGATCTCCTGTCCATTGTAGGATGCCCTCCATCGTTGGGACAAGGTATCAACTAAACTTATATCTAGTTCAACCATATTTCCATCGTAACGGTCCTTACCTTTATTACCAGACATAATACCCTTTTATCGTGGTCCCCCTTCAGTAATTGTAGGCGTAAAGAATGGACGAGAAATCTACCCTGCATTAGTCGATTTGGGAGGGTAAGGATACCACTACCTTACTCGTTGTATTTGTGCGCAGGCATGTTAGGTAACTTAGATATTCTTTTACGGAGTTCTCTTGACTAAAACCAACATCGGTGAATTACTTAAGTTTCTAAAGAGTTAAAATTGATTTTTGTATTTTAAAAAAAAGAAACATTAACTTGGGTAGAACACATGCATTGTAAAAGTGGGTTGCATGTGAAGCGTTATCGCCCATGCCAAGATAATGTGTAAAGAGTTATCGCCCATTGACTTGAGTAGAACGCATGCATGCCAAGATAATTCTTAAATTTTCTAGGTACCGATTTCACAGTTGATCCCATCTCACCTTGCTCCTGAATCTGTTATCGTCACTCATCCATCGATCCTGAATTCCTCTAGAGAATAAAACTCCCTTGTTGTATTGTAAAATTTATAGCATTGAAGATTTTTTCATTTTCATTTCTGATACTGTTTGGGCGTAATGTAATTGATGTCTGTTTTTGTTGGGTATGTGTTATATTATTTGCATGTATGTGTGTGGGCACGTCAGATTCAACAACTATGTCTGAATATCCCTCCCTAGTAGTTCTCTTTCTGTTGTGTGCATCGGGCTCTTCCTAGGGGGTCCCCACAGGGGGGCTAGGTATGCCCCCCCCTGGTTACGCGTAGTGCCCCATTTTTTTTTTTTTGACGCTTTTGCTATTTTAGAGGATTTTTCTATTTTTAATGGTTTTCTAAATTAATCCTGGATGAAGGGACTAGGGTTTTGGCATCTATGGAATACCTAAAAACATTTTACATATATTTCATGGTGAATGGTGAAATTAATACAATGAAGCGTTGAAAGGTTTTCTCCCAGTTAAGGGTTTCTAGTATAAATATCCGTGTACTATGTGTATGAGCCATTGATTCATTTTTGTTTTTCTTAAGAATCTGTATGCAATGCTTTAATTTATAGGTTTAAAACATACATGTGGTATCAAAGCTCAGTTTTGGCTTCAGAGGGATGCCTTTGTTGCTGAGGGTTTGGGTCGGTCTTGATTGATCAAGTTTATCTTGGGTCTGTGATAAACCTAGGTTTAGTGGGATCTTTTGTAGTGGAGACTCAAGTGTATAAAGAGGAATGGTGAGATCTTCTAGAATCTATATAGAGAAGTTCAACGGCAACACTTTGAGCTATGGAAGCTCAAGATGGAGGACCTTCTTGTAGACAAAGAACAATGGATCATTTTGGATCTTGGTACACAACCTACTGGTATGCAACCTACTGGTAGACAGTCGACTGGTACACAAACTACTAGTACACCACCTACTAGTATGTCGAAGGAAGATTGGGAGAATTTGGACAGAAGAGAAAGGAGTACTATTTGACTCTGCCTGGTAGATTCGGTGTTGTTGAATGTCTCGTGAGAATCTACAACCAAGGAACTATGGAATAAGTTGGGGAATTTATATCAATCAAAGTCCCTAGTAAATAAGTTGTTTCTTCAAAAGAAGTTGTATCATCTTAGGTTGGAAGATGGATATTCTTTGGCAGACCATCTAAATGCCTTTAATACTCTGGTAAGTCAACTTGTATCTGTTAATATTACAATTTCAGAAGAAGATACGTGTATCACTTTGTTATGTTCTTTGTCAGACTCTTGGGATAACCTAGTTGTAGAAATTGGTAGTACCACTCAATCTACATTGAGGTATGAGGATGTAGTTGCATCCTTGTTATCTGAAGAGATGAGGTAGAAAAGCATGGATGTTCATAGCACAGATGCTTTATTTATAGGAGTTCCTACCCAAGACAAGAATCCTGGTAAGTATTCGGGGGGGGCACGGGGCGGAGGGGAGATCTAAATCTACAGGTAGATATGAGTCTCCAGGAAAATCTTTGAGGAAATGTTGGAAGTGTGGTAAAACAGGGCATTATAAAAAAGATTTCAAGTCTAAGAAGGTTGATAAACCAAAGGGATCTTATAGTACCTCTTCCACAGAGGCAAAAACCTCCACTGAAGAAGGAGGTGACGTTTACCTGGAATCCATAGGTACACATGCAGACTGTGACATATGGTTGATCAACTCAAGTGTGTCATACCATATGACTCCTCACAGGGAGTGGTTCTCTGAATATGAAAAATATGATGGTGGTGATGTATTCCTAGGAGATGAATCAACAACCAAAATTATGGGATGTCGAAGGGTTAAGTTGCTACTAAAAGATGGAAGTATTAGAAATCTCCCCGAGGTTCTGCACATTCCAAAACTAGATAGGAGCCTAATATTTATAAGCAATTTGGATGATGCAGGAGTGGATACTTTATTTGGAAAGGACAGTTTCAAGATGGTACAAGGAGCAATGGTATTGATGAGGGGAGTTCGGTGTGGAACTCTATACAAGTTGTTGGGAATCACTTATACTAATGGGTGTAATAGTTCTTTTGTCCCAGAGAAGAGAAATAAAGAAGAGAAGACCAATATTGTCCCTGGAAAGAATACCATGCTATGGCATCAAAGACTAGGACATATTTGAGAAAAGGTCTTTATAACACTACATGGTAAAGGTATGGTTGAAGGTATGTCTAATTGCAATCTAGATTTTGATTTCTGTGAAGATTGCATATATCGTAAACATAATCGAGTAAGATTCTCATCTAGTGCTACACAAGCAAAGGGGATCTTAGAGTTGATATGCAGTGATGTGTTTGGACCTGTGATTGTTCCATCACTAGGTAAGTCTATGTATTATGTTGAATTCATAGATGATTTCGAAAGGAACACATGGATTTATTTTCTTAGAAATAAATCTGAGGTATTTGATAAATTAAAAGAGTTTAAGGCTCTGGTAGAAAATCAGACAAAGAATAAAATAAAGGTATTGAGAACAAATAATGGTGGATAATTCTGCGGAAATGAATTCAAAGAATTCTATAAGAAGTGTGGTATAGAAAGGAAGAAGACTACTGCATACACATCTCAATATAATGGAGTTGTAGAAAGGATGAACATGACACTGATGTAAAAATCAAGGAGCATGCTCAGCGGCGTCAAGTTAGGACAGGAATTCTGGGTAGAGGCAGTGAGTACAACATGTTACTTGGTCAATCGATCACCCTCATCGGCGTTGGATGATAAAAATCCACACGAGGTATGGAATGGCAAGAAACCCTCTCTTGAACATCTTAGAGTGTTTGGTTGTGATGCTTATGTACATGTTCCAAAGGAGAATAGGAGTAAGTTGGATAATAAAGCTGAAAAGTGTATCTTTATTGGTTATAAAGATGGTGTGAAAGGTTATAAGCTTTGGAACCCAGAAACTAAGTCGTCTGTTTATAGTCGGGATGTTGTTTTTAGAGAGGTAAAAGATGTTTCCAAACATGAATTCCTACCAAGGAAAGAAGAACCTGAGAAAATAGATCTTGAGTTGGATGATGCAAAATATGAATCATTTCAAGAAGATGAAGCAGAAGAAGAAGAAGAACCTCATACCCCAGTTTTGAGGAGAATAGTGAGAGAAAGAAGGCAACCAGAAAGGTATAGTCCACCTGATTTCCATTCCAATTTTTCTTTATATATTACTAATGATGATCCCAGAACCGTGAGGGAAGAAATGAATTCAGAGGATAGTAAACTATGGATGAAGGCCATGGTTGAAGAAATGGATTCCTTGGATAAGAATGAGGCATGGGATATAGTTGAGTTTTCAGCTCGAAGAAAATCAGTTGGTAGAAAATGGTTGTTTAAGAAGAAGTTTAATGAAAAAGGTAAAGTGGAGAAATACAAAGATTGGTTAGTAGAAAAAGGTTATTCCTAGGTAGATGGAATTGACTTTGGTGAGATTTTTTCTCCTCTTGCCAAGTTAACATCTATTGGATTTTTTTTATCTATTGCTGCTACTTTTGATATTGAAGTGGAACAGATAGATCTGAAGACAACATTCCTACATGGGGATTTGGAAGAAGAAATCTACATGAAGCAGCCAGAAGGCTTTGTCATGAAGAGAAAGAAAGAGATGGTTTGTAATATAAAGAAGTCACTATATGATATGAAACAATTACCTAGGATGTGGTACCAAAAGTTTGACACATACATCCTTGGATTGGGATTTGGGAGAAGCGTGGCTGATCACTGTGTATATTCCAAGCAGGTTGGTAATCGCTTCATTTATGTAGTGGTGTATGTTGATGACATGTTGTTGGTAGGAAATAACATGGATGTTATCAAGGATATGAAATCATAGCTATCCTCCAAATTTGACATGAAGGATCTCGGAGCTGCGAACTTCATTCTAGGAATGGAGATTAAAAGAGATCATACAAACATGAAACTCTGGTTGAATCAGAGAAAATATGTTGAGACGATATTGCAGAGGTTTAATATGCATGGAAGTAAACCTGTCAAGGTTCCTATTTCTATAGGTGTACATTTATCTGTAGATGAGTTTCCCAAGACACAGGAATAAGAAGAGGACATGTCCCATGTTCCATATGCCAGTGCAGTTGGTAGTTTGATGTATGCAATCATCTGTACTAGACCAAACATTGCATATGCAGTGGGAGTTTTGAGCATGTTTATATCAAAACCAAAGAAGGATCATTGGACAACAGTAAAGACAGTCTTACGATATTTGTGTGTCACTAAAAATTATGGATTGTGCTACCAAGGAAGACCGAGATTGGACAAAGTGGTGGACATACATGGCTTTGTTGATGCAGACTGCGGTGGAGATATGGATCATATAATATATACAAGTGCATATTTGTTTAACCTACTTAGAGGAGAAATCAGTTGGATGAGAAAAAGATAGGTTGTAGTGGCACTCTCAACTACAGAAGTTGAATACATGGCAATCAGTCATGCAAGAAAAGAAGAAGTATGGTTACAAAGGTTGTGTTCAAGTATTGGGTTGGTACAACAAGTAGTGATATTAGATTGTGATAGTCAGAGTGAAATCTTCCTAGAAAAGAACCCATTTTATCATTCAAAGACACATCATATTGATGTTTAGTATCACTTTATGAGAGACATGGTTGAAGAAAAGAAGGTGTTGTTGGAAAAGGTTGACACTTTGAAGAATGTTGTAGATTCATTGACAAAGTCTATGAGAACAGAAAAGTTCTCCTTGTGTAGAGTAACAATGGGCATTGTTTCCCTGGATTGTTGACTATATAATCATGTGGACCCCTGGATGCAAAGAAAACAACAAGTGGGAGAATGTTGGGTATGTGTTATATTCTTTGCATGTGTGTGTGTGGGCACGTCATATTCGACAACTGCGTGTGACAATCCCTCATGGGTATTTATTTTTGTGTCGTGTGCATCAGGTGGTTCCTAGGGGGGTCTCAGGGGGGGCTAGGTATGCCCCCTCCTAGTTACGTGCAACATTCGACTCCGGGCGGTAGGCCAGAGCTGACGGGGTTCCAGGTAGTGCCCCTAATTTTTTTGGGGGGCATTTTTTCTATTTTAGAGGATTTTTCTATTTTTGGTGGTTTTCTAAATTAATCTTGGATTAAGGGATTATGGTTTTGGTATCTATGGAATACCTAAAAACATTGTATATATTTTGTATGATGAATGGTGAAATTAATACAATGAAGCATTGAAAGTGTTTCTCCCGGTTAAGGGTTTTTGGTATAAATCTCTGTGTACTATGTGTATGAGCCATTGATTAATTTATGTTTTGCTTAAGAATCTATATGCATTTCTTTACTTCACAGGTTTAAAAATCACATTTTTTACCTTAGATGAGTATTGAGATTTCTTCCATCTTTTCCAACCATCTCGCTCAGGTTCATTTCATGAGAATTACTTGGTTCATGCTCTCAAGTAAGGCCCAGATCCGGTCTACCTCCTTCTCTTGAAAACTACCAATTTTGTTTTTCTCATTCTTCCAAATCCAATTTACTTGACCCTTCAACTCTTGGGGAGAACGTCAAGTGAGAATTGGAATCACTTACCCTACCTTTCTCCCTTAGTTCTTAAGTTCCCAACCTCAAATAATAGTTGATGTGCACATAACAACTATGATAATTTCATATGGAAACCACCCTACGCGTTCATGATGCGAACTATGCATGGTGAAATCCCCTTGGCCTACTGCACATTAGAATTAGATCCGTCGATTAGCGAACTGGTTATCCAACCAATTGAACATTCTCTTATGTGTTGGAAATGGTGACAACAAATTCTTCCATGAATAGGATTTCAGATCCTATAATCCAGCATTGGTTGTAACCAATATGACCAAGTTAGAATATGGATGAGTTTATATTTAATAATCAGCTTCTAATCTACATTGCTATAAATTGATGTATGCCCATAGAGGCTGAGAAAGTGAGATGAGTGTGATTCTATTGTAATCTACTTGATTGGAATAATAAGAAAAACGATACCGATGCTTGGTGAACGTAGCCCAACATTTGGGTGAACCACGTAAATTATTCTATTTCTTTGTGCATTCTTATTGATTGTCTTATGTTAATTTGTTTTTTCTGCATTTGCGAATTTTAACAAGTGTTATCAGAGTGGGTTTGAGGAGAAGGAAGTTAAGGGAATCAAATTTTTGGAGGTGCATAGATCTCCAAATTTCCGCAGGTCTCTCCTCTCGGAGGTTGCGACGACCACTACTGTGCACTTTTGCTCGGGTAAAAAATTGAAATTTCCACAGCCCGGATGCATCGGGAGGTGTGACAGCTCCCCGTGTAAGTTTTTTCATTTATGCAATCAAACCATAAGGGAGTTGTGGTGGCCCTTTGAAGCACACACGCAGTCCACTCACTCGGGAGGTGCGGCAACTCCATCAAACAAAAAAAAAAAACAAAGATTTTATTGGTGTGAAATAAATTTAAGGTATGGTTTATTTTTTGAATGGATGAAGGGGTTGACTTTTCTTTTTGAAGTGAATTCACGTGGAGGGTTCAAAGTTTATTATATTTTGGATTCAAATCTAATATGAAAAAGGGGGTGGAGGAATAAGTTAGGGTTTATTATATTTAATTTTTTTTTTTTATTAAAAGGTGAATTCTATTTCTTTTTAATAAAAGGTGAAGAAAAAGGGAAGGTTAGCAAAAAAAAAGGGATTTGTTTCCCATTAAATATTTTATAAAACCTTGTTAATATTAAACCGTTATTCTTCGACATATTTTTTGAAAGGGCCTTGGTTATTACAAGCAGCAGTGTCTGTTTTGTATGTTTCCTCTAATGAAAAAGATGCAGAGTGCTAAATTCGAAATTGAAAAGTTTAATGGAAAGAACAATTTTGAGATCTGGAAGGTTAAGATGCACGATCTACTGATGCAACAAGGCGTGGTGAAGGCACTTTTGGGAAAAACAAAACAAGCTGCATCCATAATAGACGATGGCTGGGATGAGATGGATGCGAGAGCATTGAGTGCCATACGCCTATGTTTGGCTGACAACGTTCTATTTAATATTGTCTCGGAGAAGATAACAATCGGTTTATGGATGAAGCTGGAAATCATGTACATGAAGAAATCCTTGAAAAATAGGATATTCCTCAAAACTCAATTGTATAGTTTGCGCATGAAGGAAGGTACAAAGATAGATGATCATCTAAATACTTATTAGTTTAGTTGACTAGCATGCGAGTGAAATTTGAATCAGAAGATAAGGCAATTACATTATTGTGTTTTTTACCCACATCATGGGATCATTTTGTTACCTCTATTAGTTTCAGTTTAACAGAAAGTATTGAGTTTGATGATACTATTGGAGATTTACTATCTAAGAAACAAGGAATAAATCCAATCTAGAAACCTCTACATCTGAGGCGATGGTGATCAGAGGCAGACCTAAAGAAAGAGGACAGGGTCAGAGGGATTTCTCTCGGTTAAATTCGAAGGGAAGAAAGAGAAAGCTCAAGTGTTGGTTTTATGGCAAATCTGGACACCTGAAGAAGGACTGTTGGAAGCGACAACAAGCCTCCAAAGAATAGTTGATGAAGTTTTATCAATTAGTACTGGTTCACGTCATTATCAATAGTGGTTATTAGATTCTGATGCTTCAAACCACATGTGTCTTCATAGACACTGGTGTATTACTTACCAGTCTATAGATGATGGAGTAGTTTACATGGGTAATGATATTTCATCTAAAGTTGTGGGAATCAGTAGCATTTGAATTAAAATGTTTGATGGAATTGTTAAAATACTAACTGATGTAAGACATGTACCTAATCTTAGGAAGAACATAATCCCTTTGGGAGTCTTAGACAAAGGAGGTTATAAGACTATTGTTCAAGGTGGAGTTTTGAAGGTCTACAAAGGAATTCTACTAGTTATGAAAGCAAAGAACGTTGGTAACATGTTTCTGTTAGAAGGGAGGACTAAATCAGATCATGCGACAATGGTATATGAGAACGACAGTGATTCTGTTTGAATGTGGCATCAATGGTTGGGTCATATGAGCGAACAAGGATTAAAGGTATTAACTGATCCCAAGTTACTTCCTAGCCTAAAGACTTTAAAGTTAGATTTCTGCAAGCACTGTGTTTATGGAAAATAGAATGGGTAGAGATTTAAAACCAGAAGACACACCAGTGAAGGAATCCTAGACTATATCCATTCTGATGTTTGGGGACCATCCCCTACTATTTCATATGGAGGATCATCATATTTTGTAACTTTTATAGATGATTTCTCTAAGAAGGTGTGGATCTATATGCTAAAGAGTAAGGCTGATGTATTTATAGCTTTCAAGTTGTTTAGAGCTTTAGTGGAAAAGAGCACTGGTAGATCCATTAAATGTTTAAGAATACAAAATGGTGGTGAATTTACATTAATGGAGTTTGAAAATTATTGCAAGGAATTTGGGATCGATAGGCATAAAAACACTTCCTATACTCCTCAACAGAATAGAGATGTTGAACGCATGAAGACGACTCTTCTAGAGAGAGCAAGGAGTATGGTTAGTAACGCCAATTTGTAGCAGGAACTATGGGCAGAAGTAGTAACTACAACTTGTTATCTAGTGAATCGATCACCATCAATAACAATAGAATGCAAAATTCCTGAGGTGGTATGGACAGGTCACCCTTGTAATTATTCTAATCTTAATATTTTTGGTTGTGATGCCTATGCTCTAATTCTAAAACATCAACATTCTAAATTAGATCCAAAATAAAAAAGACTTATCTTTGTTGGATATGGTGATGGTATTAAGGGGTACAGGTTGTGGGATCCTACTGGCCACAAGATCACCATTAACAAAGATGCAATATTTGATGAATCATCTCTCATCAAATCAAATATAGATGTTCAAATGAAATAACAAGAAGTACCTAACTATCAATAGATTAAGTTTGAAACCAGTTCAAATACAGATGAAAGTGAACATGAACAAGTTTCTGAAGATGTTCGTGAAGAAGTTCCTATAGAAGAAAACATGGATGATGATGACATTCAACAGATTATGGATGAACCACAAACTTCCCTAAGGAGGTCTACACGGGTCAGAGTTCCTCTAAGAAGGTATGATGATTTCGTTTCATCAGTTTCTTTAAGTACTAATGATGATGAACCTTCATGCTATCAGGAAGTTGTGAAAGGTTCAAATAGTGATAAATGGAAAGAAGCAATGAAGGATGAAATGAAAGTATTAGATAGGAATGCTACATGGGACCTGGTAGAGCTTTCAAGAGACAGGAAAACTATAGGTTGCAAGTGGGTCTACAAGCTGAAGATGAGTGTTGATGATAAGGTGGAAAGGTACAAGGCAAGGCTGGTTGCAAAAGGGTATTCTCAGAAAGAAGGTATTGACTTTCATGAGATTTTGTCACCAATTGTAAAGACTGTTTCAATTCGAATCGTGTTAGCATTAGTTGCATTGCTTGATTTGGAGTTGGAGCAACTAGATGTTAAAACTGCTTTCTTACATGGATATTTGGATGAGGAAATTTACATAGAACAACCAGAAGGGTTCGTTCAGAATCTCAGCAAGAAATTTGATTGTAGGCTCAAGAAATCATTGTATAGTCTAAGGCAGTCGCCCAGACAATGGTACAAGAAATTTGACTCTTTCATGGTGAGACATAATTATACAAGGAGTGAGTATGATCATTGTGTCTACTTTAAGAAATTGAATAATGGCATATTCATTATCTTAGTGTTGTATGTTGATGATATGCTTTTAGCAAGCAAAAGCATAACTGAGATCAACAGGGTAAAGGCTTAGATGGCTAGGATGTTTGATATGAAAGATCTAGGAGCAGCAAGGCAGATTTTGGGCATGGAGATATTTAGAGAGAGAAGGAATGGTAAGCTTTGGTTGTCACAACAAAAGTATGTTGAGAAGATACTTTTGAGGTTTGGTATGAACGATGTGAAACCAGTTTTAGTCTCTTTGGCTTCCCATTTTAAGCTTTCTTCAAGTTTATGTCCTAGTACAAAAGAATAAAAGGAATATATGTCTCAAATACCATATGCTAATACAATAGGAAGTCTAATGTATGCGATGGTTAGTACAAAGCTAGACATTTCACATGCAGTTGGGGTTGTCAGCAAGTTTATGGCAAATCTAGGTAAAGAGCATTGGGCAGCAGTGAAATGGGTGCTTCGGTATCTGAGGGGCACAAGTGATTTATGTATCACCTATAACAGTGGTCGTGAGTTAGTCTATGGATATGTTGATTTTGATTTTGCAGGTCATTTGGACAAGAGAAGGTCGACTTCAGGGTATGTCTTTACTTTTGTAGGTGGAGCTATTAGTTGGATGTCAAAGCTATAGAACATTGTTTCTTTATCCACTACAGAAGCAGAATATGTAGCTGCTTCACATGCTTTCAAAGAGACAGTTTGGTTGAAAGGTTTGTTTGGTGAGTTTGGAAGGATGCAAGACAATGTAAAGTTGCTTTGTGATAGTCAAAGTGCTATTCACTTGGCTAAGAATCCAACCTACCACACTAAAACAAAACATATACCTATCAAGTACCATTTTGTAAGATAGGTCATTGATGAAGGTGGAGTCTCTCTTGAGAAAGTTCATACAAAAGAGAACTGCGCAGACATGTTCACAAAACCAGTACTGTTAGAGAAGCTACGATGGTGCTTGGCTTCTCTCAGCTTGCAAAAAAGGTGATGAATAGAAGGAGGAGCAAGGTATGAGGTTAATTGTTGTCAAGGTGGAGAATGTTGGAAATGGTGACAACAAATTCTTCCATGAATAGGATTCCAGATCCTATATTCGAGCGTTGGTTGTAACCAATACAACCAAGTTAGAATATGGATGAGTTTACATTTAATAATTAGTTTCTAATGTACATTGCTATAAATTGATGTATACCCATAGAGGCTGAGAGAGTGAGATGAGTGTGAGAGTGTTGTAATCTCCTTGATTTGAATAATAAGACAACCAATACCGATGCTTGGTGGATGTAGCCCAACGTTTGGGTGAACCACGTAAATTGTTGTGTTTCTTTGTGCATTCTTATTGATTGTCTTATGTTAATTTGTGTTTTCCGCATTTGAGAATTTTAACATTATGGGTTGGGATTCTTTAGAATGGAGACTCATTGTAGGGTTCAAGCCCCTGCGAAACCTAAGAATAGTCATTACCAAGGAGTAAAGCACCGAAGCATGATTCGCAACCTCATTGGCGCTCCATCCTCTCCATTCTTCACTTCATGATCTTACGTGTTCCGTGCTTCACCTTATTCCCGAGGGCCATACATTAATTTCTCAAGCACTTTTAATTAAAGGTTTTTCGACGATGAAACCACTCTGTTTTCTACAAATAAACTAATTCAGTAGTAGTCCCTCTTGTGCAGGATACGCATTCATTGTCTACCTCCGATTTCTACCACCCCTTTACTAGATCGAATTGCGGTGGTCTCTACATGTTGGGCTGTCCAGTTCGTCCGTTGCAAGTCTCATTCCTGTTGAGCATTCGCTGCCAGACTTTGCCTAGACCACCTGTGGATCTCCTGTCCATTCTAAGATTCCCTGCAACGTTGGGACAAGGTATCAACTAGATTTCCGTCGTAACGGTCCTTACTTTTATTACCAGACAAAATACCCTTTCAGCGCGATCCCTCTTCAGTAATTGTAGGCGTAAAGAATGGAGGAGAAATCTACCCTGCGTTAGTCGATTTGGGAGGGTAAGGATACCACTACCTTACTCGTTGTATTTGTGCGCAGGCGCGTTAGGCAAGTCAGATCTTCTTTTACGGAGTCCTCTTGACTAAAACCAACATCGGTGAATTCCTTAAGTTTGTAAAGAGTTAAAAATGATTTTTGTATTTTTAAGAAAAGAAACGTTGACTTGGGTAGAATGCATGCATTGTAAAAGTGGGCTGCGCGTGAAGAGTTATATAAAATTGAAGGAATTTTATCAACACTGGTAAGTAGTTAAGATATAATTAGTGTTGGGATTAAATTTCCTCTAAGACTCTAAGCTCGTACCCACCTGTATTTAAATTGATAGAGGTGATAGCCTTAATACCTTAGGTAATTTTCATCTTTCCTACTTAAATTTTTCATTGAACGCTCTTGACTGGGTTACCGTCGTGAATGCTATAGTCTAGGATGGGTCAGTACTTGTTATCAAATCTAGGTAGATGCTTCTGTTTTATATGGTTTCAGGGTATCGATTGGGAGAATAGGGATAAGAACCTCAATACGGGAGTTCCTTATATTTTGTTTGTATTTGTTGATCCCTTCTTGGACGTGTGAACAATTGAATTCGTTATCATGTTACTTATGAAGTTTTTCGTTCTAGCTCCTTGTGTACTATATAAGTTAACTCCTAAACTCTTACATATGGCACACTCTTAGTTAAGCTTCTCAGGTTTCTTCATCAAATAAGTAAGGTAACTTGGAGTCCTTAGCCTCACCAGCAGATGATTAAATTCCTTGTGTCTTTTAGGAAAAATTTATGTAAATTTTTTGTCACCCTTTTTGTGATTCTTAGCCCACCTTCCATCTATTTGTTGGTTTATTGCACTTTGTACGGGTTACAGGAAACAGAACTTGAACCCTTGTTGGATGCGAGACTGAATGACTTGACCTTGAACTTACTTGTAATAACTTGAAGTAGATCCTTATCTGATGCAAGGAATTTTTTTATGATCTCATGGTTGTTATTGGGCCTCATGTTTTTGGATTATTGCACGTAATGGAACTGTGTTGTGGTGAAAAAATGTTCGACCTTATATCTTGCACAACGAATTTATTGATGATACTTTTGCGCCTCAACTCTGGGCGATGTTTAATTTTATGATTGTGATTAGATTTCCTTAGGTGACTTATGTATACAGTCTTATACCTCGCACCTCCTCGTATGTGGCCATATGGTGGAAGAAAAACGATTGCTTGTATCATTAATGTTCTATCGAATGATGAGTTGACAAATTTTATTTCGCCTTTCAATTATTAACGAATGATTGTTGTAGACTAGAGTGCTTACGCAAATTGAAAAGGATATGATGTATGATGAGATCTGTGAATGATTCTTTGTGTGCCTTGTTAATTTATGTTTAGGATTGATGGATTGAGGGGTCGATGATCGCAGACTCTGTTGATTTAGCTATTGTTATTTATTGTGTTAATACATCGACATGCATGTCGTGGTACATGATGATGCCATGTAGTATTCGATTATTAACGCATTTCTGTTCTAAGACTTTTGCGATCATTGTTTTGTTCAGAGAGTTCTTTTGTTCAGAGACTTTTTGCGATCATTAACGCATTATTTTGTTTTGTTAATTTATGTGCTTGTTATGTCGATGACATCGCTCTTATTTGATGTTTTAATTTCCAAATGCAATGCTAAATTTAAAAAGAAAAAAAAAATTACCTGTTGTACATCGCCTGTTGTTGGGGTCATTACAGCTTGACTATGATATTGCAGTTCATCTCTTTTGACTAGCCCTCAATGTTTTTAAACTTAGCAATAATGTTCTCATACATCCGTATTGCAGTAGGCCTCAACTTGAGAGGACCTTTTATCTCTTCCAATCTATTCCAAAGGTTTTTCATAGGAACCATGTCAAAATATTTTCTTGATGCAGGAGCATCTCTCCATGTCAGCTAGCCAGCCAGCCAACCATGTCAGCGCGCACGCATTCAAAGACTGAAGGGAGGCGCAGCCTCATTTGAAATTTGAAATTGAATGTAATTTAATGCTTAGGCTGCTGAGCCATAGAAGCCGTGCCTTTGAACAGGCGTTAGGTAGATCGCCTTTAATGCCAAGATCGGCTGAGATCTAGATCCATACGTTGGACTAGACAGCCATTGAATGTTATTGAATAAGGTAGGTAGATTGGAGGGAAATGGGATATGGACACCCTCCTTGTACATTGTAGATTATTCAGGATAATCCTGGAAATTTCTGGATGATTCTGGAGAACGAAGAACCTCCTCAGGAAAAAGAGATATCGGATCTCATTTTGGGAAGAGTCGAGTAGAGTTAGAAGGTAGAGTTGGGAAGAGCCAGAGAGAGCTCAGGAACACCATTGTAAATTCAGGCATTTGCCATTATTAATATAACAGAGCAGTTTTTCCTGCATTTCTGTATGTTATGTGAATGTCTGTGTGTGTTCCATATATATGCTGTAGATGTATGTTAGGCATTTGCAGGAGTGTGTTTGATTTCAGGGTTGAAGGTCTTTGAGGCTTCACACCAGGAGGGTGTGACAAAATGCTGCGGGTTCTGAGAGCCGTGCACAGAGGATGCACTTCTGAACTCTGTGGAGTCAGGAAAAGCCGTGCTGGGGCACAGGAACTGAGATCAACAACTCAGGAAGAAGAAGACCTCAAGGTTGCTGAATACCTTGGAGGCAGGGCTGTGTATTTGAGACACAGTTGCAGACAGAATCACTGAGGATTCTGTAGGAGCTCTGCCAGGTGGGCATTGAGCGTAAGCACGAGGTGTTGGAGGAAGAACTCTGTTGAGAGTTTGAAGGAGAAGCAGAATTACTGAGGATTCTGGAAGGCTCTGCCAGGTGGGCATTGANAGAATCACTGAGGATTCTGTAGGAGCTCTGCCAGGTGGGCATTGAGCGTAAGCACGAGGTGTTGGAGGAAGAACTCTGTTGAGAGTTTGAAGGAGAAGCAGAATTACTGAGGATTCTGGAAGGCTCTGCCAGGTGGGCATTGAGTAGGTGTGTAGGCACATAGAGAGAAGGAAACTCTGCCAGGAGGGCATCGAGTCAGTGTGTAGGCAGGCATAGGAAAGAAGAGAACTCTTTGAGTTCTGCAAATCAAAGGAAGAGTCCATTTGAGGATATCCACTGGGTTGCTAAACATCCAGAAAGACTCAGCAATCAGGTTGCTTGAGCAAAGACACTGCCAAGAGGCATCTATACATTCTCCATATGTGGGAGAAGGAAGGCAAAATCCCTCAAGGGGTCTGAGTGTTTGCAAAAGCTCAGAATGGATAGCACTAGTGAGTGCATCTGAAGACTCTGAAAGGAGTGCAGGAGTTGGGAGAATCCTTTGAGGATTCGAAGATAGAAGCTCAAGAAGGGCAGCGTTCACAAACGCACAACGAGACTCGAGGTTGTGGAGCTCGCAGAGGAAAGAAGCAAAGGTCGAGGTCTTTTGAATCTTTGAAATTTCCTTCCAATTCTGGGAAGAAAGCGAAGAGGCTCAGGAGGAGCAGCGTCAACCGTCAGATCAGCAGGAGAACAG
>SNQJ01S0001014.1:19949-35479 GCA_010110895.2 Picea sitchensis | reverse complement strand
GAATCACCGGGTGAATGCATTAATGCATCACAAACCTCGTAGCCCCGACGGGGTTAGATTGTGATCATGGGTAATGGTCACATGGACCAGAGCTGAAACGCATCGCGAATCGGGAAATCGCGATGACATAAACATTGTCATCGTAAGTGCTGAAACTCCAATGGAATGTTAAGACCAAGGTCGCACGAAGGTAGGTCACATGGACCATTGTGTAGCTGGAAGGGGCTAGCATATGGGATACCGAAACCCGATTCGAAAAAGGTGCGGATAAGGTTAATTCGAATTTCAAAAAGAGGCCTGATTTCCTCCGGGCAATAAATATGGGACCCGATGAGCGTTGAACGGGTCCTGGACCAATGGGTTTAAAAGGGGTAGATGCTCTGGGCAGAGAGTGGGGAAGAATGCGGAGGCCATTTCTCTGAAAGCAGGAATATCTGTGGGTAATGTCATTTGCGTTGGAGTATGAAAGGCTGGAAGAAAGAGGAACCTCCTTGCGGGAGTCAGGCGACAGATCTACATTGACAGAGAGATCACGATAGTGAGTACAACAACCATGAGATCAGAGGCCTCATCTCCAGGTTTATTGAGTTGTTTAATATGTGTTCTTTGGTAACTGCCTGACAGTTTGTAGATCTGTGTTTACCCTTGAGATAATTTCCATTACTATCATAACCATTAGATGAAACTTCCAGATCCAGTGTGAAAATTAATGAAACGTGGTCAGCAGTGAGCATGAGGGTTAAACCCTTCAGCAGTAGCAATCTGCCAGTAGAAACTGGTGCTATCTCAAGGGGGTTGAAGCTCCCTTCCAGGAAAGGCTGGTAAATGAGAGAAGGTTGTAGCCTTCTGCAGGTAGAAGCCTGCGTACTAGTAGGAGTTTTCACTAGTACATTGTTGTAGAATGTTTTCTTAATAATAATCATTGAAGACAGAGACAACAACAGCGGTGGTTTTTTTCCTATTTTTGTTTCCACCTTAAATCCTGGTGTTCATGTGTCCTATTCATCTGGGTTAGTTTATTTTGTTGAAATATTGTTTAAAAGACATCTGATAAATGAAGAAATCCATAATATGATCTCTGTATGCACTACTGTTTTCATAAGAATATACATCAACTGGTCTCCATAAAGTAGACTAGGATTTTCCAGTGAAAGAAAAGTGAGAAATTGTTAAAAGCTAAAAACACTGATTCACCCCCCCTCTCAGTATTTTTCCAACACTTTCGAAGTGACCTTCCTTGAAGTCTTAGATCTGTTGACACATACCTCCTGGCGGCCAATGGCCAAGATCTATTTCGACCTTCGACTCTTCGACAATTTCGCATTCTCCTTATCTTCAAAACTTCCAAAGTGCTTCCGCTTCGGAGTTGTAGATATTACACCACCTGTCCCTCTGGATGATAGATGATCCACAGCCTCCTTGGGACTTCAGCGAATCCCCACTCCTATGTGCACATAGAGACTTAAATCTCATGCACTTTTTCCAGATCCAACGATCTGGAATGATCCTGCTCCCTCCGGGATGGATCTTGATGGATAACTCATGAAACCTTCAGAGCTTCATTCCCTTTGAATATTTGTCCATGTTATATCTCTTGAGATTTTTTTCTTGAACCGTTTGACTCCTCAGAGGGATACTCCGACACTTGGTCAAACTTCCAATATGTTCACTCCTTTGAATAGATTCTTACACAAGACTTAGCTTCTTGTAGGAAACTGTGTAGACCTTGCAACAATCTCTTTTCACTCCTTGCAAATGGAAGTTTCACGCTATCTCTTCTGAGCTTCTGAGTCAAACTAGACTATGTCAACGCACTCCTTACAGAATGTATGCACACCTTGCATTAACTCAACAAAGATAAATTATTGAAGCTTATCCAAATGATTCACAATTTCATATAATCAATAACATGACTCATTCATTCATGAAAACATAAAATAATAGGGAAACTATAAACAATAGCAACACCATGTGTTGGGTCAACATATCCCTCTGTTATATTCATTCAAATGTAAATGGATACAACTCTGGAAAAAACAACTTACATTCAGTAATGACTATCTCCTACTAGCCTGCAACCCTATTCAGGCATACAATGATCTCCTACCCTTCTGCAACAACCCTTTTCAGGCATACAATGCACCTGCTTATACAAGAGGTCCTCTAGGGTTTCCTCCAACTACCTGTCTAACCTAGAAAAAAAAAAAATACCACTTAAGTTTCGTTACATTAAATTCTAGGATTTAAACTCCCATATCACTCATGATCATTCAACTCTCAAGCATTTTTATATTCTTTAGTTTTGAATCAGTTAAAAAAAAATATTTTTAGGAAACGCCAGCGTTAAGATTTTGAATTGATTCATAGGTGTGCTAAGTCGTTGAGTTGTCTCTCCACGTGATCTTGCTGACGATGTTCTTGCATCATAATCCACTATTGGGAAAATCATGAGGTCCGGCTCATGGATCCCTCTGCTCTGTTTTTGATATCCTCCAGGGTCCCATACCTTCTCTTGCAGTTGTCCATCTTCTCCATTTCATTGCTGCTTCCTCTACCTTGTTGCTCCTGCGGGTTTTATTCTATCCCATACTTCTCTATTGGTTTCTCCTTGTGCTGCTTCTAGCATCAATCTCTTTATCTCCTCTATTTATTTGTCTAGCTGGTCCATTGGATGGCTCTTCTCCTTCATCCCGTTTTACTGCATCTCCTTTTCATCAACTTCCACCTTGACTTATTGGATTAGTTAACTTTGCATATTTACCCTTCTCTCTAGGGCCTCTAGTTCTTCACATAGATCAGAAAAATCCATGCTATCTATTTCTCTTTCCTTTTCTGTAGTTTCACATTCTATGGTTATCTCTTGTTCAGCTTCCTGGATGAAACTTTTGAGCAATTCCACCCAATGCTCTTCTTTATCCATATCTAGGGCACATTTTAATGTGTTCTCTTCCTCCTTCATGGAAGTCTATGTTGGTTGAATACTCCTCTCCTGCATGCTACTCTATTGTGGTTTATCCTTAATAATGGATATATCAATTTGATCCCCTACATCATCTTCATTTCCTATGGCACCAGTGGACCACTTTGTTACAAACTGTAGTTCTAAGTCTCACCATTGAGATGTTTCTCAGATTTCTCCTCTAACATAGTGACTTTTGTCATCTCCCTTGTTGGAATATCTTTAGATTCCTCCAACTTCTCCTCATGATGGGATCCTGTGTCCCTTTGCATGACTTCATCCTGGCAGTCCTTTTATGGTTCTGGATTATTTAACCAATCCTCCAAGATATTCAACTCTTGCTTCCATTGAGTGAGAAATTCATCTGAATGATCCTATTTTTCTGATGGGGTAGACATTAGTGTTTACTCCTTCTCCTCCTCTTTGATAGTCCTTGTTGGATGTCTTTCCTTTGTTGAACCTGCATCACAAACATAGTTAGTTTTAAAAGCATTCAACCCCACGACCTCTCTCTTCGATTCCTCTTGCATCATCTCCTCATGTGAAACACTCGTACTAGCCTCTGTTGGAATGCTAGAAAATAATGTTTGAATTCCATCAATGATCAGATCACTTCTCTGATCCCCCTCCTCTATGATGGAAGTATTCAAATTCTCATCATCTTCATCCACATGGCCTGCAACTCCACATGAATCTTCACATAGATGAGGCCTCTCCTTTTCCTCCATTTCATATTTCAGAACCCATTGCTGATATGAACTCTCTTTAGATCTCCTTAGACCTTCAAACAATATCACCTTTCCCCCTCCCGCCTGGAAAATTTGGATTCTAGTACTACCCTCCTGGAAGTCCATGAGATCTCAACTTGATCCCATCTCATCGTCCATTTGGAAATCTAAGAATTTATCTCTTCCCTCCTAGAATTTCATGAGATATCTACCTGATCTCATCTCCTCCTCATCACTCAGGTTCCTCCCAATCTCTGGTTCACAGATTTGAATCACTTTCTCCTCTATGCTAGTGAGGTTTTCAGCATGCCTCAACCACTTCCTCACTACTTGTTTTTTCCTTCTGGCTAAAAACCTCTGGACATGCCACTTCACTTTCCTCTTCAATGACCATTCATATGTCCAATGTACCTTTGCTTCCTAGTGCATCCTCCATGTCAGCCTCTCCATCCCTGCTCTGATCTCCCTGAGATATTTTTCTATCTCATATTTTTTTTTAGACAGGTGGTCCTTGTCTTGACCACACCGTTGGCCTTCAGTAGCCATTTTCACCCCCTACTTTCCCTCCTGGAAAGTTTGTGCATAATTCTATCACCCAGAAAATCTCCAACTTTTCCCTTTAGTCTACTTCACTTTCCATTTGCTGTTGTATAAATGAAACCATTATTCACAGATAATCACACTCTGTATCCTCCTTCTCCTGTTGTCTATATGCATAATTAAGCTTCCGATAGCATTTCATGTTAACATATTACCTAGTTTATCCTTCTCACCTTTGCATACAATCTGCACACAAATTTTAATCTTTGATACCACTTAATGCAGACCCCCCTTCTCTCCCTCGGGGCTATGCGACCTCCTGATCAAGGATCTTAATCTCCTCAAGCTTGATTAACTCTTCGAGAGCTTACTGGTCTCAGAGTAAATCAAACACAGGCCTTGTTGTCACCCTCAGGTTTTTCAAGGTCATGATCCTCTCATTACTAATTTGTTCATCGATCGATGGTTCAAAGTGATTGCAGGGAGCCAACCTGCTTGCTCTTTCTCAGAGAGCTCTATCTTTGAAATCAAAAAATTTCTCACCCACCTCGATCTAATCGTGGTCATTGATCCCCCATCCTGACGAGATCAACGATGTTGGTGAATAATGGGTCGTTAACTAGCATGTTCACTAATTTCACCTCTAGGATCCACAATGATTCCCCAACGTCGATATCCATTAACATACCAATGGACAATGTGGTTCCTGCTTTCTTAGCACTTTTTCCAAATCGCCAACACCCATGGGCGCTAGATGATTCCACTAGTCCTTCTCTTCATGTGTCCTTGGGTTGTGACCCGAGGCTTAGCCTCCTAACGCTTCACAACTTCAGAACTTTCAACCAGGACCAGATCAATGATCCTCGGGCCCTCCCCTCATGACCAATAGTCAAGATCTATTTCATGAATCTGTGCTTCAGGAGTTCGGGATGTTCCAAACTCCACTTTTCCCCAGAGTATTCTATACCCGAAGTTCTATATCAGGTGCAATACATCCAACCAAATCAATGGATCTGGTCCACTTCGGGACATTGGCCTTCAAAAGTCTCAACTTCTCCATGCTCTTTTTATCCCAGAGAACTTTAACACAAAGTTCACAATCCGTTGACACATGTCTCCCATAGATCGACAACCACAAGACACATCGACTATTCGGGCTTCGGTAGTTTCAAACTCTCTTCCTTCACTTTCTCTCAGAGTACTTCCACCTGAAATACACAATCTTTTGACACATGTCCTTCCGTATCTGGCGGTCCAGATCTTATCCACCCTCGTCGACTTCTTTTTGGTGTGTTAGGCCTATGAACTTCCTGATCTCTTGGCACTTGTTCTTTGCAACAGAAAATTGCCATCTACTTTGGCCTTCGGGACTTTGGGAGTTTGTCACACTCCACAATTGAAATCTTCCAAACTGACTTTCCCTGAAGTCTCATAGCTATTGACATGCACCTCCTGGAGACCAATGACCAGGATCTATTTCGACCTTCATCTCTTTGACAATTTTTCTTTCTCCTTCTCTACAAAACTTTTGAAGTGCTTCCAATCCATAGTTGTAGATATTATACCACCTATCCATCTGTATGATGGAAGGTCCCTAGACTCTTCGAGACTTCGGCAAATCCTCGCTCCTGTGTGCACGCAGAGACTTAAAGCTCATGCACTTTTCCTAGATCCAACAATTTGGAACGATCCTACTCCCTCCAAGACAGATCTGGATGGATAACTTGTGAAACCTTTAGAGATTCATTCCCTTTGAATATTTCTCCATGCTATCTCTCTTGATCTTTGTTTCTTGAACCCTTTGAATCCTTAGAGGGATACTTCGACACTTAGAAAAAATTCCAATCTGTGCACTCCTTGCAACAAATTCTTATGAAAGACTTAGCTTCTTGCAGGCGACTGTGCAGACCTTGCAACAGTCTCTTTGCACTCCCTGCAAATGGAATCTTCACACTATCTCTTCTTAGCTTATGAGTCGAAACAGACTCTGTCAACACAATCCTTGCATACTGTATGCACACCTTGCATGAAATCAACAAAGAGAAATGATTGAATCTTATCCAAATTCTTCACAAGTTCATATACTCAATAACATGACTCATTCATTCATGAAAACAAAAAATAACAGGGAAACTGTAAATAGTAGCAACACCACATGTTGGGTCAATATATCCCTCTGTTATATTCATTCAAATGTAAATGGCTACAACTCTGATAAAAACAACTTACATTCAGTAACAACTATCTCCTACTAACCTGCAACCCTATTCATGCATACAATGATCTCCTACCAGTCTACAACAACCCTATTTAGGTATACAATGCACCTACTTATACAAGAGGTCCTCTAGGGTTTCGACCAACTACCTTTCTACCCCAGAAAAAAAAAAAAAAAATACCACTTAAGTTTCGTTACATTAAATTATACGAGTGAAACTCCCAGATCATTCATGATCATTCAAATCCCAAGCATTTTGATCTTCTTCAGTTGTCAATCAGTTAAAAAAAAAGATTTGCAGGAAACACAAGCGATAAGATTCCAAATTGATTCAAAGGTGCATTAAGGCACTGAGTTGTCTCTCCACGTGTGCTTGTTGACGATGCTCCTACATCATACTCCGTTGTTGGGAAAATCATGAGCTCCCTCTCATGGCTCCCTCTTCTCTATTGTTGAGATCCTCCAAGGTCCCATACCTTCTCTTGGAGTTGTCCATCTGCACATTTTCATTGCTACTTCTTCTACCATGCTTCTCCTATAGGTTTTCTTATGTCCCATACTTCTCCATTGGTTTCTCCTTGTGCTACCTCTAGCATCAATCTCTTTATCTTCTCTATTTATTTATGCAGTTGGTCCATTGGATGGCTCTTCTCCTTCATCCCATTTTACTACATCTCCTTTTCATCAACTTCCACCTTGAATTGTTGGATTTGTTGACTTTTCATATTTACCCTTCTCTCTAGGGCCTCCAGTTCTTCACACAGATCAGAAAAATGCATGCTATATGTTGTTGTTTCCTCTGTTATAGGTTCACATGCTAGAGTTATCTCTTTCTCAACTTCCCAGCTAAAAATTTTGAGCAATTCCACCCAATGTTCTTCTTTCTGTAAGTTTTAAACCTGTGAATTAAAGCAATGCATATATATTCTTAAGCAATATAGAAATTAATCAATGGCTCATACACATAATACACAGAGATCTTTACCGGAAACCCTCAACCGGGAAAACCTTTCTTTTTCATTATATCGAATTTCGCCATTCGCCATACAATATATACAATGTTTTTAGGTATTTCGTAGATACCAAAACCCTAATCCCTTAATCCGGGATTAATTTACAAATAAGCTAAAAATTAGCAAAATCCGCTAAAAATAGCAAAAACCGCCCCCAAAAAAAATTTCGTGGCGTTGCCCCGGGCTACGCCCGATGCTGAACGTTGTGCGTAACCAGGGGGGGGGCATACCTGCCCCCCCCTGGGACCCCCGTAGGAAGCGCCCGACGCAACGACAGAGCCCTAGGTGAAGGGATCATCAGACGCAATTGTCGTATCTGACGCACCCACACACACACACATGCAAAGAATATAACACATACCCAACACTTTCTCCATCTCTCGGGCACATTGTAATGTGTTATCTTCCTCCTCCATGGAAGTCTATGTTGGTTGACTCCTCCTCTCCTGCATGCTACTCTGTTGTTTTTTATCCTTACTAATGGATAGATCAAGTTGATCCCCTACATTATATTCATTTTGTATGGCACTAGTTGACCACTCTATTGCAAACTCCAGTTCTTCACTCTCACCACTGAGTGATTTCTGTCATCTCCCTTGTTGGAATATCTTCATCTTCCTCTAGCTTCTCCTCATGCTGAAATCCTGTCTCCCTTTGCAGGACTGCATCCTGGCAATCTTTTTATGGTTCTGGATTTTTCAACCACTCCTCCAACATCTTCAACTCTGGCTTCCATTGAGTGAGAAATTCATCTAAATGCTCCTCCTTCTCTGTTGGGGTAGACATTAGTGTCTGATCCTTATCCTCCTCTTTTTCAGTCTGTTTTAGTTGTCTTTACTCTACTACACTTGCATCACATGCACAGTAAGATTTAAAAGCATTCATACCCATGGCCTCTCTCTTTCATTCTTGTTTCACCATCTCCTCATGTCCAACACTCGTACTAGCCTTTGTTGGACTATTAGGCAGGAATATTTGAATTCCCTCAATGATCAGAACACTCCTCTGATCCTCCTCCTCCGTGATGGAAGAATTTAAATTCTCATCATCTTCATCCACGTGGCCTGCAACTCCACATGAATCTTCACATAGATGATTTGTCTCCTTTTCCTCCATCTCATCTTTTAGCACCGCTTGCTGATCTGAAATCTCTTCAGAGCTCCTGAGACATTCAGACATTCTCACCTTTCACCTTCCCACTTGGAAAATTGGGATTCCAGTCTTTCCCTCCTGGAAGTCCATGAGATCTCGACTTGATCCCATCTCATCACCCATATGGAAATCTAATAATTTATCTCTTCCCTCTTGGCAGTTCATCATATGTCTAGATGATCTCATCTCCTCCTCATCACTGAGGTTCCTCCCAAAATCTGGTTCATAGATGTGAATCACTTTATCCTCTATGCCACTGAGGTTTTCAGCATGCCTTAGCCACTTCCTCACAACTTGATGTTTCCTTCTGGTTAAAAAATTCTGGACATGCCACTTCAATTTCCTCTTCAAAGGCCATTCATATGTCCAGTGTACCTTTGCTTCCTTCTGCATCCTCCATGTTAGCCTCTCCATCCCTGCTCTAATTTCCCTGAGCTCTTTTTCTATATAATATTTTTTTTTCTACTAGTGGTCCTTATCTTGACCACATCGATGGCCTTCAATAGCCATTTTCACCCCCTTCTTGCCCTCCTGGCAAGTATGTGCATTATTCTATCACCAAAAGCATATCCAAATTTTCCCTACAGCCTACCTCACGGTCCATTTGTTGTTGCATACATGAAACCATAATTCACAGAGAATCACACTCTGTATCCTCCTTCACCTATTGTCTACAAGCACAATTAAGCTTATGATACCATTTGATGTTATTAGATTACCTCTTTTCACCTTCTTACCTTTGCCAACAATTTGGAGAAAATTTTTAAGCTCTGATACCACTTAATGCAGACCCCCCTACTCTCCCTTGAGGTTGTGTGACTTCCCAGTCAAGAATCTTAATTTCATCGAGTTGTATTAGCTCTTCGAGACCTTACTAGTCTTAGAGTAAATCAAACATAGGACCTTCTATCACCCTAGGGTTTTTCAAGGTCATGATCTGGTTCACAGTGATTGTGGGGAGCCAACGTTCTCACTCTTTATTGGAGAGCTCTATCTCTGGAATCAGAAAAATCCTCACCCACCTTGATCTAATCATGGTCGTTGATCCCTTGTCCCGACGATATCAATGACGTTGGTGAATAGTGGGTCATGAACTAGCACGTTCACTAATTTTGCCTCCAGGCTCCACAATTATTCTCCAGTGTCGATCTTCATTCAAATATCAATGGACACCATGGTTCCTTCTTTATTACAACTTTTTCCAAATCCCCAATGCCCACAAGTGATAGATCCTTTCTCTAGTCCTTCTCCGCATGTGACCTTGGGCTCTTAACTGAGGCTTAACTTCCTGGTGCTTCAAGATTTCAGAACTTTCAACCTGGACCATATCAACAGTCCTCGCCCCCCCCTCATGACCAATGGTTGGGATCTATTTCGAGACTCTGCGATTCGGGAGTTTAGGATATTCCAAACTCCAATTTTCCCCTTAGTATTTTTTACCTTAATTTCTAGATCAGGCGCCACACATCCACCCAAATCAAAAGCTCTAGTTCACTTCGGTACTCTGGACATCAGAAGTCTCAACTTCTCCATGCTCACTTTCTCCCATATCACTTTCACCCAAAGTTCACGATCCGTTGAGACATTTCTCCCACAGATTGATGACCACAAGCCACTTCGCCTATTAGGGCTTCGAGAGTTTCAAACTCTTTCTTCTCTTTCTCCCATAGTACATCCACCTGAAATAGACAGTCTTCTGAAGCGTGTCCTTCTTGATCTGGCGGTCCAAATCTTCTTCACCCTCGTCGAATTCCTTTTCGGGTGTTAGCCCTATGAACTTACCAATCTCTTTCCACGTGTTCTTCGCAATATATGGTTGCGATCTACTTCATCCTTTAGGACTTTAGGAGTTTGTCACACTCCACAATTGAAATCTTCTGAAGTGACTTTCCCCGAAGTCTCATATCTATTGACATGTACTTCCAGGCGACCAACGACCAAGATCTATTTTAGCCTTTGGTTCTTCAATGATTTCTCTTTCTCCTTGTGTGCAAAACTTTTTAAGTGCTTCTACTTGAAATTTGTAGATATTATGCCCCCTTTCCCTCTGGATGATGGAAGGTCCCTAGCCTCTTACTTCGGGGAATCCTTGCTCTTGTGTGAAATCAAAGACTTAAATCTCATGCACATTTTCGAGATCCAATAATCTGGAACGATCCTTCTCCCTCCAGGATTGGTGCAGATAGATAACTCGTGAAACCTTTCATAGCTTCATTCCCTTTAAAGATTTCTCCACGCTATCTCTCTTCAGATTTTTTTTCTTGAATCCTTTAACTCCTCAGAAGGCTACTTCAGCACTTAGTCGAAATTCCAATATGTGCACTCCTTGCAACGTATTCTTATGCCATACTTAGCTTCTTGCGGGTGAATGTGCACACCTTGCATGAACTCAACAAAGAGAAATGATTGAATCTTATCCAAATTCTTCACAATTTCATATACTCAATAACATGACTCATTCATTCATGAAAACAAAAAATAACAAGGAAACTGTAAATAGTGGAAACACCATGCATTGGTTCAATATATCCCTTTGTTATATTCATTCAAATGTAAATGGAAACTTACATTTAGTAAGAACTATCTCCTACTAACCTACAGCCCTATTCAAGCATACAATGATCTCCTACCAATCTGTAGCAAACCTATCCAGGCATACAATGCATCCACTTATACAAGAGGTACTCTAGGGTTTCCTCCAACTACCTATATACCCCTGAAAAAAAACTAACTACCACTTAAGTTCTATTACATTAAAGTATAGGAGTGAAACTCCCAAATCACTCATGATCATTCAGCTTCCAAGAATTTTGATCTTCTTTAGTTTTCAATCAGTTAAAAAAAAACATTTGTATGAAACACTAGCATTAAGATTCTGAATTGATTCAAAGGTGCCCTAAGGTGCTGATTTGTCTCTCCATGTGTCCTTGTTGATGATGCTCCTACATCATCTCCATAGATTCCTTTGTAGCTATTAGATAAAACAAGGTCCTCATCTAACCATAAATGATTATATTTGGAGTCATTACTTAAATATTAGTTTGTTTAGTTTCAATCCTAGCATTAAAGTCTCCTAGAAGGAGGATATTACCTTCATTTTTCAAACTATAAATATCTAGTTCTAAATTATTATAGGGACAATTTTTATCTATATTGTTTTTCTTATAAAAAGTAGAATTAATAGGTGAAAAATAGAAAATTTCTATATACATCTTCTTAACATTGGTGTCTCACAATTTCTATCCAAATGTACTGATTAAGAGGGTCAATCTTATGAAGTTGAATGTGAGGAGAAATTTTGTTTCTAATATAACAATCTATGCTTCCTATTCCTCTACGGGGGGATTTTTTGTTCCATGCTGACAACAAGACAAATCCTTCCATGTTAGGGATCTTAGACTCCTCATGCTCCCAAGTTTCAACTAGATAGATAGTATCAATATCACTCGAGATCCAACTTATCATATGACCTATGTGCCATGGAAAGACACAACAATCCCAAAAAAGGATCCCAAGTGTCCCAAATTCCTATTTATTATTATTCTTCTAGTCTCTATCCATAACAATATCTTTTTGATTTATAATTATTTCCCATTTTCCTACTTTCCTAGTTTCTTTTACCTTTTGAACTTCCTTCCTTAATCTAGCTTGGTCTTTGGGAATGAGGTCTTCATTTACAAATATTCCTGACCCTTTTAAGCTCAAAGATTTACTAAGTATGCTATATTTAAGGTCATTACAACTTACTTCGAAATGGATCAACCTATCTTTGTGATCAATTATTTTTCCTAGCCTCTTTACTTCTATGAGGTAATTTGTATCAATTTGTGATTTATTATTTAATTCTTCTTTTATTATTGCTAGCGTATCCTCCTCTTTTGCTCTTTTATACCAAAAATTATGAGGTTCAAGGCTCTTTTGTTATGATAATGGTTGTGTTTGATTAGCTTATTCATTTCCTCTTTGATGGGTTTGATATCCAATTTATTTTCCATATTACTGAGGGTCAAATTGTTGGTTAGTTTTTCTTCTAGCTCTTTAATCTTATCTCTCAAGTTGTGATTTTTTTCAACCCCTCCTTCTTGGGTTGATTGTTTATGTTTTTTCATTTCTTGAATCCTATCCTTCATTGTCTGCAATTCAATCTTAAACCCTAATAATCTATCCTCTATTTGAGTTTGAATGGTATCTTTAATTTTTTTTTATCAATCATTGCCTCTACTCTATTTGGAGTTTTGTGTCTCTTTCTTCACTCCTTTTTTCTAATGTTTCTAACTCCATTTGGATTTTGGCATCTCTCTCTTCTCTTATTTTGTCTATTGATTACATATAATGGTAAAAAATCTCTAGGGTGATTTTTGGGAGCCTTTGGGGAGCCTCCCCTGGTTACGATGAGTTTTTAGAATAGGTGGTGGAGTGGTTATATTGAAAATAAGAGAAAAAAAAGGTAACAAATATTATTTTGGATTGAATTTATCTATCAAATCAATGATACCCTTCCGCTACCACTATAACCCCAGGTGCACCACAAAGCCCGCAAACATGGAGCACAAGTAAATCGGGGTGAGAATCTAACTTGAGATCTCCTTTACATATTTCCTTCCATTTGCATGGCACTTGCCAATGGTTCTACACCCGTGCTGGTCAAATCAACGTTTACTTATCAAACTTAAAATAAAAATTATTTAAATCTCTTTAAGTTAATATATTATAAATATATTTTAAATTGAAATTGAATCAAAGTAAAAAGTGACTCACCTTGTTTCACATGTCCAATTGGTCAACATGTTGAAGAAGCCAAAAATAATTTTGATGAATGAAATTAAATTTGGATTATTGAATCTTAAGAAATATAATGAAATTGCTTTGTTTTCTCTAAAATTATATTTTTGTGTTCAAAATATTTGAGAAAATCTTTCCTAAATAGGCATAATTTTAATGAGCAAAAAAGTTTAAAAAAAATTCAAAATTGAGATTTAATGTGGACATCCTCAAAATAAATTATAAATTACTTTCACAAATTACAAATTTAAAAAATAGGAAATTAAACATAATTATCTTAATTTGTTAATTTTTTTTTTAATTTGTAAGTTGTCGAAATAATTTGTAATTTATTTTCAGTATGTCCACATTAAATTTCTATTTTGAATTTTTTTTAACCTTTTTACTAGTCAAAATTATACTGATTTAGGAACAAAGATTTTCAACACATAAATAGAATTTTAAAGAAACCAAAGCAATTTACTTTCATTTCTTAAGGTGTGATAATCTAAATATTATTTCAATGAAAATTAATGACCATCATCATCATGAAATTGGGTGTTGGTCGATTCCTAAAAATCCATGGGATGAAAGAGTGTCTCAAGCCCACTCAATTCCTAAAGATCCATAGGATGAAAGAGTGTGCCACCTTTGTGACACTAAGAATGTTGAAGATGAAAACAATTTTATCTTAATATGTCCATCCTATACCCATATTAAATTTCATTTTCAAAATATTTGTGAGACTAGCAACCTTCCTAACGTATTAACTCAACAAAACTATGATTATCTTGGCAAGATTCTCTTAATGAATACAAAAACAAAATTCTTAAAAATGGGAAGTAGATATACCAATTTGATCTTAGTAGACGTTAATCATCATCATACAAAACATATATATATATATATATATAAGAAAGAATATTACTTTCTTTTCATTTATCTATATTTATATTTATATATTTACTTTAAATATTAATTTTTAAAGTATTTATTTGGGAGATGAAATAAATGGAATCTTATAGAGTTTTGTCATGATTATGTAAAAATATGCTCATTTATGTGTAAATAGATCTTAATAATTTTTTGTAAATAAAACAATGATGATAATTGGAATGTCGATCACGAAGGGAAATCCTATATGCTAAAAGAAATTTTCTTCCAAGCAAATAGTTTTTTTAAAGTCTCTCTAGGTGGTAGAAAGATATATATAAATGATGATATCGTACTTTGATATTGTAATTATTTAATGTGGATCTTAGGAGAATGATAAAAGGTTAACAAACAAATAGAAAAATGGAAGAAATGATGATTATATTTTAAAGTAATAAAAGTTAAAAATAAATAAATGAATAAATAATAATGATTATATTTTAAAAGTTGAGAAATAATATTTATATTATGTGTAATTTTATTAATATGTTTTCATATATGAAACTTGTATATAAATTCTTGTAAGTGTCATTATTATTTGTATTTTTGTTATTATATTATGATAATGATTAATGTCCATTGAGATCAATTGGTTGGATTTTTAAATTTCTATTTCTATACTGAAAAAGTATTGAGAGAAGTATTCCAAATTATCATAGTTTTGATGACTTGTGAGGTTAGGAAGGTCGATAATGTGGAAAATATTTTTAAATTGGGATTTAATATGGGTATAGGCATGGAAATCCAAGAGGAAATGTTTTTTTTATCTTCTAGCCCCTTAGTGTTACAAAGGTGACATATTCTCTCATCTCATGGTGTTTTGAGAGTTTTCCAATGCCCAATTTCACTATGTAGCTAGTGAGAGTTTGTTCTTATCTTAGAAATGATCATTTTCTTCTTTACACTTTTATGTATCTAGTGAGAGTTTGTTCTTATTTTAGCAATCTTGATTTTCTTCTTTGCACTTTTCAAAACAAAGAGGTAATTTTGATCTTCTAAATTAGGGTTGATCACCTCCATGTAGTATCTTAATTTCATTTTATCTACTAATTATTAATCACACCACATATTGTACTTAAATTTAGAAGTGATAATATTTGTAATTGTATTCCCCAATGATTTATCCAATATTAGACATATTTATTCCATCCCCACTCTAGTGTTTTTTTTTTCAATTAATAAAATTTACAATTTATTTTCTATATGATAATGATGATGATGATGAT
>SNQJ01S0001014.1:3754-14600 GCA_010110895.2 Picea sitchensis | reverse complement strand
CTTGAAGTGAAATTTTGGGAAAAATTGCCTTGTAAGATATTGTAATTTCATAGTCAATATGTACGACTCATTATAAGGTCACAGATATGGCGGAAGAAGTTATTTTAGGGTTTTTTTCCTTAGAAGGAAACCCTCTTTTATGAGGGAATTCTATTGCGGTTTTGTATTATCACGAATATTGTATTATGAGAGAGGAGACTGTGAGAGAAAGAAGAGGAAGTTGCAGTGCATTTGTTGTAGGTTATATCCCTTCATTTTGTTGGATAATAATAAGGAAGGCCCTGAACATTTCTCTGATGGACGTAGCCCGCACTCGGTGAACCACGTATATTTGTGTCTCTATTATATTGTGTATCTTTTGTGTTTTATTTAAACATTTGTTTTATTTTATTACTTTGTGATCATGTTTTTCTAAAAACTAGTATCAAAGTGAAAGGTAACTCGTAGGAAAATAGGGTTCTTGGTTTGAGTGGGAGAAATGGAGGAAGATTGAAAGTTAAGGGTCGATAAATTTAATGACCAAAACTACTAGTTATGGAATATGCAGATGGAAGATTATTTATATCAGAAGGATATATTCCTACCATTGGTTGAAATAACAAAGAAGTCGAGGGGCATGAAGGATGAAGAATGGGAGGCTCTTGATAGAAAGACACTAGGAACAATATGGTTGAGCCTAGCAGCGTTGGTGGATTTCAATATTTCAAAAGAAAAGACAATGAAGGAGTTGTGTATGAATTAGCTAAACTATATGAAAAGCCCTTAGCGTCCAATATGGTATTTCTAATGAAGTTATTATTTAATATGAAAATGTTAGAAGGTGGGTCTACTGTAGATCATTTAAATGAATTTAATACAGTTATTAATCAGATAAGTTCTGTAAAAGTGGAATTTTATGATGAGGTCAAGGATCTTCTAATCATGTGCTCATCGCGAGAAAGTTGGAATGGCTTGGTCATTGATGTAAGTAACTGTGTCTCTAGTTCAAACACTCTAAAATTTGATGATGTTTTTGGTGTTATCGATAGCGAGGAAATGCGATGAAAAAGCACAGGTGAGACATTAGGTAATTTGTTAAACATGGAGAACAAGGGAAGACAAAAGTATAGAGGAAAGGGATCAGGGATCTGCGAGAATTCTAGGAAGGGATAATCCAAATCTATACTAGGAAATATAAAGTGTTATAATTGTGGGAAGAAAGGAAATCTAAATAAATATTGCAAAGCTCCAAAGAAAAAAAGAGATGGACAACAAGAGAAAAATCAAGAAGCAAATGTAACAGCTGATGTGTTTCAAGATGCTTTGATTTTTTCTGTAGATAATATTTCTAAGTCTTGGGTAGTAGATTCATGGGATTCATTTCATGCCACACCCCACACAAAACATTTTGTATATTATGTTCAAGGTGATTTTGGACGCGTTCATTTGGGTGATGATGCACCATGCAAAATTTTTCGAATGGGTAAGGTACAAATAAAACAAAAGAATTGAAACCAATGGTTGTTGAAAGAGGTAAGACATATTCCATATCTAAGGAAACRTATAATTTCAACAAGGTAGTTGGCATCTGAAGAATGTATATCTATATTTACATATAAGGCATGGAAGGTCACCAAATGATCATTGGTTATAGAAAAAGGAGAGAAGGTAGGTACATTGTATTTATATACTGGTAATACTAATGCTTCTATCTCTTTAGATTCTACAGGAGTGGGTACAACACTTTGGAATCATAGGATTGGAAACATGAGTGAGAAGGGGATGCAAATACTTCATAAAAGGAATTTGTTGCCAGATATTAAAAAAAATGATTTGGATTTTTGTGAGCATTGTGTTTATGGAAAACAGAAGAGAGTCGGATTTCTCCGAGTTGGAAAAGAAGAGAAGAGTGAAAGGTTGGATATTGTGCATACATATGTATGGGGAATAGATCAGGTATAATCTTTTGGTTTCTCTTGTTATTATGTTAATTTTATTGATGATGGAACTACAAAAACTTGGGTTTAGTTCATTCGACAAAAATCTAATGTTTTTGACACTTTTAAGAAACAAAAAGATTTGGTTGAGAATGAGAAAGGAAAAATGTTGAAGTGTCTTAGATCATACAATGGAGGTGAATATTGCAGCAATGAGTTTGATTATTATTTTTCATACAATGGTATTTGCAGAGAGAAAACATTTATAGGAACACCACAAGAAAATGGTGTGTCAAAAAGGATGAACATAACAATCATGGAGCATGCAAGGAGTATGAGACTGCATGTTGGGTTTCCCTTAAAGTTCTGGAAATATGTTGTTGATATTGTTGTTTACTTAATAAATAGAGGACCTTCAATCTCTTTGGATGGTGAAATTCCAAAGGAGGAATGGACAGGTAAAAAGGTAAATTATTGTTTTCGAAGACTTTCAGTTGTGACAAATTTGTCCATATTGATAAAGAAAATAGAACATTGCTTGAGGAAAAATCCAAGAAGTGTACCTTTATTGGACACAATGTTAATGATTTTGGTTATCTCTTATGGGATTATGAAAATCACAAAATCATTAGGAGTAGGGATGTCATATTCAATGAGAAGGTCATGTACAAATATCAGTTGTAGGGAAAGAAATAAGAAAAAGAAAAACAATAATACAGAGTGCATGATGAGATCACTGAAAAAGAAATTCTAAAGGTACCCAAAAATAAAAATGTACAACAACATGAGAAACATGTACCTCAAACTCATACAAGTGTTGTTAGAAGATCTATCAGGTTAAGTAGACCCCCTGAACGATACTATCCTTCATTGTATTATTGATTGTTGACTGATTCTAGTGAACTAGAATGTTATGAAGAGGAAATGTAGGTAGACTCTAAAAATAAGTGGGATCAAGGCATGAAAGAGGAAATTGATTCCTTGGTAAATAACCAGACTTGAGACTTGGTTCATTTTCCTTCTGAAAAAAGAGCATTGTAGAATAAATGGGTTTACAAGTTGAAGGAAGAAGATGGAGGAAAAAAGTGGTATAAGGCTATACTTGTTGTAATGGGGTTTTCACAAAATAAAGGCATAGATTTTGATGAAATATTTTCTCATGTTATTCAGATGACTTCAATTAGGACTATTTTAAGTCTTTTGGTAGTATAATATTTTCATGTTGAACAGTTAGATATAAAAACAACTTTTCTCCATGGGGATTTGGAAGAAGATATTTATATGTAGCAACCGCAGGACTATGAGGTCAAAGGGAAGTAAATTTTGATATGCATGTTGAAGAATAACTTGTACAAACTAAAATAAGATCCAAGGTAGTGGTATTTAAATTTTGACAGGTTTATGACATAACAAGGTTATAGTAGATGTCGTTTTGATCACTGTGTTTATTTTAAAAGGCTAGAAAATGGAAGCTATATTATCTTGTTATTGTATGTAGATGACATACTTGTTACCGTTTCTAATATGAAGGATATAAATGTGCTCAATAATAAATTAGCTAATTCATTTGCGATGAAGGATTTGGGTGGTGAAAATAAAATCCTTGGTATGTGAATAACAAGAGACAGGAAAAATCACAAATTGACATTATCTCACGGTGAGTACATAGAGAAGGTGTTGAAGAGGTTTAGGATGTAGAATGAAAAACATGCTAGTACACCTTTGGCCCACTATTTCAAATTAACTGAGGAAATGTGTCCCAAGACACTTGAGGAGATATAATACATGTCCACCCTTATTCATCAGTAGTTGATAGCTTTATGTATGCGATGGTTTGCACAAGACCAAATAATGCACATGGAGTGGAAGTTGTTAGCACGCATATGAACAGTCCACGTAAAGAAGATTAGAAGGGAATAAAGTGGGTTCTCAGGTATTTGAGAGGTACTTCTACTGATGCATTATGTTTTGAAGGTTCAAACACTATTCTACAGGGATATGTTGATTCCGATATGTCAGGTGATAAATATAACAGGAGGAGCACCACAGGGTATGTTTTTACTCTAGGTGGAACAACATAAGTTGGATTTCAAAAATACAAAAGGTTGTTGCACTTTCAACAACAGAATAAAAGTATGTTGTTGCTAAAGAGCATAGTAAAGAGATTATTTGGTTACAAATGTTTGTGGAAGAATTGAGAAAGAAATAGGAGAATAACAGGTTGTATTCTGATAGTGAGAGTCCATTCATCTTGCAAAGAACTCAACCTTCCATTCAAATACTAAGAATATACAACTCAGGTACCATTTCATACGATCCGTCTTGGAAGATGGACATCTGAAGTTGGAAAAGATACATATTAGCCATAACCCCGTAGACATGTTAACAAAGGGAGTAACCAGGGAGAAACTGAGTTCCTGCTCAGTTTCAGTTGGTCTTCAAGCATGAAGGTGAAGATGAGAAATTTTCTAGGTCCAAGGTTAATCATATTCCAATAGGTACAACAACAATGGAGTTGTTGTGATTAGTCTCCAAGTGTGACATTGTCGGTTGTGGATATTGATTATCTTCCTGATTTAGATGTTTGTTTCAGTCGTGCTTGGACCCAATTCCCGAATGGGGGGGTGAAGGGGGGATTTCTCCCCCACAATTGTCGCCAGTGGGGTCTAAGGGGGCGGCGACAATTTTTTTATCCTCCCCTGGCAAGGGATTTGGGGGTTGTTCCCTCGAAGATTTTTTTTGGCAAAATTTGCCTTGTGAAATATTGTATTTTCATAGTCAATATGGACCATTCATTATAAGGTCGCAGATCTGACGATAGAAGTTATTTTAGGGTTTTGTTCCCTAGAAGGAAACTCTCTTGTATGAGGGAATTGTATTTTGGCTATGTATTTTCGTGAATATTGTATTCTGAGAGAGGAGATTGTGAGAGAAAGAAGAGGAAGTTACAACAGGTGTGTTGTAGAACTTCATTTTACTGGATAATAATAAGGAAGGACATGTCAATTTATATGGTTGACGTATCCCACACTGAGTGAACGAGATCGACAAGGGAAGGTAGGTGGATGTACAAACCAATAGAATGGATATAGAGGCCAGATAGGGAGATAGCCCAGACAGTATTAATGGAAATCATGAGAAGAGAAGGACAAGAGGGATGAATGATAACACTGCACGGATATCGACCCCTAGGACAAGGTACAAATCCACAAAGGAAAAATTTGGATATGGAAGGAAAGTTTACGATGATTTGAGAGCTAAGGAGGGCATAATGGAAAGAAATGCATTGTCGATGCATCAGTGTGATCATATTCTCCACCTCATTGAATGATTATTAGGAGGTACGGGTATTCAGGGGATAAATCATTATAACCAAAGTAACCGCACATAGTACCACAACTTGTTGCACTTAGACCCCTACAATAGTAATGTGACATCCCCCAAAATTAAATTATTTTTGAATTCAAAAAAATTATTAGGAAAATCATTCCATTTTTGGTAAATTTGAATCTGGAAATTTTTTTCCATTATGGAAATTTTGAATTTCGAATTTGGTAAATTGTAATTAATTATGGTGATTGTTGGATAGAAATCTAATTTGACCCAACTAACTATTTGACTATGACACTTGTATGAAAACATAATATTTTATATTTAATGCAGGAGGACAAATGGAACAACCATGTTAAATTCAGTTGAACATGACTCCATGAGTGAGGAACTTGTTGGAACTAACTCAAGGCTAATTGTTACAAGTGGAAATCAGGGATTTGTCCACTGGCATCCCCTGAGAATCAGGTATTTATAAAGACGCAAAAATTCCCAAGAGAGGGAAAAGACCTAGGCAAAAAGGGCATAAATAGCATATGTGAGGAGGTAGGAGGTTGCCGAGTATGCTGGGAAAATACTATGGGTTTCTTTGCTATTATGAACACTACTGATTGAGTGTGAGGCAAGAGGATATTGGTGAAATTGAAAACCATTGTTGAGGAAGAGGTTCCAAGTTTTCCCTCATGGACTCGTGGTCAGGCTAGGGGGTGAATTGGGAAAGTAATTTGGCTGCTCTGTTTAATGGTTGGGAGGAACGTGGTTGTTCCCTTTGTCTTCCCGCACACTGGTTCAGATATGTAATCTTTTCCTTTTTATTTGAATGTGCACTGGCTCATATTTATAAATTTCATCTTTTGTTTGAATGATTGTAAATCTGATGTAATTGTATTTACTATATCTAGAATGAGTTATTTCTAACTCCATGGAATGAATTAGTTAAAGTGTCGTGAAAATCATTAAACTCTGTATGGATAAAATAACCTGAGAGAAACCCATTCGATGACACACATGTAGGAAGTCAACTTATAACAAAATAGCTATAAATAAATTGTTGAGAAGCCCTTTATGACTGAAATTTAAAATATGTACGAAATTTAGAAATTCTTTAATGTCTTCCTAGGATAATCGAATGGATTAGTGCGATTAAATTTTGGAAGCAACTTTCGTTCTATAATTAGATTTATGTAGTAATAAGGGTATTTCTTGTACTTCGAAACTTCTGGTGTAACACATTTCGGCACGCACAGATTAAAACTAATATATATATATATAATTGAAGTAAGTATTTTATATGTAAGTACAAATTTAGATTTATAAGGGAAAATGGGTCGCTAGCTACCACTTAGTGTAGATGTAAGCTACTCCAAACCAATCCAGTCTCCACATTTTCATTTGTAATAAGCATATATCTAATTCTCTATTGGCAAGCATGAGTATGAATTTCAGAGACTAGTGGCTATATAAACAAATACGTGTATCCAGCTATATATATAAATGAAATTTATGAGCATCTCTTCTTACACTCTGCATATGATAAATATTCAACAGATACACAACCATATCTATAAAATTAAATGAATAAGAGATGTAATACTCTAGTGAAAATAACAGTCAATATATTTCACCCATTTGTATTTTTGATTTCAATAGACCAAAAGGCATCAACGAATAATAAAAGAAAACTATGGGAAAAATTCTTTCCTTTCTCTCATGAATTAGACCAATAGTATAGAAAAAAGTCGAGTGGCATAAACATTGAACACAATGTTCAATTTTTGAAAGACAAGAATTCTTCGATACAGATTCTCATTCCGAGAAGAAGTACGACTAGGACTCTTTTCTAATAATTCAAGAAAATAAATTACATAGTGACCAGGCTATTCATTCAATTACAGACTCAATACTTACACATGATCTGGCATTATGCAATTAATAAAAATATGACCCCTATTGTTTACTTCCATAAATGTTACAGTAGGCGGTAGAACTAGTTATAACAGAGCTAGTTGAACCATGAACTCCTTGGGTGATACTAAACCTTGTAGATCTAGCCAAGAAGTGAGAGGATCAGAACAAGAATAACTTTTTGTGTAGAAGGCCGCAACGGGTATCCAAGACTTGCATGAATGAATACCCTACAATTATTCAAATCCTTCAAACATTAGTCTCTATTTGCGGAAGAAATAACAAAGAGAATAGATTACAATAGGACCTTTATCCCTTCAGGAAGTTACTTATCTTGTTGATGTGTGGGTTCGAGTCCTTGTCCCTTCACTTGATGTCTCTGTAAATGCTTGGCCAAGGGAGGAGGACTCTGTATGATCTCTGATGGGTCCGCACAACAACATCAAGGCCCATCATTAGCGATACATACCATATCACTTGAACGCTTGAAACAAAAGAAAGAAATTTTTATCCAGACATAAGTAGTTTAAATGAAATAAAACAATCGATAATACTAGCCTCCTTAATGTCTAAATGATGCAAATCTATATTACAAACCATTCACACAGAACAAAGACTACCTAATCTTTTGAGGCTAAAACCCCTTAGAACCAAAAGTAGTTGTTTTATAAATTCAATAATCATTACAGATAATAGCTTCCTACCAAATTCAATAATGCGGGCAACGCTAAATGATGAGTCACTTTTGTGGAAGGAAAGGACCTCTTTTATCATAGGGTATGGCATCGACATATCCTCTGGATAGTGTCCCTCCCCAAATTGCAAAATGCTTCAGTGAGAAATTAGTTGTAGAGCCTTTCGTAAGATCCATAATGACACAATAGACACGTTAAATCCTAAGAGTAAAAATTCACCTATGAGGTTAAATGTTGCAGTACGACGACGACCTGTCCATGTGCCAAGGGCCGAGGTGGCAAAACTGGACTAGATGAAGGGAGACGTAAGAGTATTTGATACTCACGTACTTAAATTTCCATTAAGTGATGGAAGACGGAGCCTTAACTTCCCTCTGACAGTAGTCTATTCAAAAACCTCTAAACATTCGCAAAGTAAATGAGTCCCTTCAAGATTCGACAGGTTAGGGACTCGGTTACCTCAACTATCTTGGCACAATTAGTTTGTATTCGAAGGAAATTAGGTTGGGATAAAGTTTTTACGCTACCTAAAACTGTTAAGTAAAGAAAATTGTATGCGACAAATAGGGTAATATATTTAATTGGGACCATGTTATAATGCTAGGCTAAGCTCACTAAGGAGTTTCTTCAATATTATGGAATAGCCCCGATCTGGTGGATATATATATATATATATTATGTGGTAAATCCTTTATGAAATTTCGATTTGACCTTGCATTTAAGTTTTGCGCATAATCCTAAAAATCTCTTTGTGTAGGGAGAGAGACTAGGCTATAGGTATTAAGGCTAGTCTCGAGGAATGGGAAATTATGTCTAAGTGGGGATCAAAATCAAAAGGGGGAAAACCACTAAAACCTTGGAGGACTCATCGTATAATCATTGCATCCTGTAGCTTAGACAGGATTGTAGAGGGCACCTTACGGTGTGCCAAGTATAAGTTACAACAAGGAAATTATAACTTTAATAAAGACTTTGTTTTTATAATCATGTAAGGATGAAATTGGAGATAAATGTCTCATCAATTTTTTTATTTTTTGGTGGATTTTGTGGTACATTACATATGGTATCAGAGAAAAAGGTTACAACACTAGACCTGAACAGGGCCACTTTAGGGCTTAGTATATAGTTTGAGATGATGAAAAACTAATAAATATTTTTGTTACAAACAAAAAACCCTTTCTGTTTTGTGTGAATTATGGTAGACCAAAATGATGCAAAAATCAGAATGGAAGGAAATCCAGAGCAAGGACCTCCTGGAGACCCAAGCCAGAATAGTGATGGAAACTCACCTATGGAAGTACTGGAAACAATGAGAAATTTTATTGTTGAACTGCAGGTTTTCAAAGAAAACAATGAGAAAATGAAGAAAGAACAGCAGGAACAACAAGAGATAAATGAAGTCCTGTTGTGCAGCATAGTAACCAAGAAAATCCCAAAGGATGATAATCGTGAAGAAGAGGTCAGTAAGAGGGCGTCCAAGAACTCTGGTATTGAAGAAGAAAAAGATGACAAATCATCTAAGGGTACCCGTTCAGCTAAAGATAAAGAAAAACCAGACAGAAAAAGGAACAAGTAGATCATATTGAAGGGGAATTCAAGAAGATTAAACCTACTACATTTGACGGGGAATCCATAACAGGAGAAGAAGCAGAGGCATGGTTATTGGACATCAAAAAATAATTCTAGATATATAACTACTCCAACAATATGAAGGTTAGAATGGCCATTTACAATTTGAAAGGGAAGGCCACTATTTGGTGGCAGCACCTGAAACTGGCCAAGGGCCTAAAGGAGAAACAAATGGAATGGTCTAACTTTAATAAATATTTCAAGAAAAAATACCTATCTGAAAGCTACTATGAAAGGAAAACGAAATAATTTTACGAGTTAAGACTTGGAGAGATGACAATGGAGGACCTTATAAATAAATTTATGGAACTACTAAGGTTCGTACCTTACATCCGAGAGGATAAGGTAAAAATGCAGTGATTCTTAAGCTGTTTACCATAGTCCTATAGAGATAGAATTGAGTTTGACAACTGAAAATCCTTGAGTGAAGTATTCAAGAAAGAACAAATGTGCTACAACTAGTATAAACAGCGGGTAGAGTTTCCCAAAGATTGGAAAGATAAGAAACAAGATCAAATGAACTAGTATAAGAAGGGATACCCGCCAACTCCATATCAGAATGCAGCAAAAATCTTTCTGAGAAAATATTTTTGTAACATCCCGCTCTGGCGCACTTACCAAACTTATTCTTTGAGGACACTTGCTCGCAAGTGATCTGGATTTTATGATGATAAACTTTTTCCTTCATTATGATGCGTTAAGTTATATGACAGGATGTTTTTTTTTCTACGTTGATGTAGACAGGTGTTACTGACTCAGTTTCATTGAGTGTGCAGGGTCTCAGACCTTGAGGATGTAGAGGCATCGGTGGAACTCCCTTGGACTCCGGATTGAGTCAGGGAGTGGGCTATTTGGGTCGTTTCATTTACGGTGATATTGTTTTGTTTTGATGATATGCTATTGATTTTAGGATATGTGGTTGACATGATCTGGCATGGTGGTTTATGATGCAAGCTGATGATAGCTTGCTGACCAGACTCACATATGGAGTAAAGGGGCCACACACGAGTTCCAGAGAGATTGAGGGACAGGTGTGGACAACAGCCCTGCCACAACCTACTAGCACTCCTGCCGTGGCTCGAACTGTAGGCTAATGATTACCTAGTTCAAGAGGATCCACGATGCCATGAGGGCAGACTGCGACATTCGCTCATGATGATTCTAAGGGGCGCGCAATAAGGTGGGGGCCTTATTCCTTAGATCCCTTAGTCTCCCACAAGTTCACCTGGAGGAGTGTTGACTCCAGGGGTTATAGAGTCTACCAATCCATCAAGCCAGCGAGTGCCACCCTTGGAGCACGTGGTGCATCCTGAAGGGCACGCCGCGCAAAGAAATAAAAGTCAGCGAGTGGCACCCTTGGAGCACGTGGTG
>SNQJ01S0001013.1:276751-291353 GCA_010110895.2 Picea sitchensis | reverse complement strand
CTTGACAAAGGCAAAACTCAAAACCACTCTAACCAAGCTAATAATTCCAAGCCAAATCCAACTTAACCAATCCCAAAAGATCCAAGCTCCAAAGCTAACATTCTCCATGAGAGCTCCTCTCCTTTTATAAGATGAAGAGGATAAGGTGAGGAGGTTAGGATGATATCACCAAATCATGAAAGTGAGTAAGATCCAAACCATTCGGATGCCACCTCACCATGAAAGTTTCTCCTTCTAGAAGATTTGAGAAAATGCTCATTTTTCCCACGTGTAGGAATTATCGCACCCTGCCTATAGAGCAACCTACGAACCTCTCGCAACCTAGCTATGGTGAAACCTGCGAGAATCATGCATTCTTGCACCCTTCCTATATAGAAACCTGCGAACTTCCTTTTTTATAGGGTTTTTATAAAGGAAAATGCAACTTCTTTTCTCAAGAAAAGTTTTTCTCCCTTCTCTCTTCGAGAACTCAGGCCACTGACCCCTCTAAAGGAAACATATAGGTTTACATCATTAACAGTCATAGGGATGATGAAAATAATGTGTAATAGTACCTCATTCACAAGGGGAATAATGATGAAATATATCGAATGTCAATGATTTGAGATTCAACAAGGGGTGGCTAAGAGGTGTCTGGCCAAGATGTTTGGTGTAATTCGTCTAATGTTTGAAAAAACTAAGGTAGAGCTGGGTAATGATGAGTGTAATGGCCATATTTTGAATAGATGGCACAAATGAATTTGGTTCATAACCCTTTATTTCTTGAAGTGGAGGACTTCATAGTAGCAGTGGATGTAATTAGTTGAGTGGCGAGAAATGTGGTTTCTCTAGGGAGTTGTATCAGATTACGTAACTTGGGAAGAGTAGGGAATCGATTAGTGGGGTGCTCTTCTCTTTCGCATAGTGTGCAAGGAGGTTTAACTTGGGGAGGAAGTGGAGCTATGGGATATTTCTTCTTTCGTCTATCCCCAACTGTGGCAGGGGTGCCAATAGTTAGGGTTGATGGTGGTGTGGCAGGAGCCTGTAATGGGATTTGCATCGGTATTCCTTCTATTTGAGGAGGGAGAGATGGTTGAGGAACCATCGTGGGTGGATGAAGATACCATACAGGGATGGCAAGCAACATTTTAGGAAGAGTAAGGTTTGCAACTACCTAGAATGCTTGGACACGAGGTGGGGGGTAGAAGCAGGGAATTTGGGTAATGGCTCAGGGAACTGTCTCTAAAAATGGGACTTTCCCCTTGGGGGGGGGGATATAGGATACGTGGTGAAGTGGGGTTCTCAGGGAATTCATGAGGTAATATTTCTTAAACTGGTGGAACTTCAATGTGAGGAGAGGCATCGGTGGGAGAAGTAGTGGCTTCGATATCAATTCCGTTAGAATATACTCAAAACACTTATGCTGAAGGCTGTAGGAGGGGTGGTTCTCCATGATATTCCACTAGCAAGGATGGGTCCTTGAAAATGATGGGACCCATATTGATGATCGAATAAGCGTTTGAGCTAGTGCGGATAAGGGGAAGAATGTTATCGACGTTGGGAGAATGGTTAGGATTGTAATGTGTAATTTGGTTGATGGTGATGATTTTCCCGTTGTGGGGGAACATAATCATTTGAAATACAGAAGAGGATACTACCTTCATAGCATACATGTAGCTACATCCAAACAATATATTGTAATCAAGTGGGGAATTGATAACTTCAATGTCAATTAATATGGTTTTTCCCCCAAGTTCTACGGGGACATTTTGGAATATGCCTTTAAGAGATGATGGTTGACCATCATAAGCTCTCAGGGTGATGTCATATGGTACTAGCTCAGGGGTGCCAGGTTTCTTCCATACTACTTTGGACATGATGCATGTTGACACACCTTCATCGATGATACATCAATGAATTGTGAAGTTCTAGAGCTTAACTGATATCTAGAAATCTAACAGGGAAGGGAGACATGGTTCTTCACTATCTAGATCAAAGGTGATGAGTCTAGTATTAGCTGGGTCAACTTTCCCCAAGGAGGAAAGAAAGGACTTCCACTGAGTTGGATAGGTTTGGAGGACCTCCTATATAGACATGGCTACATGAGACTGAGCTAAGTCATCGACTAGACTATAGTTATGGAATTCCCTAGCATGAGGGTTATGTACGTTCCGCCATAAAGGCATACATGGTATACGGGGGTTTGGTTCAGTGTTAGAGCATGGAATCATTAATGGTGGTATGGATGTAGCTGGATCCGTTTCTGAGGTGGCTAGGGTAGATTCAGGGGGAACATCATACTGGTGACCATGTGTTTGCAGAAGAATTTCTTCTTCTCTAGTAAGGAGGATGTTGCAATCAACCAGATTTCTAGGTTGAATGGGACCTAGGTTTTGATACTACCCCATTTGGGGTGGAGTAGGGTGTACCTCCTGTTGGGTATTCATCACACCTTGGTGTGGAATAGGGTTTTTCAAAACGGCCAGAGGTGGATGTTGTAAGTACTATTGTGGGGTCTGCTGAGGGGCAAACAACACTGGAGGAAGTTGCACGTTCATGGATTCTTTCATCCATTTGAAATAAACAATTTGGGGGAAATGGTGAGTATAATTTCCATACTCACCACTAAAAGTGCAAGGGAATTTCTTCCTAAGATTGTTGTTGTTCTTCCCTGGTCGTTTGTTGTTTTTTTCCCCTTGGGGTCTTTGGTTTCCTTGATTCTGGTTTCCCCCAGTGGGATGGTTATTTCCTCCTTGATGGTTATTTCAACCTGGTCCTCGGTTATTATTGTTTCGGTTTTTCCCTTTATTCTTATAATTATTCGACTGATGGGCTGAATTTTCCTTATTCAACTGTTCAAAAGCCTGAAGTTGTTGAATGGAGGGATGAAAAAAATTAACGCCGGCATGTGGGTGTCCTTGTGGAGGAGAAACTGGATGTGGATGACCAAGAAATGGAAAGTACAGATTGTTTTGGGGGGTCGATCCATATGGTGTATAGGAAGTTGAAGAACATCCACAACTGTTATGGTCACATGTAGGGGTTGGGGGTGGATCCACACTTGACTGAGGGACTAGATGCATCTGGGGTACCGGTGGGGGTCCCCCCAACGGCTGAGGGGAAAAAACAAGATATGGATATTGGTAAGTGGGGGGAGGGTAATAAGGTGGCCCTCCATAGGGTTGTAGATACTAAGGTGCACCACAAATAGGTGACGATTTGCTGTAAGGGTTGTGGTGCATCATGGAACCAATCAACCCATCCACAACATGGGACATGCCAGGTTTGTCCTAGCCAAATGGTATGGGTGTGGGTGCATCAGGTAACACTATGTATAAGTAACCTGATTGAGCATAGATGAGGTCAAATTGTTGGGCCTTGATGATGGATTCCTATTCTGACTGAGGAAAAGTGGATGCGACATCCTCGACGATAACAAAAATGAGTGATTTGAGAAACCAATCAAGATATTGTTCTTTGGTGGTTTCTGCTTTACAAAAATTACGACGCTGACACTATTTGTGGCTGTGATCAGATGTATGGATAGCAGTAGTTTCTTTGAACTCTGAGAGAATTTCTAAGCCAATATCATAACAAACTGGTAGTTAGAAAAAGGACAAAAAGGCCTTGGCCAATGATTCAAAGGTGACATGGGACCCTGATTTTTCGTCCACATACCATTTGGTTGGGGAACCCATGAGAGTTCGTTGAAACAACCTTAAGCAGATGGAATCATCCATGATGTTGTTTGAAGAGCACCATAAGTGTAGGGTCATAACATGTTTGGCGGGATCATCCCTGGGTTTTCCTTCAAACTTTGGAATATCTGAAGGGAGTTTGGTAGGCATATTGGGCCAAGTGGGATCATGAAAAATGGGATCATTTGTGAGTTTGGTTAAATCAGGAATGTTAAGGGATGCCAAGTATGGCATAGGGAGATTTGGTGGAGGATTAGTTCTAGCCATCATGTGAGCAGGTGGTGGACATGTCCCTTGAGAGAGATTTGGTGGGGTTGTACTTCTCCCTTGAGAAAATGTTTCCCCCCCGCCCCCTTGCGAAGGAGAACTAGTGGATGTATGGCCTTTGGAATTGGACCCAAGCAAAGTGGAACCAAGTAAATCTAATCCCAAAATAGTATCACTCACAGGGGTGTGATATGGTTGAGCCGATGAGTTTGCAAGACTAGGGACTCCTCCTAGAATAGGAGGGAGGTTCTGCAAGCGTTTGGAATGATGAGGATTATGTAGGTCCCCTATGGTTTCTGACTAGAAAAGTGAATGTGTGAAAATGGTGACAAGAGAGAAATAAATGAACAAGAGATTTTTATAATTTGGACCTTCACAAGATAGTGTAACTCACAATTGCATGTAATCAAATGAGCATCATACATAAATCAACTGTGAATAAGAAAACACGTGGATAGGTGGATTCTTTCTACATGGGGGAACAAATAAAAACAAATGAGCATGTCCTAAAAGATGTATCTTCCTTCCTCTCAAATAGCACTGGGCCTTCCAAAATCACTCAACAATGGGGTCTAAAGCCACCAGAAGAGGAACTAGTGAAGGTTGAAATAATCAGTTATAATGAGGGGTATAGGGTGCATATCCCGAAAGAGCTAGTGATATTTCCCAATAGCCACACAAAATATGATCAAGGTGCGATTGTAGCCCACAAACGCCACCTGGGTAGATTTCCTAAATTTTGGTCACTAGGTAGCTCGGTCAAAGTGCGACATTTATATTTTTCAGCCTCAGAAATGGGTCACAGGGTGGATGCCCTTCCAAGAGTTGGGTGACTCAAGGAAGGATGTGCAGAACAATCGAACCTCAGCCTTCAACCCTTCATGGGTATATCCCTACCTTATGGTGTAGGAACACTTGAATTGGAGGATTTGAAATTTCCCTATTTCTCAACTTCTCTATTTGAAAATGTTTGAACTAGATAATGGGGGGTTTTTTCGATGCCTACCCCTAAGATCCTACCTAGAATAAAAAATTTCTTTTGGCACCTCATGTGGAGGAAAACTTAGTGAGTTTTTAGAAAAAATTTAGATGTGGTGGGATGAGAGACTGGGGGTGTGAACCAATCTCGTTTGAATTAATGGGTGTGGATAATTTCCAAAGAAGTAGTGGGACATTTCAGAATTCCTTTGGAGAAAACCTACTTCAAGTTTCATAATTCAAAAATAAAAATTAAGTGTGTGGGAGTGTCTTTTTGTGCGAGCAAGTAAAGAAAGTGTGCCAAATTTTTAATAAGTTAGGTGTGATATTGCAACTTGTGGATTTCCTGTGGTCCTTACAGTTTGTTTTTACCTAGATTACTATGTGTCATGGGTAAAACCTTGAGGAATTTTAAAATCCCTAAAGAACTAGAAATGTGGACATATGGGTCCTTTACAAATCCTTTAAACTCCCTAAATGTTGTTTACACTAAGAAAGCTTTGAAACTATCCTAGATTGCAAGTATGTGGGCATGTATGGGCCCATTACCTTGATATTTAAGCTTCCCTAGATTATGATGTAAACTAAGAAATCAATTTCAAGAAACTATCATAAGTTTGCAACATGTGGGCATGTATGGGCCCTTACACAACTTTGAGATGATTTCAAAAAACTAAGAGGAACCCTAGGGGGGATTTTTCCTCTCCTAAATATTTTTGTTTAAGGGATATGAAATGTCCCTTTAAGCATCTTTCTGATTCTCAATATCACACCAGGGTGCAAGATAAGAGCATACTCAAGGGTCAAAGTTAACTTCTAGTCCCAATGTAAGTGATTTATGTATGAAAGCAACAATCTCAACTTAAAATTTTACAAGCCAAACAAGCCATCCATGTGGAAACCAAAGAAAAAGAGGAGAATATTGGTTCTTTTTACCCCCTAAGTGCCTATGTTAGCTAACCTTTCATATGGGAAAATGACTCTAAGTGAATCGTAGTTGTCTTACAAAGTTCATGAAAACAAAAATATTAAGGCTAGGGGCCTTCAAATCATCAGAAAAACCCTTACAATTTTGAAAAACTAGAAATATGTGCAGTTTAAAACTATGAAAGGTGCACAATGGGCACACTATGTGCAGTGAAAAGAAGAGTGTGGCATGCAAAGTGCAGAGAGTGTGCATCTGTGGGAAGGAAAAACCATGCACTTCCTGTCACATGTCGGAGTAGAAATTTCCAAGTGAAATACTCCTTCCCTGCCTCTGAATTTTGACTTTTGCAGGTTGGGATAGGCCATTTTTGGTACCTGCAAGACAAATTGATCAAAAATAATTTATCTCTAAGCTCAAATAGGGTAGAATTTGATACATATCCCTAGTATGGTCACCAATCTGTTGTGTTGGTTTTGTCACTTGGGTGAGAAAAACAACAACACTTGCATGCCTAGATGAGCCTGCTAGAGAAGACAAAAGTTTGTGAGTGGGTTAGACATGCCAAACACATGTACAAACAAATAAATAAAACTAAAAAAACTAATAAATAAAATTTAGAAAGCATGAGAAACTTAGAACCATGAACATCAAACAATGACCAACATAATGCTACCAATGGAATAATAGATTAGTAGGCAAAACCAACATGTCTTCCTCCTTGAGAGGGCTCTTGAGTTACCTAATCGAGAGCTCTTCATACAATGGAAGAAATGGAAAATCGTGAATAAAAACATTGCCTATTTCCTCAACAGGTGAGTTTAATGGCCTATTGCAATGATGCTTGAAGGTTCCAAATAAAAAAGAGGATTCTCAAGGAAGAATTCTTGCAATATAACAATATTATCAAGATCTTGGTTTTTTAGTGCACCCATGGATCTTATTTATAGCATTTCTTCAAGAAAAAATGTAATTGGTTCTTGGTGTGAACAAGGGGCCTTTTAGGAAACCCTCTAGTCCTTGACCAACCTCCCATTCAGATTTCACTCAGATATGAGGGACAAATCGTGTTGTGAGTTGGTTCATAAGTGGTTGAGGGGCCGAAAAGATCCATAAATGCACCGTTCATAGAAGTGTGTGGATTTTATCATACACAATTGCACACTTCGCACATTGTGCATGCTGAGGGATTTGTTGGCCCACGCACAGTGTGCACTGTGTGCGCTTCCTTTAGTGAATTTGCGCATGTCAATTTTTGACCCAATTGTATAGTTTTTTCCTTTTGAATGCATTTCAGTGATGTAGATGAACTACTTGTTTTTGCATTGATGTGTTTCCTTAACCATTTGCATGCAATGTTGCAGATGATTTTTTAGTGATAATGCTAATCCTGGAGAAAACCTCCCTCGATTTGATGGAGAAACAACAAAGTCAACATTGACTTTGTTGTTGCTCTGTTGGATCAAGGGAGGTTTTCTCTAAGATTATCCAAATCCTATTTTAGTCTCTATTGAACATGGCCAACCACATGAAGGTGGAAACTCTTATGGCCACTCCCTCACCCCCCTCACATCACCATCAATACCCTAGTAACCAAACTTTCTACTAGAAAATAGTTGAAAGAAAGGCATTAAGATTCATGCATATACATAAGAGAAACAACAAATTCATAAAGAAACATATGTGGTTTTGTGCATAAATAAACATATAAAAATCATCCACTAACATATAACATTCATTCATTCATTCATTTAGACACAAAATACTTCATCTCAATAAATGTTATCATCAAAAATATGTTTCCACAATATGGTACATGATGTTTCTAAGTACAATCATTTATTTTTCGGTTTCTTTCTGTTTGAAATGAATTCATAAAATAGGTCATCGGTTCCTTCTTCCCCTTCAATTGTTCTAGCCTCTACATGTCTTATTAACGACCTACTTGTGTACTCATGATGTCGATGTTGCTAGAATGGGGGCGTGAATCATAAACTACAATAAGAAAGAAATGTTAAATTGATATTTTTTGTTATTATTATTACAAGTATTTTATTAATAAAAAGATCATTAGAGTGTTCTTTACCTGCTTGAGTAGTGGAGGAATGCAGAGTAGTTTCGTATGCGGCCATATGATCATCTTCTTGTCTAGCCTCATCCTCTTGATTCTTTGGATTTGAAATATGTAAGTTTATAATTAATGCACCATTTGCAATTAAATATTTTTAACTGTAATCCATACTACATTTTTTATAGCACATGAAATACCTCCAGTACAAAGCTACACACCACATTTATTGGGTGGAACTCTACCATCACTAGGTTGTGTTCCTCTAATGGGGACACTTATTTCTTCATTGGTTGCATGATTAATAAAAAAAAACACATTAGTTTATGGCCAAAAATACAATGTACAAGTAATTAATTATAAATAATGTTCATTGATTTTATTTACCTGTGTGTCGGTTTGAGTGTCAAAAGGTTGTGTTTCCCCAATATTTTTATTCGTTCAACCATGACTTGAAATCTATTCTCAAAATAAATCTTGAGGTATTCCTATGTTGGATATTCTTTGAACTCCAATCCTTGCATATTTTCATAAGAACATGAATTTTGATTCTCCAGTGCAATTAAATTAAAATTGTTAAAAATATATTATTTGGCTGCAATTGATTTTTTTATACTTACAATTCATACGACTAGTTTCGAGTAACCACCCGAGCCAAGTTTGTGCTGCCCATGTTTTTCTATTTTGACCTTGGTGGATTTGGATGTGTCTAGGATCCTGTATTGAAAAGTTTCAAACACATAATTAGATGTCATAATGATGATAAAGCATCACAATTACATTATTAAAAGTGTCACAAACCTTCCTGATTCAGGTGGTGTCTTTCCTTATTTTTAGAGCATATTATCCTTTCAATCTTCCTATAGGGCCCTCCACTCCCTCTCAAGAATCATTGGAGGATGAACATACTTAAGGTTCTTTTGCAGATGAACCCTATATTGGTCCTGCATATATTTTAAATATGCACCTGCTTTTGAGGAGACTCCAAATTTGTTGAAGGAGCCCTCACTGAACAAGCCAACCGACTTGTTAATGAGTTCATATTTTAACTTGTAACTTTGGGAATTCCACATTGTGCATATGGTGGACCCAAATATATCCAAGGTTAAGTCAGTCATGCGCTTATAAAATGCGTCTTTTCCTGCAAAAACATATTATCATTAGTTTAAAATAATTGCACATTATACATAAATTTCAATTAGATTGTACATAATAAATAAAGCACATCTTAAATACTTGGAAGATTTTCTATTTTCATAAGTATGAGATCATAATTTACCAAAATGATAATCGGTAGTGTTCCCATGCTAGTGACCTGAGAAGATATAGGAAAGCATGCTTCAAAATGTGCAAATCCATGCTCTGCATGCACATCATCTCGTGCACATTCTGGCATGTGATCCTTAGGTCCGGGTGTAGCACCAACATCAAATATAGAGGGTTTATTGGTATGAGTGTCTAGTGTTCCAATATTATGTTGTGTTGGTGTAGAAATGGAAGTGGTACCAACAATGACTTCCATAGGAACATACCGGGGATCAAAATCTTGCAAAAAGTCATGTAAAAATAAATAATTTTTTATAAAGGACTTGTATGAGTATAAAAATTAAAATCCAAAATAAATAAATGGGATAAATAAATATCTTGCTAACCCCATAGCGTTGAATTTTTTCCATCAAGGATTTAATTCTTTCCTTTATCTCCTGTGTCTGTGGCTGAATCTGAATCAAGGAAGCAAGTTCGATGTTTGATTTTCTCACAAGCTTCCTTATTGTTTGGAATGGGATGGTGGAGGAATAAATGTGTTCATTAGTAAGATATTCCTTTATATAATATATGGACTTCTATAAGGTTATTTCCTTCCCCTTGTCACCCTGGGACAATGGTGTTTCCAACAAAGCAATGTCAATATAAGAATTTAAAATAATTGAAGAAAATCAAATGTGTGCAAATTGACTTACTTGAGAAAACAAAACATTAAAATATTTACAACTTTGAGGAGTGATCCTAATGTGGTATCAAATAAATTATTGGTATGATAATTAAATGTCTTACCATATGAGTTTTTAGTTCTAGCTTAGAGGATCATATTCAAGACAATGTATGTTTCTTGTCTTGTCTTGGAAAATATTGATGAGCAAGATGTTGAAACACGTGTTAGTGTTGTTCATGGACTAGAAATAGTTTGTGAAACATTGACTGGTGTAGCTATATTATAGTAAATGAAAATCATTAAATATAATAGTCATTGCTTATAGGTTGGATAAAATAGTATACATACCTCCCTCATAATAAAACCATATGTATCTACTCGATTCAAATTGTAATCAATCAACAACTCTCCCCCTGCAGCTATTTATTTTATTTCACATACGAATACACAGTTTCCTTCACGCTCCTCAAATACACAATTGGGTTTCTTATTTGTGGTCGTAGGTCATGTACTACTTATAAAACCTTCAATATTCACTGTTACTTTTGGCCTTTTGTCAATATAAACAAATTCTTCTTTATTTTTATCATTGTCTTTTAGCTATATATAATTTGGAGCCACACCATATCTTCATATACTTTTTGTATATTGTACTAGTTGTATCCAATCTTTGTATATGTAACAAGGTCCCACATACTCCATAAATTTATTTATTATGTCATGACACATATTTATGCCATACATGGCAAATAGCCCCAAACCATGTAATGACAATGGAGAAATGTGGTATATCCTTTCGTTGACACAAAAATCAATGTTTATTTGAGGAAGATCCTTAAGTAACTGTCATTTCACTACATGGTTGTAACTCAAGGGAACCTTTATATCATCTATTCTCTCATCATCATAGGAACATGACCCCCATTTAGCAAGAAAAAATTCCACGCGTCTATGGAATTTTCTTTTGATCTTCTCACCTCTAGTTGATCTCCGCATGTTAGACCTACTAGATGTCTCACTTTCCTCTATTCTACTTGAAATTCCCTCACTCGAAAAATATATATTTGACAAATACCTATTTGGTTGTGAATCTTATAACATTCCATGAAATGAGAGAAACAATTATCAAGTGTTATAAGGGATATGCTGAAGCATATTTAGGAATCCAAGTATGGCACATTTTCTATATGGTGACACTTACACTAGATATAACACACATTTACCTGTATGAAATTTAGGAGAGCCCATCCAACAAAGTTATAATGTTTTTCAATATCATGTAAAGTCCTCCATAAATATTTAATAGGATTTTATCTTTCAATCCTATAAAACCACACATTTGGAGTCATCCCATCATCAATGTGTCATACTAGATAAGATAATAACAAGGAAAATATAATAAGTCACATTGTTTGATAAGAAAATAATAAGCAAGAGATAACGATGAAGACAATATGAAAACTTCGATGGGATGGTGAAGGGGAATCAAAGGATAAGAATCAATTGAAATGTGTGAAATGTAATTATGAATTATTTTAAGTAATTATGAATTATTGTATGTAATTGAAAACAACTCCCACTATATATGACCCCCCACTACAAGTAGTGCACAGGCCCAAATAGAGTGTTTTAGATGAGATCCATACCCCCAATTGTTGTAGTTGAGACCCACTCTATAAAAATTACTTCCCAACCCCATGATAGAGACCATCAAAGGAGGGACAAAGGTATAAGACATATTTGTAGTGTGGATTGCATTACATGAGATCTTGGGAATGTTTTAATTTTCTCCAATCTACCATCTCATGACTTGGATTAAATTTCCCCCATTTTGTGGAAAGTAATCTAGTGGTTATCATTATTAGCCCAAATGTGTGTCCACTAGATATTCCACTAAAATTCTAGCATCATATCAATCCAACTTTGTGGTGGCATTCTCCTTGCATTCTGGCATTCTATAGCTCAAAATTGGGGAATTACTTTCCCCTCCCCTTTATTTTGTCATTGTCCACAGTGCATATACAAAAGAAGAAGAATTGGTTTCTTCCAAGTTTCCATCTCAACATTTTTTAATATGTTGACAAAAAAATCTTTCACATCAAACATATTCTTTCAACTTCTTGGTCTATAACATTGTTTTATCTCTATAACCAAGTTGCAGATCCAAGTTGCAGATCCCATGCCAGAAGCTTAGATATATCATTGATCCGGATTTTATGAGAAGAAAGAAATGAATATAGATTATTAAAATATTATTAACAAAAAATAACAGAGATACAGTAAAACTGGTTTTCTATTCAATAAGGAAATAAGCTGAAACTGTAAAATGCAGTGAAAAACAAGCTTGTTGAAATGGTGGTGACTTATCTGTGAGAAGAGATCTAATGGCTGCACTCATCCCAAGAAGATGACTAACATGAGGCTATGAAGGCCTTTTTACAATAAATATGAATGCCAAAAGCCTAGAAATCCAAAAACCTATCCCTAGGATATGAAGCACCAAAAGTCAAGTGGGCCCCGTTGGGGTAAGTTAGTACATCAACTTCCTGGGGTCGTAACGTTTTCATATGATCACCATTTTAGGCACATGATAGCCTATTGGAAAGGTCTAACCGAGAAGAACAATTTATATTGGCCCAGGTCAGTGCCTCTAGTGGTCACCTAGGCCCCAAATTAAAAAAAAAAAACGTCATTTAGGGCCTCAAAATGACCCGAGAAGTTTGGAACCCGAAAAACTGCCGAAAAAATGCCAAGGTGGAAAACTATTTTTCGAGCTAGTGGAATAGGTGGGTTGCCACCGATATCCACCTGGATCAATCCTCCCTCCTTGGGAAGAAATGGTATCCATTGCGTTGATTTCCCCCATCAAATAAGGAAATTTCCGCTAAATTTGGTCCCGGGTGAGCCACTTTCCTTGGTGCAGGAGATGCTCGGCTTTGACAACTCGATAAAGATGGATCCTTTTATGGTGAGTTCCCTTGACCTGTTTGTCCAAAATGTGATCATTGAATTCCTATTGTATTCAATCAAGGTTGAGATCTGTTGGTGTCATTTGTTCTGTTGCCTCTAAGGTGTCCAATAATGGTGGTAAATAAGGCCAAAGGAGATCCACGTTGAACACTGGGTGCAAGGCAAGGAAAGGAGGAATGTTGAGCTCAAAATAATTATCACCCATAACCTTGGTGATGGTGTACGACCCATAATAGAGTGAGAGAATCTTCTGATGGGGTCCTGTAAGGCATTCTTTCTTCAAGTGTAACTAAACTTTCTCGCCCACCTGAAACGTATGTGGCACCCGGTGTTGATCACAGCGTTGCTTGTACTTGTCATTGGACTTCTGTAGGATGTCCTGAACATGTTGGTGGATGTCCTAGATACCCTCAATGAACCAATTGCCTTTGTCAGCTTCAGTTGGAGCAGGAGATAAGTCGACCGAGGTGACCGCAAGGGTTAGCACAACATTTATGGGAGCCAATGGTTGGAATCCCAACCCCACCTGAAAGGGGTTGTGTCTGGTTGAGCTATGTAGGGCTCAGTTGTAGCTATGTTGGGCATAGGGAAGACTCTCATCCCATGTGTGAGGGTTATTGGAATTATACATGTGAAAAATATGCATGATCATTCGATTTATGACCTCGGTTTGGCCATCTCTCTGGGGGTGTAAGGCTGGGGATTTGGTGAGTTTCGTGTCCAACAGTGAACAGAGGCTAGACCATAATTTGATGAGAAATCAATTGTCCCGATATGAGCAAATGGTTTGTGGGATTCCAAAATGTACCCAAACTTGTTCAAAGAAGATCTTGGTAGTGGCCTTTGCTATGATTCTTTTATTCCAAGCGACCAAAATTGCCATCTTATAAAAGCGATCAAAAACCACAAAAGACAGTCATTTCCCCACTTGGTGGATGAGAGGCCCAACATGTATTCCATTGAGATGGATTCCCATGTTCTGTCAAGATTAGGAAGAGGGGTGTACAGTCCCTGTTTCTTAGTGGTTGGTTTGGCAATAGTGCAGGACCTAATATACTTGTTGACCTCTTGTCGAAGTTTTGAACAATAGAAATGTTGTTGCAACATTTCCACTGTCTTTTCAATGGCGAAGTGTCCTACCACCCCACTGTAGTGGGATTCACAGATCAACTTTTCTCACTCAGTTGATGGAACACGGAGATTTCCCAAATGACACAACATCCCATCTTGAAGATGGAAATTATCGACAACTTCGTTTGCGTCCAACATTTGGTAGGTGGTGGCAAAGTCTGGGTATCTCTCAGAGAGTTTGGGCCATCCAAAGTTCTCATGGCCACAAGAGTCTAACACCATGGTGAGTGCCATGACTAGCGGTCTGCTAAGGCAATCATCGACACAGTTGGTGCTTCATGTTTTATACTTGATGTTGAGGTGGAATTGATGCAAGTATGTGGACCACTTCTAATGGAGGTCAGTCTGCAATTTTCCCTGTTTCTGCATGAAATGTAGTGGCTTATGATTGGTGTGGATGAATGTCTCCTTCCCGAGAATGTAATGTCTCCACTAGTGGCATGCTTGCACAATGGAGTACATTTATTTGTCATAATTAGGGTACTTTGATACAATATCTGATAATGTCTCACTATGATAGGACACAGGGTGGCCATGTTGGAAATACTAGAACAACTGAGAGGGGGGGGTGAATCAGTTGTTTATATGCTTAAACAATTTTATGCCTTTTAAATAATTATTAAGATTTCTGCATGTGTCATCAACCAATCATA
>SNQJ01S0001013.1:243968-276741 GCA_010110895.2 Picea sitchensis | reverse complement strand
GTGTTTTCGTTGTGATTGAACACGGGACTCATGAAACTCCGATTCCCGATTCGCCGATGAGCATAACTCCGACAGCGCTCGATCCTATGCCACCTGTCCTTGCGAATGGACGGTTCCTAATCCTTCGGGATTTCACCTCTGCATAGTAGGACTTAACCCCTGCGTTTAACCTCTGCACAGCTTCTGAAGATCTGACGGCTATCGGTCTTTCGGAAAATTTAAATGGGATCCAACGGTCACTGGATCTCTTTCTTCCTTTTTCCTCTGTAAGCTCTTGCTGCGCGCGTTTTCTTCAAGGCTGTTCCTCCTGAGCTTTTACTTCCAAATCCCCACGGGGTTTTATCCTTCTTATCCTGCTGTCTCCACTGTTGCCATTAATGACAACAACCATCACTGCATTCTATCCACTGAATTTTCCAACAGGCCATGCTAAGTGAGAGCGACACCGACAACATAGTCTGAAGCATCTGTCTCAGTGTCAAAGGGTTGCTACAGGTCAAGTAGTGAAAGTATTGGGGCTAAGCACAAATGCTTCTTAAAATCATCGAATGATTTTTTTTTGGACCGACCCCACACAAATTTCACCTTACCACCACCCTTGGTTATTTGGCTGAGGGCCCATGCAATATGGGAGAATCCCAACATGAACCTGCGGTAGAAATTGGCAAGGCCCAAGAAGCTCTGAAGCTTAGTGAGTGTGGTTGGGGCTGGCCAGTCACAAATAACTTGGATATTGGATGGATCCACATGTTCACCATGCTGAACAATGATGTAGCCCAGGTAATGGACCCTGTCCATGCCAAAGGATTATTTTTCCAAGTTGGCGTATAGCTTGTGCTACCCCAGGGTGTGCAGAACCTACTGACTATGCTGGAAGTGTTCATCCCTAGTCTTGTTGTAAATGAGAATTTCATCCAGACACACCACTAAAAAAGTGTTGGTGAATGGTCAGAGGATATCATCCATCATCCTCATGAAAGTGGCTGGAGAATTTTTCAAACCAAAGGGCATGACAAACCATTCAAAATGACCTTCCTTTAACTTGAAGGCGATCTTCCATACATTTGTTTGTTCTATCAGGACTTGGTGGTAGCCAAACTTCAAATCAATCTTACTGAAGTATTTTTCCCCTATGAGTTGATCAAGGACTTCATCGATTTGGGGAATCAGGTACCGATTTCTAACTATGATTTTATTTAGAGCCCGGTAATCAATGCAGAGTTTCTAGGTTCCATATTTATTCTGTACCAGCACAATTGGGCTCTTGCAAGGTGATGAGCTAGGATGAATGTGCTCATTGTGGAGAAGATATTTGATCTACCACAAGATATCCTCATTCTCTAATAGATATCGATGGTAGACTGGCCCATTGGGTAGCGGTGCATCAGGGGTTAGATCGATGGGGTGCTTGAACTGACAGTGCAGAGGTACCCCGGTAGGTGAGGAGAAGATATCCAAGTATTCTTCCACGACCTTATCTACTTGCTTCTGTTGTGTGGAGAGGTCATCTGTGGAGACCCTTGATGTGGCTATGATCTTTCGCTCATTCTGAGAGAGAATCATGAAGAAGAGAAATTTCCCAGTCTGAGAGATGACCTTCCTGCATTTCTTAGGAGAGATCAACGAAATAGAACTAGGAGGGTCTGCCTCGGGTATCTTGTACAATTTCTTGTTCAAGGTAATAATAACACTATGAGGCCTAGACTCATATACAACATGATTTTTTGATAAATAAGGTTGGCCTAAAAGAACATTACAAACTTTGAGAGGAGAAAAATCACACAATACCTCGTCTTTGAAGGGCTTGATTCTGTATGACACTCAAAACTATTTGATGACACAGAGATTGATTCCTTGGTGTAGCCATCCAATGGTGTAGGGTTGTGGGTGTGGCATTTTCGGTAGGGCTAGCCACTTGAGGACCTCTAGTGAGATGAGGTTCTTCTGTCTACTGCTATCAATGATGAAGTGCAATGGGGTGCCTTTTACCCACATCCATTAATGGAACAGGCGCTCTCCTTCTTCTGGCACGTATGGTTCACTAGGGTGAAGCTTGGTGGTAGAAATAATGGCACTGTGTTCTGCGTCAATGATCCATCTTCCCCTTTCTATTTATGACTCAGAGTCAAAACTTGCATCTGAGTCAGAGGATTTCACTACGACCACCAGTGAATGCTTTGAGCGACAATCAACATTGTTATGCCAAGGGATCTTATGGAAGTTGCACTACTTCCTGATATCTTTCTGTGTATTTTTGGTGTCCTTCTTTTCTTGTGGCTTGGACTGGTTGTCATGATACTATCCATATTTGGTCTATCCTTTGTTTTGTGGGTTGGGGCCGTTCTTTCCTGGCTTTTGCTGTGAGGGGTTCCCAGGCTCAAATTGTTGCATCTTTTGTTTAAGCTTTTGTTCGATTTTGACGACATATTGGTAGGCCGTGCCCAAGGAAAATATGCCCATAAATTTAATTTTTGTTTGGATGTATCTATGCAGAGCAGCGCGATACTTGAGCACCATATGTCGGTCCAAATATTTGATACCCATATTGGTGCACAAGGTATGGAAGATATTTTTGAACTCTGGCACTGTTTGGTCTCTTTCTTGCCGGAGTGTGGTCCATTTGATATAAAAGTCATCATAAATTATGAAAGGGTATTATTGTTCCTTAATAACATCCCTAAAGGATTCCTAGGTGGTCGTGACTATAAATAATGGGGAATGACTTTGAGGAGTGCAAAAGTAATATTTTCTCTATTTGAAAAGTTATGGATAGAAAAATACGCTTCTAGTAGATTCAACCACTTGTCTACAACATTGAAATCTATATGACCTTCAAATATAGGAATATTGAAGTTGATTTGTACCTTGAGGAATATGTGTCACCTGTTGGTAGCCGCCGAAGAATTTGCACAAAACTATCCATGATCTCATTCCGATGTTGCGTGAGGGATTCCTCAAGCAACATTTTGAAAGGATATCCTGTACTGTCATATTTATTTTCTCCTACCATGAGAGGTCTCTTGGGCATGCGAGAGATTTTTTCCTCAAGAGAAACAAGCTCGAGACCCAATTATTTGTACCCTAACCTCGTTGGGGACATTCATAAAGATGACAAGAAGCAGACCGCTCTGATATCACTGATCCAGATTTTATGCGCATAACGAAATGAATACAGATTATTAAAATATTCTTAACAAAAAATAACATAGATACAGTAAAACTGGTTTTCTATTCAATAAGGAAATAAGATGAAACTATAAAATGCAACGAAAAACAAGCTTGCTAAAATGGTGGTGGCTTATCTCTGAGAAGAGATGTGATGGTTGCACTCATTCGCAAGAACATGACTACCATGAGGCTCTGATGGCATTTTTTTAAATAAATGTGAATGCCAGAACCCTAGACATCCAAAAATCTATCCCTAGGAGATGAAGTGCCAAAAGTCATGTAGGCCTTGTTGGGGTAAGTTAGTACATCAACTTCCTGAGGTCATAACGTTTGCATACGATCTCTGTTTTAGGTGCACGATAGGCCGTTGGAAATATATAACTGAGAAGAAAAATTTTCTACTAGCCTAGGTAAGTTCCTTGAATAGTCACTTGGGCCCCAAATCCCCAAAAAACATCGCTTATGGCCTCAAAACGACCCTGGAAGTTTGGAACCTGAAAAATTACCGAAAAATTGCCAAGGTGGAAAATTGTTTTTTTGAGCCAGTGGAATAGGTGGTGGCCATTGATATCCACCTGGATCAAGAATATCACAAATTCATCTAGTTCAAGGCGTTATCACGCTTCACAAGAATATATCATTACTCTTTTTGTACTTTCATAAGTATTCCCTTTTATATATTCCATTGTACATATGAGCTACAGATCATAGTTGCATATCCTAACTGCTACTTCTGGCTACAGATCCTTGATATTCCAAATTACTCAACTCTTCAACATTCTACAAGGATATTTTGGCTTTAAAATTCAACATTATGGCATTCTATAACTCAAAATTGGGGTATTATTTTCCTCTCCCCCTTATTTTTGCATTGTCCTCGGTGCATATACAAAAAAAATAAGACTTGGTTGCTTCCAAGTTTCCATATCAATAATTTTTAAGTTGTTGACAAAACAATGTTTCACATCGAACATCTTCTTTTAGCTTCTTGGTCTATATTAATTCTTTATATCTATAACCAAGCTGCAGATCCCATTCCAGAAGCTTAGCTACAACATATCACAAATTCAACTAATTCAAGGCATTATCATACTTCACAAGTAGATCTAATTACTCTTTATTTATTTTAAGAAGTATTCTCTTTTAGATATTTCACTATACATATGAGTTGCAGATCCTAACTGCTACTTCTGGTTGCAGATCCTTGATCTTCTACAAAGGGTTCAAGTTGCACACCATCCAAATGGAAAAATTCCATTGTCACGACTTCTTAATCAAATTATTTTCTTAATTAATCCAAAGGGATAAACAACCCTATAATTGATGTAGGTTATTTGATACCTTTTCTAATTGTATACAATATGTTCTATGGTTTTTAACCCTTGGTTGTTGTGAGCGAACCTTTGCAAGTTCAAGGCTAGTTTTAAAGCAGTACCTTGGTGGCATAGGTTCAAGGTTTATTACAAATGCATTCATAACTCTTCTATCATTAATTTAATGTACATCTCAATTGAAATTAAGGAAACAAGAAGAAACATTCAACCAAATTTCTTAACTAGGTCATGAATTGAAATGAAGGCAACAAGATTCAAATTTTTTTCTTTTCTATCATTTTTACTCTTCCTCAATCAAAAGTTAAACAAAAATTGTTCATGGCAAGAGAAAGAAAGAACTATGAATAAAAGATAGAAAAAAAACATTTTTTTTTTATTTGGATGCCATTTTTGGTCTAGGTGGGCTCCGAATCTGTTGCTATCGACACCCTCGGTATGTCTCTGTGGCTCCTTGGATGTGGGGTCACTTTATCTCTTTTCCGCACAGGTTTGCAGGGTCCAGGGGTATCTGTCATGGGGTCATGCTATCACTTCTCTGCGTGTGTTTGGTGTTGTCAAAGGTTTGTAGGCCAGTCAACGGGTCTCTTTGTTGCAAGTTCTATCGCGAGGATGTAATTTGAATGGGCACCAATCAATTTTGGTTTGTCGCAGGAATTCGGATGGGGCCAATCGATTGTTACAACATATGCTATATGTTATAACATATAACATATAACATATGTTATAACATATAATGTTATATGTTATAACACATAACATTATATGTTATAACATATGTATAACACACACACACACACACACACACATATTTTAATTAATCATATTTGAATTTATAATTTGGTTAATGACATTTAATTAATACAAATTTATATTAATCCATACTTATTTATTTCCATACATTTTAATTGTTATACCAATGCCATTTTATTTACTTGTAATCTTTCTAGAGAGACTTACGCAATATAATTAAACATGAGATTAAAATTTAAAATCTTTATAATGTGGCTACTTGTCACATGACTACTTATAAACACCATTTAAGAGGATAATTCCTATAAAGTCCATTTTCACATCGATAATATGTTACATTCTTGTTCGAAGCTCTAAAAACGTATGAGAAAGTGTTACATGTCACTACTTTTGATACAAATTCATTGTAAAAGTAGATATAATCTTGAATTTAATGATGATTTTAATAAAACCATCTCATTATTAAATTTATCAACACATTAAAATAAGCTTAACCATTCTGAAACCTAATCCATATAATGTCTAACTACTAGCATATAACCCTTAATCTCATATCTCCTAACTTGTAAAACCTAACACTATTAACCTCTTACACCTAACCCCTAATGCCAATAGACTATACAGATTTTAACTCTTACCTATATAATTCTTAATCCTTATAAACATTAACTCATATTATCATTAATGCTTAGAACATATAGAACATATATATAACCCCCACTACCTATAACATTTTACCACTAATCCATATTAACCCATAATATAACCTTAAATATCTATAAACCTAAACCCTTATGACCATGAATCCATAACACCAAACACCTATAGCTTCCCACCTTAATCCTTAATTGATAACACCTATATACAAGTGTAATTTTCACCCATTTGGATGGCCCTTAACCTATATAATCTCTTATTCTACAACACTACAACCCATAGCCACTATAGTCCCTCACAACTAACCCCTAATCTCTAATCAATTTAAATTTTATCACCCCCAACCATAATGACCCTTAATGTAAGCAAAGAAAAATTGTGACCCCTAATGCTTATAAGTCTTAACCCTTATCATCACTTAAACACTATATCCCTTATAACTTTCAACACTTGTAACCCTTTAACACTTATCACCCCTATAATTTATATGTCATAGCACCAATAAATATTAACTCTTGTATTCCTTAAACCATATAAAACCCAATCCCTTTGGTTCATTTAACCACTAACAACACTTCCATATAAACCCTAATCCAATCAATTCTAACCCCTAATATTTGTAACCCCTACATCTTAACCTCTATAATATCTAACATATACACTCCATATAATCTATGTAATCTCTAACACCTATAATCACTAAATTGTATAACCCCTATAACCCTTACACTCTATAATTTCACTCCCTTAATTCATAATACTTGTAATACTTAACCATTTAGATGTTATATCTCATGTAAAGCATATATTTCATAACACCTAAAAATGTTATATCGCATGTAAACCATATATCTTGTAACACCTAAAAATAATTCTTGACACCTAACTTATATAGCCTTTAATATTACCCATAACCCTAATATTACTTATAAAATCTAATGTAAACCCCAAATTACTAACTCAAATTACTCATAACCTATCACCCAAAAACTATATAACCCTAAATAACTAACACCCCTAAACTATTTAACAACAAACATGAAAATTCTATGACATGCAATATATATAACCCTTATAATACATGAGAACTATCATCTCCAAACCATAACCCATAATTTATATGAACCCTATAACCCTTATTATTCATAACTGATATATACCTTAAGTTATAATTAGTATATCACATATCATCTATAACCCCCATGTATAACCTCTCATCCAATCATCCTTAACACATATGATCATTATGTCCTTTAAATTTGATCACTTTAACTCTTAACCCCTAATCACATAAGTGAAAAAATAATGTTATCAACAATGATGGATATTTCTAGAGGATGGGACACACCTTGGGTAGGTGTGCATAAGTTTTATAAATTTGACATGAATAACTTGAATATCTTCTAGGTAAGGAAGTTAGTGTAGGGTTAGGTGTAACCCCTTGCCCTATGGTAGTACTCATTAGACAAATGGACTTTTGTCTTACACATGGTGCACCACAATTTTTATTGGCTTTATTATGGTAGATAGTTAGTTATAAAGTTGTGTTATCAATAGATTTGCATTCAAAGTAGCATTAGATGTGAGTTAGATGCACCTTTGTTACCAAGGTACCTAACCATTGAATTGATTACGATGGATTGCACCAAAACACTCCTTTGAAAGTATTATCTTTCCTGCAAGAGGAGGATCTTAGTTAGGGGTAGGGGTGCCCCTTTCACTAGTAGTTGTTTATGGAAACTTTTGATGAAGATTCTATAGGAACAATGAACATGTTGATTGAAACAGTCTTGTCACAATACAATATTGATAACGGTGATGACAAATACAATGATGGATAATTTCATCTCCTTCATAGTTAGGTTCTAATTTTTTCGTTTGATTGTCGAATTCTTTGTGTGAGACATATTTGAGTCTTGAAACACTCCCATACTATCAATGCATGCATCTACTATAATCATGTCAAATTTTAGTGCATACAAGAACAAACTAAAAATATTTCAACGTTGGACCCATTCACGAGTTACTCTATGCGTTGTAAAATTAAATAATAATTTCCACTAAGTGGTAATTAATGGACAACTTTGAAAATTGTTAAATGAACCAAAGTTAAAATTGGAAATGATGGTATAAACTAGAATGAGTTTCTCTTGGTTTCAAGAATAATATATTCTCTACTTAATAAGGCCAACCACGTGAAGGTGGAATCTCATATGGCCCCTCTCCCCCCCTCCCCTCACATCACTCTCAATTCCACAATACCCAATTTATCTACTATAAAATATTTGAAAGCAACATAGTAAGAATCAAGCTTAGAAACTAAGAAAACAAAATTTATGGTAATTGAAAGAGAACAAATCAACTAAAAACATATATATACAATATACCTCCTTCATTTAAACATTTTGATATCATTAATCTTCTTCTTTCTCCAAATCAACATCTGTATCATCCGCTTCAGAATTGATGTTGTAAGGATTGGCCATATCAACATCATCATCAATGTAGTCATTTCCAATCATATCATCGTTTATATCATCATTAGGAACATTGTCTTCTACATTTGGTCAACTTCTTCAAGTTCTTTATCTAAAACATCATTGATATCATCTTCATCCAAAACATTTTCTAGAACATCTCCTTGAATTTCTAGGACGTATTCATCTGACACATGAACTAATTTCTCCTCTACATCATCTTCTTCTTCAATATCACATTCTTCCACTACATTATACATTACTGGTCTTCCTCTTGGAACATATCTAACAACCTATGACCAACCCCATCTAACTAGAACCTTTGAGTAAAACATATGTTCGCATTGGCTTGGAAGAACATAGTGATTTGATCCTAGCTCAACATTCCTTGCATTAACCATGGTAAATCCATTAGTATGTTGATTAATATTTTTATCAGGATCATGTTCATTCATTTGTATCATGTACCATTTGATGTTGAAAATAACTAATTTAAAGGATTTAAAGTCACACTCAAGTATATCATCCAAAAATCCATAATATCGATTATTAGAGACTTCTTGATGTCTCTCACTTCTAGAGAAAACATTAGTAACCTAAAATACTGCAGTTATCCCACTATCATAAGTTTTCATTTTTTCATCCAACTTTTTGATTTGAAATTTGTGGCCTTTGCACCACATAATATTGTGGTGTTTCAACTAAAATATGTGAGACACATAAAAAATGCATTGTCAATTGATAAACATATTTATACTTGGAAATTATGCAAATTTATAAGAAAAAAACACGCCATATACATCAATATAATATTCAAAAAAATCAAATAGTATGGATGAATATGCTTTCCTTTTTATCTTTTAAACCATATGCTAAATCAATTTCCCACTATGTAATATTTGTATCTCCTTTATGTTCAAATTCTTTGACCAATGTAGCCACACCATACCATGATCAACTACCATTATTATATTGTATACATTGTTCAATCCATACCTTCATCCAATCAATGTTGTTTGCAATGTATAAATGTATTTCATCCCACTCTCGACCAACTGTATTAAAACAAAACAATTCACATATATTTAGTTACCATGGTATATCGACATAGTAATGGATTATGCAGGAAGACTAAAAATTAAATAAGTATGATATAGATAAAAATTAAAAACAAAATGTATTATAAATCCCCACCATCTACTTACATGTCACTTTTCTCATTCTACCTTTCCCCGATAGGTGCTCCCCTTCAAATTTGTTGATGGAGTTTACATCCCAAATGTGTTCCACATAAATACTTGCAGCTATCTCATGAAGATATTGAGTAATATAAACCATGGTTTGATATACCATATATCCCTCTACCATAGAACCCTCATGATATGATCTTTGTCTAACCAAAGACTTAGATGATTTCAAGTGCCTCTCAACCACCCAGATTAACCTTGTGTGTATAGGTCCACAATTTTCAATATCCTCAACTTGGTGTACGATGTAGTGTTCTTGTGCATTGAAAAATGTTGGAGGTAGATACGTTTTCATTTCACACATTAAACGAGGAATTTGTAACCTCCAAAACTTTATATCTTCTTTATAGATTTCTTTATACGACAACCATCTACAAATGATGCAAGCAAATCACAGGTTTAAAAAAAAAAGTATATAGTAATACAATAAAAGTAAAAGACATGTAGTCAAATATAAGTTGTACAATGAATTGAACAAATTACACTTTGGATATAAATCGCCACTTACCTCATGCATTTTCCAAGATCATATATAACTTGTTTGACATTGTTTTCAAAGTTGTCTAGGAGAGATAGAAGTAGAACATATTGTAACATACTAAATGAATCATTATTTATTCCCAAGTTAGTAGAAAAAAAAAACAAGATGTTTCACCAATATAGAAATATATACACCAAAATAATTACCTTAATCAAGGTATGCTAATCATGATTTTTTACACCACCTAATTCACCTTTCTTTGTTAGGATATTCTTTATGTTTGAAGAAAATTCAGTTGGAAATTTAATTTTTTCAATAACCCCTTTTACATCTTTGCTTTTCTTATCTGTCAGTAACCATGAAAGGGTGCTTCTATTTTGGCCACTTGCATTTCTATTTGAATCAATCACACTTTCCATTGCATGATTGCCCTCCTTAATGTCATTACAAGACTTCACAAGTTTTCCTTTGTCATTCCTTCCATCTAATATTCGCCATAACGTTTCTGTTACATTCTTCACGATATGCATTGTATCAAACAAATGAACAATTTCTAGGTGCTCATAGTAGGGGATCCTACTGAATTGTATGAGATAACTTTTCATTCCTCATGGAAGCACCCCATTATTAATGCCTTCATGATGACCTTCAATGTGAAGCATATAAATTAAAGATATTACAACAATACTTGTCAATTAGTACAATAAAAAAAATGCAATAAAAATATAAATATTACAAACATTTCATGTATGATATACATAAATGATTTGATCCAATATACCTTGGGGATTTCTATTATATTGCAACTGCCATGGATGAGATGTCATTCTCCTTGGTTTTAATCCAATCTCTTATTTCCCATTGAAAATATGTTTCTTGGTACTTTGATACCTATGGTTCTTAGAGAGGAAGTGCCTATACTCATCAAACACCTCCTTTCATAAACTTCTTGAACGATGATATTTCATCTTAGGACCACAAATTAGACATGAAAATTTACCCTTTGTTTGAAGACCTACAAGAGTTGGATTAAAGTTTATATCAATTATTCAAAGTACGTTTAATGAAGAAATTATATAAAAAACATGCATGATATGAACTTCATAAAATTAAACACTATATATTAAAGTTCATTGTAACATTATAACATACCACATAAATGTGTTATCCCTAGGGCGTTGTGAATTTTCCATACAAGCATTGCATGGAATTTAAATTCCCTTTGTGCATCTACCGGTCTAGAGATATCATACATAGTGATGTCCTTCCATAACTCTAGTAACTCGTCGATAAGAGGCTCTATATATACATTCATATATTTGACTTGGTACTTACCTAATAAAAAAATATCAAACATAATTATAATACATAATTGAACATATATGAGTAAACAAAAAAATATAATACATAATTATGAAACACAAAATACAAATGAGATGCTACCATGTTAAAAACAATTATTATAAACAAATACCCAAAACAATCATTTCCAACATTATGTTCTCCCTCTTTATTGACATCCGTGGAGGAATGTTATTGTTGATAAAAAAAACAGGCCACATCGAGTAAGTAGATCTGAACTCTCCAAATGGATTGACACCATCAACTGCCAATGAAAGCCTAAGATTATGAGGTTCATTTTTAAAATGTGTCCACATTTCCTCTATATTCTTAAATGTAGATCCATCCAAGGGAACTTCAAGAACACCATATTTACTTTTCTTCTTTGCATGGTAATCCATAAACTGTGCTATGATTTTGCACCTAAAAAATCACTGCAAACATGGAATTATGGGAATATAATCAAGATCCTTGTGAGACACGCTTTTTGTGACTTGATCGGTTCTATATCTACTAATTTGACATTTCAGACATTCTTCTTTCAACGCATGTTCTCCATAATATAGAATATGATCATCAGGACATGCATGAATAGATTGATACTCCATTACAATATATTTCATTATGGCATGCAAATCTTGGTATGTGCGACATAAAACATTTGATGATGGTAACATAAATTCGCCTGACAATCTACAACATAAAAATAAATATTGGCTATTGTAAATAACATTGATCGTACATATTTCATCCAAATTTTGCATATGATCAATTAACAATTAAAATATAGGAAAAATAAAACCTTTATCATCATGTACTAAGTGTGACAAAATATATTACATACCTTAGCAGCTGTGTGCCACAAGTGTTTGAAAAAATATTCATAACCTTTAAGTTCACTGACAACAATATAACAGAGAGAAGACTTGTTTTGGAGCCTTCATAAACAGGACGACTTTCCTTCTCAAGTACATGTATATCCAAAAAACCATCAAGTTGCTCATCATCATCATCCATTCCAACATTATTAAATGTCTCTTGGATCAATATATTTTTCCCATTTTCTTCAACTGTGTTATTAGCATCATCATCTTCTTTCATAGGATCATTAACTTGATCTTCAATATTCACTCCATGTTCCTATACATGCACTTGTACAACACGATCTTCCTCCACAGGTAGTGCCCCAGGGTGTTTTTCCTTTATAATTACAAACAATCAAGTAATATTAGTGTATATAACAAATATTAAAACAATACATATGTTTACAAATATAATATAGGAAAACAAAGAACATGAACATGAATCTCCATATTTCCTTTATTGTCCTTATGACCCTTAATGATTATAAGTATTAACACTTCAAGGTGCCAAAACATGAACAAAAAATATCCACATTTATTTTATTGTCTTCTTCCTGACAAATATGGCATTCAACTAGTGTGGAAATTTCCACTTTCCATTAATAATTTTAAAAAAATGCCGACATTACTAGGAACTGGAACTGATCTTCAAAACTTTTAAAAGTGAAACAATTTCCAATTTAAAAAGAGGAATTAACAACTCTACAAATAATTCTCAAATAGAGCATCAGTACCAATATCAAAAGAGGAATTAACAACTCTGCAAATATTTCTCAAACATAGCCCTATGCAAGTAAAACAATGAAAATATCCATATGCTACATTTTTAATTAATCTCTAAGACCGAATTGGATGAAGGAAAAAATAATTATGACTACATTTCCAATTCAGAATATTAGTGGAGGATAATAATGATATAAAAAATCCTGCAGGGGTGTCGATAGATTGGCAAGTGCCATGTAAATGGAAGGAAATATGTAAAAAGAGGTCTCAAATTTGATTCTCACCCCGATTTAACCAGAGACATGCTTATGGGTGGTGCGATTCTCCCTAGGGGTTATAAGGCAACCGACAGGATTTGACCCCGTGTCACACAAGTACGATACTATTGTTGTTACCAATTCACCTAGTTACAAAAAAAATAAAAAAAAAATAACGATAGAAAAAATAACTTACCAATGTACGATATTCATGCCCATCTTCAAGGTGTCCATACTAAATACAATGTTTTTTAGTTGTTTTTATTAAAATTCTCCTTCTATTATATCCCTTGCATTTTTTTACAATGGAAATATCATTTTTGATCACCCAAAGCCTCAATCAATGCAAATCTCAAGTCTTGGTCTTGTCCTCCTGGAGAAATGTTATGTGAAATTTTTTCCTTACCAAACTTTCAGTGATGATTATCTTAAAAAATTAACTTCTATATTTTAACTATTTGTAATGTAATTAACAAAATAAAAAAGAATTGTATTCTAACCTAAAAATATCCCTTATAACCTTTGCAAACCGTCGCTAGTATAGAAACAACACCGAATGTCTTTAATATTTCAAACTTTTTTAATTATGTATTGCACTTTCAATGAAATTCCAACGAATGTTGACCCAGAGAGACATTGTTGGATGAAAACAAATATTGAATTCATCAAACATAGATACACACATCATTGAATTTCTCACCCATTTAATAACAAATAATAGTTGACTTGGTAAACCATCGTATATCTGACTACAGTCACTAGCGTTAGATATTCGATGAACATCGGGGATTTTTAAAAATAAAAATAAAAATATGAAAACTCTAAACTCCGACAGTATGACCGATTTGATCCTTACTGTCAGATTATGACATTAGCTTTTCTGTACATATGTATTAGTGTTTATACATTGGATCACATCAAAGGAGATCCATATGTCTAGCATTCCACAATGGCGTCGAGAGATAATTGAGATTGTTTATATATTTGATATGGAACTAACAACAAGTTTTATGGACTTGAAAGTACATCTTCTAACTCTCCTACTTGTTGAGGTTGAATTATCTGGGTTTCTCTCATTTCATTGGATGTTCTTCCTAGAGAGGTACATGAAAAAATTGAAGGGGTTTGTTAGACAAAGGGAAAAACTAGAGGGCTCTATTTCAGAGGGGTATATAATATATGGGTCATTCTATTATGCCAATTAGTACATCAAAAACATTTACGACATAGAAGGGGTATTCATTTGGGATGACCATCAAGATGAGGACAAAAAGGAGGGGGGGCTACTCCAAAAAAATGGAAAAGGCGCTTGATAAAGAGTATGCTAGTTTTATTTTATCAATTTAGTATATAGAAATTGTTTACATTGAATTTGATAATATATATTTGATCCCATGCTATTCGTTTTGAATTCTTGTATACATCAACGTATTTAGAAATTGATGCCATCAATAAATTCATTCTTTAAGTTGATAATATATATTTGATCTCATACTATTCGTTTTGAATTTTTGTATACATTAGTGAATTTATAAATTGATGTCATCAATAAATTAATTATTTAAGATGCAGAGTCAACGCGACCATGGGCCATGTGGTATGAAGAGAAAAGAAGGAAATGGTAAGTGATAGGAAATAATTCAGATGGTTGAATGGTCTAAGAATGTCTTATCCTAATCATTTAAAATAAAATATGCCAAAAATATGTGGCAACAGTTGGGTGGATGACCAGATACAAGAGAAATATGCAGTGTCTGGTTGTAACCCATGTGGATAAGAGATTGATGCACTAAACACAAGGATTGAGTGCAACAACTCTGTCATAACCTCTCTAAGTACCACGTTCTATTTATAATATTTCACATTTGAATTGTAACCTATATTATGCTTTAATTAGTGCTTAAGTTATTAGACATATGACACCACCCTTTTTTAGCATTTTTACAAGTGCATTTGTTCCCATATATGTGAGCATATGAACATCATTTTCACACTGAGTATGTTGATGATTGACACATCACACAAGATTGTGAAGTGGAGGTAAAGTTTGACTGATCTAGTTGTGCTAGACGCCATGATCAAAACCTAATAGAGGGGAAGCTAGGTTACATTGGAAGATACAAGAGATTGTGCAAGTAGAATTCTCATCGTTTCAATGTGTTATTTTTTGTTGCAAGTGGTGGGATACCTTTGAATAGAGAAATGTAAAGGAAGATCATGATAGTGGGATAATATGTATTAACTCTAAAACAAAGTGGGTTGAAACTAAGGAGCCTTATCTTTTCCCAAAACATTGCAACCAAGTATTTTTTTACACATATGTGTTGGATGGGGATTCGTGGTTCATATTGAGACATGATCCAAGATCTAAGCATATTTTTGATAAAAACAATGTTACAATGCCAAGCAAGGAAGATAATTAGGAAGATGACAACGAATATTGATTTGTAAATGCTTTGTTTCGACATTTATATTGTGGATGTGTCATTTTACTATCGGTATCTATAATGCCCAATTATGTTTTTTTTCTTCATTTTATAATTATGTTGGATATGAAAAGTTAACAACCATTTACAACCACCATACTGAAAATACATTAAATAGTACAAGCATAAGATGTGGTTTTGATATATTTTTATTGTCATTTTTATTGTTTATTATGGCAAATTTATGTTGTATTGTATTAACATATGTTTATATTAACCTTTGAATTACTAAGCATTGGTTGAGATATCACGATTTGGTGATGTACATTAGTAAACATTTATTTTAAATCATATTTTATTTAACAAAAATAATGAAGATATTAAAAAATCGAACCTCAAAATTTTTGTTGTTTGAAAAAATTGAAATTCAAATAAATATATACTTATTTTGATGGAACTTCTAAGGACAATTCCAACAAAATAACTTTGTGCAACATCTATGAGTTCTAGAATCATACTTGTGGTGTTGGCATTAATTGCCAATATTGATGGTATTCCCGGCTCCTTAACTAGTGCAACTATCATGGCCTTCATCAATTCCACTCCATCCTTTAGTTGTATAATCATATAAACTTATATTAATCATTCTTTTTACATTCTCCTTGAAATAAGTGTCAATATATGAAGGACATGGAAATTCTAAAAGGGTCTTTTTCTAGAGCTTAGTTAGAATTAAGGAAAATTTTAATGATCCATACTTGTCTAAACGTATAGAAACCTTTGTCAATTTTACTAATTCTTAAAATACTAATTATAAAATGTTTGGTGGTATTCTTTTTTAATAAAGATTCATAAAGTTAGTATTAGAGTAAAAAAATGTGAAAACTGTTTCATCAAAAGTGTATAGATCATTAAAATGTATTATTATTATTTATAGTTAGTATTTTAAATTTAGTTGCATAAATTTAATATATTATAATAGTTGGATAATATAAATCAATAAAATCTTTGGAAAAATTAAATATTAATAAAATATAATAATTTTGATTTTAGTAAACAATTATATTACAACTTTGTCTTGTAATCTTTGAATAATAAAAATTAAAAAAATAACATTATTATAACATCACCGTCATTATTATTAGTGAATAATTATATTATAATGTTATTTTTATGATATATGAAAAAGAAATAAATATTCAAATCATAATCATTTCACCCATCATATTTAAATATTTTTGTTTCTAAACATGTTTAATCAACATATTGTATCTTGTTGGACAACAAATAATTCACCTTGAACAAGAGTTAAACATTATATGGCATTGATGGTTATAACATTTTGTGCTCAAAATTGAAATTAAATTATACAAAAAATGTAAATTTAAATGAGTGATACATCTCAAATTTAACTCAAAAACAAAGAAATCATTAACATACTTATAATACATTTTATAAATCAAACAAAAAAAACCACAACATTATATGAAAAACACAATGTACACGATCAATGATTTACATAGGAATATAGATGTCAAAGATACATATAAACAAAATATGCAATAAACATGTCATATACACATCTCAAGTCAAATACAAAAAAATCAATATACATTTCAATCAGTACCACTACTAGTTAGGTCCACCACCATATCCATATGCATCAACGTATCTACTACTAGAGGTAGAGGGCCTATCAATAATAATGTCGTAAATAAATTTTGACATAAGTGCACTATCAAATGTCTCTCTATCAAGATCATAAAATTTTGTAGTAGTACCTGATGTGAAAATAGTGTCAAAATCATCAAATGTTTGTGACACATGTAGAGTAGGAGTAGTAAGATCGGTGGATGATGACACCTGTGGAGGAGAGGGACAAGGATCAATGGATGGTGACACAAGTGGAGGAGGAGGAAGATGATAGGTTGTAGATGGAGTATACACATGTGAGTTAGAGGAGGAGGAGGAAGAGTATTGGATGAGGATGCAAGTTCAAACACATGTGGAGGGGAATACAAAAGATCAATGGATGGTGTAGTCAAGTCATGTGGAGGAGAAGTAGGAAGTGGAGGAAAACCATGTGCTGGAGTAGAGGATGCGGATATGCATGTTGATTTTCCAAAAGGAGTAGGATCATGAGAAGGACCCCTCAACCTCTCGATGAGGTTGACGACATCGATACTATGACACATCAACAATGTCATGTCATGGGGAAGACTCCTCCATATTGTAGAGAGATCATGTACCCACAATATGTCTCTAATCAGTGCAGGTACCACTCCGTGACTAATCATGACACCACATAGTTGATTCACCACCTCTATCCAGACTCTCCCATCTGACCTATGTGGTATGCATGGTCTCTACATTGCAGTTTGGTCCCCTACTTGTTTCTCTTCATCTTGTTGGGGAGGCTCATGCCCAACATATTTCCCAATATCTGCAAACCAATAGATAATAATAATAAGATAATCGAAACAAAATGTTACAACAAATTACATGTGCATTAAATAAGACATAAAAATATGCAACTAGATTTATCAAATCATAACGATAATATTACCTCTCTCATCTGGTGACTCGACTGTTGTAAATTAGATGTTTGGAAATCCTCTCCAATCCATCCCCACATATGGGTACTGTACAATATCAAGGACATGATTTTCCTCGCTAGCCAATAAATCACATACATCACTATTGACGGGAGTAATAGGAAACTCGATCTAGCCCTTTTTGTGAAACCACTACCCCCACATGCACATACACACATCAATCATATGCCTAATAAGAAATTAGGGTAATACTGGATGAGTGGCATGAAAACTCTCAAAAAATAGTCTAAATTAATCTGACAGAAATGGGAAGTATATCGTCCCATTTAAAACATCATGACAATGATATACTGCAAAACAAATCTTTCTCAAAAAAAATTTGACCAACTAATCAATCAGGGCCTCTGCACTAAACTATCTATAAAATGCAACAAATATCAACTAATGTGTTTCCCATTAGAGCTATAGTGTGACAATGCATAGATAATAAGACACATGAACCTAACCTCTTCTCTATCAAATGAATGTATTTGCAGCTAACCACCAGGAACTTGGAACTTTGAAGAGGAATGAACATTTGGATGGACATATCTCTGAAAATATGCCAGCTAGGTCTCTCCTGCAACACCTTATGGTAGCTCATGGAACTGGTGAAAATCCTCCCCCCTCCTGGAAAACCTAGTGATGAAATAAGAATCCTCCTCCATGGGATGATACCACAGATCAAGATCGACCTTGAACCCTTGTCACCAATGATCTCAATGATAGATCAAATTCTATAACAATAAAGAGTCCCCCCTGAGGGATGTACCCTCCTGATAAAACTTAAGGAGGAAAACATCCATCAAAAGGGCATATGTCTGTTGTGAAATAGGGTGAGGGAACAACTCCCTCTCCCTCTCTCTAGCCTCCCACTCACATACAAATGTGTGTGTCTCAACCTATTGTTATTGATGCTTCTCTTCCTCTCATCATAGTTTTCTTTGATTCACATAAAAATATTGTTAGGCATAATAAATATAAATTATAAAACACACACATATATAAATAACTTGTATTTAAAATAAATCTAAAATTAAATATATTTTTGCAAACAAATCTTAAAAAGTAACCAATACACCTAAAATAGAACATATGCCCCATCTTCAATGCTCTATATAAGGAAAAAAACACTACCATGTACTGCTATTACTAACATGCGCTGGTGCACCACATTTCTTCTCGCACAACCACGTGTTTCAATGGTGCATCCCATAAGACACACTGCACCATTAAATTTTGAAATAATCGACCCAATGCTATGCTACAACATTGGTGCATTTGTTGCACCTAACAGAACTGCTAGGTTAAATTGTTTCATTACAACTTAAGCAGTGCAATGTGTTAACATGAAGGCACCAATCCTACCATGTTATTGTAGCACTTAAATTACATTTTTCGGTACATTGGGTTGTATAGAGCACCTATAATGGGGTGTCCAATGAGATGCCCCGACACAAAAAATCATACAATATTTTCCCCATGTATTTATTTTAACTACACCGGTTCATTTCGTTAACAAAGATGCATTGTTACGCTAAAATTTATGGCATGAAAAATGATCGGTGCACTTTGTTAAAATGAAAGCACCCATGCACCAGTTTTTTCAGAGCACCAACATGTTATTTAGCAGTTCATTCTCTTACTAATGCACTAGAAATGAGTCTTACAAAAGATTCACCTCTATGGTTATTTTTCAAAACCTATCATGCTGCGTACTATTATAATTTATGCACCGATGCTCCAATATTATTGTCACAACTCCACGTATTTTAGAGGTGAATTAAATAAGATGCACTGCATTGGTGGATTATGAAAAATTCAACCCAATGTTGTGCTCTTTACAGAACCAATGCATTTGTTGGACCTATGGGTACTGATAGGTTAAATTTCTTTATAGAAAATGAAGCAATGCAATGTGTTAATATTAATGCATCGGTGCTACCGTGATATTGGAGTACTAATGTTTTTTTAAGAAGTGCATTGTAAATCATAGAACACTAGGCAAGGGGAATCCAATGAGAAATGACACTATGTCAAGTGGGTCAATATATGTTCAGGTGTGACTCTATAAACAACACCAATGTGTTTGGTTGAAATGGTTACATAGCTATGTTAAATTTTATATATCATAAAGTTATTGGTGCTCTTAATTATGTAGAATGTATTGGTGTTGGATGTATGGGATGAACTGGGTTCTACCTTAGTTCTCCAACAAAACCCTTTTCACCATCGACCCTTCTGGTAAACCAGAAGGCTACACCGGGAACATAGTGCATAGTGCAGTCTCACCCGATATGGTTTATGGGTGACTGTAGGACGTATGTGTCTGCAATCATGGAAGATATTGGGGGTTTTCTTCTTACTATTGTTGTACTTTAACATGCATTCTACCATGACATTTAGTAGATCTATCAATTTATCCATTCAACGACATTCATCATGCTAGTGTGCACTGTAAATAAACCATAAGAGATGCATTTTTATAACCATTCATTCATCATAAATCATATAAAAAGAATACATCACACAAAGACACCATTTTACCGTGGTTCACCTCCTCCTAGGCTACGTCGACAAAGAGCTTTATCTTATTTCTTATTCTCTATCAAAATAGTGTTGAACACATTACATCATAAGGTTTAAGAGTAGTACATGTGTAGTGAGGTTGACCAACATCACAACAATCTCCATAGCTTATGACCTGACCATCAGTTACATATCAATATTGACTCCATCTGAGCTCCCCATCTCTCAACCATACACAACTCAAACTCAAAAAGGACTCTCCAAAAGTAAGTTCTCTCTCTAAAAAATGACACCAAAAAGATACCTCAATCTACCTCATCCATCCTCTATTTAATCTAAAAAAAGTTGGTAAAAACCCTTACATTATTACTCCAAAACTCTAACCCTAAGTGGAATCCACTTTCCCACATTCCAACTTCCTTCCGCACAGTTGGTATTCATCATTTCTTTGACTTCCTTCTTTCTCGGCACATTGCTTCCTTTGTCCTTTGTCATGCTTTATCTTCCTTATTTTCTAGCATGCACTACTTCCTTTGGTCCATTTTGTGGTTAAATCCCAAAAATTCTTGCTCTAACAGGCCCCCAACACTAACCTCTAGCTTTTCCCAAGCCACTCAAGTCATGTGTGACTTCTGCAATAATCTTTGCAATTCCTGGAACTTCTTTGCTAGTTCATCTGTTTTTTCCTTCATCTACGCATTCTTCTTTGTGAGGGTCTCTGCGACCTATGCTGAAACGTGATCCTTCAACACTTGTATTATTTCTATGTGCACATGTTCCATTCTGGATTTCTCCATTTCTAGCGATGTTATCACTTGTTCTGCTTTCTCTTGTAGGGGATCTATCTAAGCCTATCTAGTTTTCCTTTCCTCTTGGATGTTCTTCACTTCTATCTAAAGGTTCTTCATTTCCTATGTGGACCAGAGTCTCTCTGAGATGGGCATTGTCTTTTATCACTGCTTCAATTCCTGAACTACAACATTCATATTCTATTCTCTTTGCTCCAGCTATTGGATCATGTCATCCTCTACCAAGCTTGTCCAAAGTTGTGTAGTATTTTCATAAAGTTATGTTATCTCCTTTACTTCTAGTGAAATGTACTCTATTTTTTATATGTCTTGTTTCTCTGTTTCTATTCTGACCTCTGGTGGTGTGGTTGGTTTTATCTTCTCCACCAATTCTCTTATTTATTGCTTGTACCCTTCCATCGCATGCGTGATCTTCTGTAGCTTCTCTTCTACACTGATTTACCCTCCTAATGCACTCTCTAGAATTGTCTGGAAGACTTCTTCAAGTATTTCCTCCAATTTATCTTCATGATGTTTTTCTTCTTTTTGTTCCAATCACACCTTTGTGAGAATCGTCTCCATTACTTCCTTATCTTCCCTGTCTATCTCGATATTTGTTGCATATATCCTTTCCCTAGATTGAAATTATTGTGTTACACTCATATGACACTTATATAAGGATTTTGTTGGTATCTTGGTGAATACCATTTCTAGTTGTTCTATGTCCTTAAGTTGTCTTTGCATGAATTCCTCATCTATTCACAACATTTCTTTAGTCAGATTAAAACTCTCACTGTCCAATGTTGTGATCTGCACTATTGCTTCCTCGTGCTGCATTGTTTGTTGTTGTGTTGTCTCCTCATTTTGGGCCTTGTTCAAGCGTATATTCTATAATACATGTATGAACTATGTCAAATATTGCATTATCCTTTCCTTATTTTTTATTCCTCATATTATTCAATGGCACAGTCTTGAACTCTCTCCGCGACTAGTTCTATATCACCTTCTGTTATGGTGTATTTTGGGACTTCCTTATGTGCTTTCATCTTCTTTCATGCCCCACCTGTTTGTACAATTTTTCTCTTTGGTGGCCTTTACTGTGTGGGATGTGTTGTTCCTAGGGTATCTGGTATGTCCCCTCCTTCTAGTCCCTCATGTGCAATGATAATATCCTTCTTCTGTGTTGTGCCATTAGTAGTAGTTGCACGGTCCTTTTGTTGTGTGACCGGCTTGGGGATAGGATTCATTTTTTCTGCGGTCACCCCCCTGTTGGCTTATTACTTTGTGTTTTGATCCTTTTATTACGAGATGGGTTACTTTTTGGTTGATATGAGAATGCTTCTATAGGTTGTTTATCCTTGGATAGTTGTTTATCCTTTGCTTTCTCGACTGGAATCTTCCATTCTTCTTGCTAGTATTTCATCACCCACTCGTCTTCTTCCATTGTGATGCAGTACCTCATTTGCAACCACTCCTTTGCTAGATCCATTTTCACCAGAATCTACATATTATGTCAGGAGGCTTTAAAATTAGCTATCATTTTGTACTACTCCACCACCACTATTGGGATCCTCCAAGTCTCTGCCACCTTCTCCTGAATTTCTATAAGGTATGTCTTGAAGATGATGGTATTTTCCTTCCTATCTCTTGCGACAATGGTGTTCCATAATAATTCATATTGTGCTTCATGACACATTCTAGTTCTATAAAGAAGCATAGTATATTTGGGTTGCTTCCAACCCACTAATGCAATTGAAATGATAAGCCATGAGTAGTGAAATTATATCCCCATGTCCTAAGCATATTTTCAATCATATAAAAATAGATTTAGTAAATATAGGCTCCAACTTAAGACAGTTCCCTTCACACAGTGAACAGATGTTGCTAGGACACATGTTGGAACTTCCTCCTTGTGACACTTTCTAAGTAGTTTACAAGCCATCAATTTGGTTGTCAGCGTTGTTTCTGGTTCATTGATCCTGTTGATGATGATCCCTCAAAATCCCCTCTCTGTTGTGTAGGTCTAATTCATCTCTTTTGCCAAGGATTTCTCCTTGGTCTTGTCATCTAGTTACTGCAAAGGTGGCTCACCATTGGTGGGAAGACCTGTTATTTTTTCTATTAAATCAACATCTATGGAAAATTGTGTATCTAACCAAAAAATACCTCCATGCAAGACTGCCAGTAACTACTTGAAACAATTGTTTACTTCCTTTCCCTGACCAACGTCTTGGATCTCCAACAGGTTCATGATACCTATGTTGTATAACCCATGCATCCACTTCTTAGGTTCCATTATGGGTACACCTATCGCCCTGACCCCTCTTCTTTCTAAGTATACCTGTTGCATTAATTCTAGTAATTTATATGTGTCCTTGACATCATTGTACAAATAATGTAGTTTACATCCAAGTAGGTCTGCAACAATTGTTACCCCTGCTGGTATGCATGGTAACACATTGGTTACCTCTTGTTTCTTGCATGAGGATCTCTAGACCTGTTGTTTTCCTTTCCCATTTATTGTTGCACTAGAGGGTCGTGCTTCCTGATATGTGTGCCCTTCCTCATCTTCTTCTCCTTTAGATTGTTGTTGCGCCATGTTTTCTGCTACTGGTGTTTGTTCCTACTGTGCTTGCTCTATGCTAGCTTGAGTTCTCGGCTTGTAGGACTCAATCCTTTCCTCATCTACTTCTATTGTGGGTAGAACTGTTTCCTGCACCAGGTTTGGATTGACTAATGTATCTGGTGGATAGATCTACATTTGTTCTGGTTTCTCCTCGTCCAAGGTGGAACTCACTGATTCTGGGGAAGGAATGGCATTAACATCCACCACTCCCTCTATATGTGTAGGGTTCTTGGTCTCCACTGTTGGCTCTGAAGACAACATGTTGTTACTGCGGGATCTCCTCAAAATATGAATTGGTGCTACAAATTTGGGTGGCACCATCGTATTGGAGTCTCAATGGGTTTGCATCTGAATTCTTACTGTAGCTTGCTAAATTTATTATGCATTCTTTTTCTTCTTGTTTCTTAACTCTGCGTTCATTGAAATTCACAATGAGGCTTATCAAACCCTAATTTTGATTCTAAAGTGATATCATAAATGCTCCAAAACTTTCTCAAAATGCTTCATTAACTTTCATAAATGTTCCAAAGCTTAATGTGCATGCTTCATAAATATGTTTTTCGCGCCTCATTTTTTTGGTGACCTATGTTTTGTTTCTTAACAGTTTTGTTTTTCCATTACGCTATAAGTTTCCATTGTGTTATATCTATGGTGCATTGGTACTTCCTTATGTTATAGTTGTCCTGCACGTAATATCTCCATTTCTCCTCATCCCGACTTTCTGGCTTATGTGCACTATTATCCTTAATTATGTTTCTATCACTTATTCTTCTAACTACTTATTTTTGTATCTTTCTTTATTTTTTAGTTTTTTCTTCCTTTTTCTTCTTTTGACTCCTACTATTTACAATATGTACAAGTCTATTTGTTGCACTGCAACTACTGAACATTAGTGGGTTGACTATCCCTATACAGTTTCAGTCGAATACCATTCACCAGTCTTTGAACTTCTTTTCTTGCTAAGTCTTGCAGTTATACAACACCTCCATCCGTGACAAAATTTATCTGATATGGCCCTATCCAATGCATTCTAATCTTCCCTAGGTGTTGCAAATAATTATTGTCATAGAGGAGAACCATATATCCTTCCTTAAACTTCTTCTTCTTGACATGTCTATCATGCCATGCTTTATCCTTTGCTTTCTGTACCTCCTGATGCAAACCTGCTATGATTCTGTCCTCTTCTAATTCCATCAGTTGAGACAATTTTTCCTGCGCTCGACCCCTTTTTGTCATGTCTGTAATTGTTACAATCCGAAGACTTGGTATCAAATAGTAGAAGGGAACTATTGCCTCTTATCCATACACCAATATAAAGGGTGTCTTCCCTTTTATCTTCTTTCATGTAGTTATATAAGCCCAAAGTACTATTGGTACCTTCAAATTCCAATCATATTTGTTCACATTACAAATCTTTGTCAAGGAATTCTCAAAAATCTTGTTGAAGGCTTCCACTGTTCCATTTTCTCGAGGGTGATAAGGAGTTCTCTTCTGGTGATGTATCTTAAATTCTTCAAGAATTGCCTCTATTGTACTATTGATGATGTGTGTCCCTTGATCACTCATCAATATTATTGGGCATCCAAATCTTGTCACTAAATTCTCAAATAAAGAGTGTGTTGCAATCTCTTCTATGAAATCCTTTAATGGTGTTTCCTCAACACATCTGGTCAAGTATTTTTTCACTATAATAATATATCTAGTTCCTGATATTCTGGCTAGTGGATTAATTGGACCTACAAAATGTATTTCCCACTTATCAAATACTTGCAAAGTAACCTGAGGTCTCAATGGAATCTCATCCTTCCTGGATGGCTTTCAAAATCTTTGACAAACATCACACTTTTAACAATGTTCCTTTGAATCCTTGTGAACTCTTGGCCACCATAATATTTCGTGCAATCCCTTCTACGCGATAGCTTTCATTGCATAATTTCCTCCTACTATGCCTTCATGTGATTTTGTGAATATGATAGGCCTTTCATGCTCCATAACACATCTTCTTAGAATTTTATCTACACCAATTTTGTATAAATGAATTGCAATCAATTGATAATCTACATCTTTGACTACCAAATTCTTCTTCTGCGCAGTATTAAATTCTCTTGGTGAAAATCCTGTACTAAAAAACTCAATAATTTCAGCAAAATACTCATCAACTATGTGTACTGAAAACAATTGTGCATCTGGAAAGTTGTCTTCCAAATTACTAGGTTCTTCTCCATTAGTTATCCTGGATAAGTGATCTAGTCATGCATTCAATCTCCCAAGATTCACCACAAATTCAAAGTCAAATTATTAGAAAACAAGTAGCCATTTGCATATACTTCCCCCAAACACTGGTTTATTGAATAAATATCTCAGAGTAGAATGATCTGTGAACATATTTAAATGTTTCCCCAATAAGTAATGTATGTATTTTTTCAAAGCATACACCATAGCTAGCCCTATCCCTTCCCTTTATGTAGTGTAATAATTCTGTTATGAATCTGATAACTTTCTTCTTTCAAATGCAATAGAGTGATCTATATCACCTTCTCCTGGTTGGGTTAATATTGTTCCTATTTCTATTGTAGATGCATCCACATGCACATGAAATTATTTTCCCCAATATGGAAATACTAAAATCGAAACAAGAACCATCTTCTCCTTCAAAATATCTAAACTCTACTGGCATTCATCATTCCACTGATACTTAATCTATTTTTTCAATAAATTCTCCATTGGCGTAGTAATATGTGCATATCCCCTTATGAACTCCCTGTAATATCCTATATGTCCCAATGTACTCTTTAATTGGTGCACTAACTTTGGTGGTGGTAAGTTAATTGTGAAAACAATTTTAGTAGGATCAACCAACATAACTTGTTTAGACAACACATGTCCTAACAAAATACCAAAAGGTGTGATGGAAATACATTTTTTATATATAATGATATCTGACATTGTCTGCATCTGTCCAACATTATCCTTAATACTTTAAAATGATCCTTCAATAAACTGAACACTATCCAATCATCTAAGTACACCTCCAAAAACTTATGAATGAATTCCTTAAAAACTACTACCACTACGCTTGAAAAAATAGTTGCTTCATTTTTCAATCTAAATGGCATGACTATATACTGAAATGATCCCCATTCTATAGAAAATCTTGTATTGTTTCTATATTTTGGTGCGATCCTAATCTGGTGATATCCTGAAAAACCATCTGTGAATTAATACGCTTCTTGACCTCCTACATTCTATAAAACTTCTTCTGTAAATGGGGTAGGAAAAGGATCATGTAGGAATGCATCATTCAATTTTATCAAATCTACACAAATCTTGATCCCTCCTTGCTTCTTTTCCTTCACTACCATAGGACTGATCCATTCTGACTCTTCTACATATTCTTTGACACTGGATTCCAGCATCTTGTCAATTTATTTCTTCACTTTCTCTTTGTATATTGGATTCATCCTATAAGGTCGTTGTCTTACTAGTCTAGCATATTGTTTCAAAGGCATCTTGATCTCTCCTGGATCTCCTCCTAATCCCTTCATTTATGAAAATGTTGCTGGAAATAAGTCAATGTACTCATGTAGTAAATATGTGATACTTTCTACTATCTGATTATCCCAATAATATCCAATACTTTCCATTTTTGGGTTTTCTGGAATTCCAATGTTGACCTTCTACTTCCCTTTCGCCTTCGACTTTTGGGATCTGGATATTTCACATGTTTTTTTCTGGAGATTCTTCTTCTGCGATGTGATAACAATGTAGAAATTATTTAACTGTTTGTCTATCTTGCTTTTGATATAATGGGATTATTTCAAATTTTGGTTCTTCAAATATCCCGTCTCTTACCACTTTCAACTCTGTATCGATCTCTGGACTCTCATGCTCAAAGGAAAATGTAACTATGAAATTTTGTTGTATCTGTTCCCAGTTAATAGTTTCTATGTGTTGTTCCTGTTTTGTGTTATAGTTCTTTGGAATTCCTTCTAGTGTGTGATAAAAATGGTGTGTCCATTCCTCTGGTGGTACTACTCTCCATTTAACTATGAACTTATCTACATGTTCTCGAGGTTTTCAAAATCCGTCATATTTCTCCTCATATCTATGCTCCTGCTCTACGCCGAATCTGATGCATAGTAACCTTTTTCTATAAAACCAATTGTTTATCTTTGCCTTGTGTGTACCCCACCATCTTGCACGTCTAACTTTTAAAGAAATATCCAATGTTGGTAATCTCTGAATTTCCATAACCTCTACCTCAAACTTCATTAAAAATTATTCTAAATCATTCAATCCATAAAAATTAAGATATTCTCTTACCTCTAATCCAACCCATCTCAGGGTGTGCATCATTCTGGCACATCTCCTGGTAGATAATTAATGCAGTTGTTACTGAAATTTTTCTAGTCCTATGTCATAGTTTGAAGCACACAAACTAATATTCTTCCAACTTAGCATGCCATCTGCAGTTGGGTTGATATAATCTTCTTCATGTGTGGTAGTTCTGTATAGCTGATTCACATCTTCTGTAATAATATTGTCTATCGCAGGTTCCACATAGCTTCCTCCTTTTGAGGGATCCAATGGTGCAACAACTCTGTACTCCCCTAATTCAAAGATCATCTTTCTTGTCTTCACATTAATAATGGTATGGTTATCAAAATCCTAATCCAAACCCAACAATGTTGGATATGGAAAAGTATTATATACTATGTCAATGAACTCAAAGTATGCCATGGTGCACACCATTTAAATCTACTGGAATCCCCTTCAACCTACCAATTGGCACCACTCTATGTTGATTTTCCAACATCAACTGAATAGGTAAGTACCCCAGTTGAGGTTCTCCCATAACTTCCCATGTATTCTTTGGCATAACATTGACTTTAGACCCTAAGTATAGTATAATATCCCCCATATTAAAATATCCTATGTTGGCATTCAATCTGAATTCCCTGCTAGTTCTTCTCTTCTTACAGACCTGATTTAATATTTTTACTCCTTCTTCCCCAGAATTAAACTTTTCTAACAAATTCTATAGTACTTGTAAGGAATTTTTATCATTCAAAAATTTTACACATGACCCCAAAATTTTTCTTAAGTTACTTACTTCTTATTAAGACGACTCTTGATTTGTCTGATCAAATAATGAAGGCATGTCATACACTGGTATCTCATCTTCTGGTGTTTTTTCCTGAAGTAGATGCAATATTTTCTTTTAGAATCTCCTTCCTGTAGATTTTAACCTTGTACAATTATTTTCAGTAAAAGAACATAAAAGATACAATGGAAAATACAAACATTACACAGTGATTTTTCTCCTGGAAACCCTAACCCAATGAACTGAATTAGTTAACAACCATAATTCCTTAACTGGAAATAGAAAACCATGTGCTGAAAAACCACCCAACAATGGACACGAAAATCGAGGAAAAAATGCGACATGTTTCTGAAGGAAAAAACATTTTATCGCGGTCATTTCCCATGAACCCTCACGCAGGGAAGATATCTCCCCCATACAACCTTCGAAGGGGGGGCCTAGTGCCCCCCTGTCAAACCCACCTATGCGCTCGGTGCAACGTAGAAAACATTATAGCTAGTCATGCAAAGAATATAAGAGATACCCAACACTGCCTAGCCTCTTTAAATATCTCTTTCTCTTTGCACACATTAAAATTCTTTTCAGGCATTATATTCTTCTTGACCCACTAGTAGTGGTCCTGATCCTTCTTGGCTGCATCTTCTCATGTCTTATCTCCACCTCTAGTAACTATGTTAATCTTCTTCCCATCTTCTTCTCTGTTTTCCACCCCAATCCATTGCATGTTATGATTGGTTTGATTCCTCTTTTCCTGTATATTGAACAAATGAGTTGGACGATGTTTTGTTTCATGGTCTACTGCACAAAATTACATACATGTCGCAGGTGGCTGTTGGTAGTTTCTTGCATATTTCCCTGGTTTCTGATAGTTATGACAAACAACTGGTCCTCAACCTCCTCCAAATCCTCTTCCTCCACAAAATCCTTATTTGAAGCCTCCTCTACTGCCCTGATTATCTTTGCATGATGTATTATACTGAGGTGCTTGATTATACCGCGATTATGCATTATTGTACTTTGGTGGTTTTGCACAATGTTGCGGTGGTGCTCCAAACTGCTGCACATTATTGTATTGTGGTGTTGCTGCACACGACTGTTGTGGTGCTCCAAAATGTTGTGCATTATTGTACTATGATTGTGCTTGAAACTGCTACATAGGAATATATTGTAGTTTTTTCACGTTGTTATACTGCAACTGCTACACAAATTGTCCTATTACATGTTCATCCTGCACCCTGTGTGTATCTGCAATCCTTTCTTTCATCATCTCCAAGGTTCTACAGTCCTTGTCTTTGTGTCCAACTGACTTACACAAGTTAAAAAATGTACTCTTTGGTACTGTCTGATACTTCCGCATTAGGGGGAAATGATAGGGACCATTCCCATGTGTTTTTAAAATGTCACACCATGGTCCTCCTGAAGCTAAAGGTTTTGGCATACCCACTCCAATATATTGTTCAAATAATGGACACTCATTCTTTTGATGGCCTTCTGTCCTGCACATTGTACACCAGACATATTCTCTTTTCTCCTTTCCTTTTTTATGATTCAACTGAAATGTTAAGTTCTTCATATCTTTCTTCAACTCTTCCACAACTGGATATGTATACCTGATATGATTTTCTTCTAGTTCTAATGTTGCTTGCAGAGCCTCAACTTGGCTCTGTAATTTTTTTTGTCTCAAAGGATGCTTTAAGTATGGAAACAAATAATTAAGAAACAAATGTATATGTTGCATATCAATAATAATGTACTTTAACTTACCTTTTAGCCTCTTGAACTTTTGTTCCAATTCCCTTACTGACTCTCTTGGTTTTTGCTTAATCTATATATCATTTCACTCACAAACTAGTCTTCTGAGCTTCATTTATGAAATTCATTTATTAACTCCCTCTTCACCTCTGCTATAGTTGTAGGTTCTCCTATTGTATTATTTTTTATGAGACCCATGTACCGGTGTAATGCATAGTCTCTGAATGTTATTTCCAATTGCATAACCTATGTATATTCATTTGTAATCTGCTTTGCTTCCCATATCTTCTCACAAATAAACAAATTTGTTTTTTTGGATCATCTAACCCGTCCCCTTAGAACTCTGGTAACCGAATAGTTGGATCTATTGGTTGTGGAGCCTAATTATCTTCCTGACTCAGAGATCTTGTGTTTTTCAGCTGTGCTTATACCCCATGAAGACTTTACACCCCAGAAATATGTACACTCTTCCACGCAGGGGAGTGCAAAGGGGGGGTACCCCCTCTGCGGGGTCCAGGGGGCCTATCCCCCCGGATGAGGGGTTCGTGGGTGAAGCCCCTGAAATAAAATTTTCCTTGTAAAAGTATATTGTAATTTCATTGTAAATCTGGACCGTTCATTATAAGGTCACAGATCTAACGGTAGAAATTATGTTAGGGTTTTTTTCCCTAGAAGGCAACCCTCTTTTATGAGGGAAATGTATTGCGACTATGTATGATGGAGAGTATTGTATTCTGAGAGAGGAGACTGTGAGAGAAAGAAGAGGAATTTACAATGGGTTTTGTTGTAGGTTGTATCCCTTCATTTGCTGGATAATAATCAAGGAAGGACCTGGCAATTTCTCTGGTGGACGTAGCCCACACTAGGTGAACCACGTAAATCTGTGTCTCTCTTGTATTGTGTATCTTCTTTGTTTTGTTTCCACATTTGTTTTATTTTATTGCTTCACGGTCATGTTTTTCTAACAATTGGGTTCCTAGAGTGAAAGGTAACTCGCAGGAAAAGAGGGTTCCTAGTTCGAGTGGGAGCAATGTCGAAAGATGGAAAGTTTAGGGTCGAGAAATTTAACGGCCAAAACTACCCGTTATGGAAGATGCAGATGGAAGATTATTTATATCAAAAGGATCTATTCCTACCATTGGGCGAAGTAGAAAAGAAGTCGACGACCATGAAGGACGAAGAATGGGAGATTCTTGACAGAAAGGCTCTAGGAACGATACGGTTGAGCTTAGCAGTGTGGGTGGCTTTCAATATTTCGAAAGAAAAGACAATGAAGGATCTGATGGACACGTTGGCTAAACTGTATGAAAAAACCTTGGTGTCCAATAAGGTATTTCTAAATAAGAGGTTATTTAATATGAATATATTAGAAGGTGGGTCTGTTGCAGATTATTTAAATGAATTTAATACGGTTAGTAATCAACTAAGTTCCATAAAAGTGGACTTTGATGATGAGGTTAGGGCTCTTCTAATCTTGTGCTCATTGCCAGAAAGCTGGAATGGTTTGGTCATGGCTGTAAGTAACTATGTCTCTGGTTTAAATACTCTAAAATTTGATGATGTTGTTGGTGTTATCCTTAGTGAGGAAATGCGATGGAAAAGCATGGGTGAGACATCAGGCAATGCGTTGAACATGGAGAACAGGAGAAGACAAAA